>PVJI01001178.1:0-196111 GCA_004026765.1 Micronycteris hirsuta | reverse complement strand
CTCTGTGTTCACCAGTGGTGGGAGTGGTGATGTGAGTCTCGGCCCCTCTCACTGTGGCATACATACTGTGCAGCCACTTCCAAAGCCAATAGGATTTGTCCTATTTGTACTACTACCCCAAAATATATTGTCAAATTTGAAGAAGGTTGCCATTCATTCAGCCATTCAGTGAGTATTTATTAAAGACTCATTGTGTGCTGAGAACTGTCCTTGGTAATGGGGCTTGGTAGCGAACAAGACAAGATCGAGTTCTTGCCTGCAGAAGACGGAGAGTAAGCAAATGAGCAGACACACACCTTAATTTCAGGCAGTGAGAAATGATATAAAGAGAGCGATGTGGTAGACAGTGGCTCGGGGGCTGGCTGCATCATGAGACGGGTCAGAAGGTCTCGAGGAGGTGGCGGTAGAGCTAAGACCTGTGTGGTGGAAGAGCCAGCCCTGGGCGGATCTGAGGCAGGGTGTTTGGCAGCGGGAACAGTAGGTCCTGAGGGTGTCAGACAAGTGGGAGGGAGCTAAGCAGGCCCCAGAAGAGCAGGAAGACCACGTGTCTGGGACAGAGGGGCAAGGAGCCCGGCCCACCAGGTTCTGTAGGCCTGGGAAGGAGGTGGGAGTGCTAATCATGCAAAGGCAAGTTCAGAGGGCTTTGCAAAAATTGCTGCGCTGGCAGTACATGCCATGTATCTAATCGGATCCTGTTTATTGCTTTTTAAAGATAGATAAACTTGATAATGGCAGAGTAAAAGAACTGGCAGTCTGCATAGCAAACTGTTAATGGTAGTCAATCTCTGGGAAGGTGGAGATTCTCTTTACACCCCTGAGCCTGGGTGCTTTAGAGCAAAGCTATATTTAGTATTGGGTAATTAACAAAGAAAGCTGACTGTGGTGTGACTCAGCCTTCAAGAAGCACACTGTGTTTGACCCACAGGAAGACAGGGTCCAGTGGAACTTGCACCATGCTTCCCTCCAATGTCCGCCTTTTGGACTTGAACCCGTTCTCTCTATTCCTTATTGCATTTAAAACAGTGGATTTAGCTGACACTGGAAATGGAGTTCCTCCCTCCTTCCTCCCTTCCAGGAGGCTGACCTTTGTCTCTCTCCAGGCATCATGGCCATCCTGTTCTCAGGCATCGTGATGTCCCACTACACACACCATAACCTGTCCCCGGTCACCCAGATCCTCATGCAGCAGACCCTGCGGACCGTGGCCTTCCTGTGCGGTGAGTTCTGCTGCTCTGTGCTCTGGCGCGGGCCTGCCCGGCGCTGCTCGTCCCTCCACCCGTGCTGGGGGTCAAGGGTTTGCCTGGCAGAAGAGGCAGCAGGGTCTCTCAGAGCCAGAAAATACACCCCCGTATCGTTTGGTAGTTACTCTGGCTTTTCAATTCCGTAACGTAAACCTAATGCCTAACAAATGGAACATCTGATGCCTGCAATTTTAAAACCAGAGATAATGAGAACTGCTAATTATGAACATTTGAGATTCATGCATTTGAATGTATTAAAGTGACATTTCCAAAACCATTCTCCTTTGGAACTGACATTGATGAGAGTTAGGTGAATAAAGACTCCATAGTCAAAACAAGAGTTTGGGAAGTCTTGGGGTAAGTAAAGTGTAACAAGTTCCTGAACTGCAAGACTTTTCAGCTAGCGTGCATTGTGAATTTCTGAGCAAGAAATGCAGCTACAGCACTTCCCACACTTGCCCACCAGACCCTTGAAAGACAACCCGGGGAGGCATCGCTGTGGAGCTGGGGTGCACCAGGATGGCTGCCCCCCCCCCCCCCGCCCACCGCCCCACACATGCACCTCCTCCCTAGCTCACGCCTGGGAGTGAAGGAACCATGAACACTGTCCCTTTGCACGGGTGCCAATTGTCTGTGCCCCAGGCACCACCATCAGCATCTCCCCTGGTATCTCGGCAGGGCTCGTCTCACTCGGAAGCGTGAGCTGCACGCTGTCCCGTGCGAGGAGGCCGGGCAGGCCGTGCAGCAGCTTCAGTCCCTGGGTGAGGAGGCTCACACGCCACATGGCT
Source organism: Micronycteris hirsuta (assembly GCA_004026765.1). Taxonomy (NCBI): domain Eukaryota; kingdom Metazoa; phylum Chordata; class Mammalia; order Chiroptera; family Phyllostomidae; genus Micronycteris; species Micronycteris hirsuta. The sequence goes on along the minus strand of PVJI01001178.1, from coordinate 194,082 downwards.
TGCCCACAGTCGCAGGGCTCAGAGGGGACTCTGAAGCCAGGTCTGTCTCTTCCGGTCCAGTCAGTACTTTTTTATCAGTGCACCCCTCTCCGAAAGTCACAGCTCGCGACTCTGACCCTGGCTCTCACAGGTACAGCGTGCAAGGCAAAACGTCCATCAAGTTCTGTGTGGTACCCAAGGGACAAGTGCACTTTAGGTTTGCTAACACCACTTCCGACACAGGTGTGTTGAAAGCAGGCCTGTTGGTGGCAGGTCTGCTGATGCCGTCTCTGTGGAGAGTCTGAATTTGCGGCACGTCTGCGTTCACAAGGCTCATGCCCTTTGACCCACAGTTCTACCACCAGGAATGTTGCCTGTGCAGAATTACAACGCTTGTTGTTTGTAATACTAGAAGTAGCAACAGTTGAAATAAGCATCAACAAAGGATTCGGTAAATTAACCATGACGTCCAAACAGGGTGGGGGCAAAGGGAGGTGCACAGTTGTTCGTACGGAAACTAATACAGTGATAAATAGTAATAAGACAAGAATAAACTGCTCTGCGTAAACCTACATTTGCCTACAGGAGTTATGCTGCCAAAGAAAAGCATAACATCGATCTCAGTGTGTTCTAAATGAGCTGATTTGGAAAGATCACAAAAAATATTTAATGGATCAGAAGAAAATTCAAGGAGGAGAGGGGTGGATCTACTGCCCAGCTTGTGACTTGTTTTAAAAAGATACACATTTCAGGAAAAACCAGAGCCAAAATGCTTTTAGAACAGCCTCAGTGTATTATGATGTTCAACTATTTAAAAATGGCCTTTTCTCCCCGGTTATGAGGCTGCCTGGGGGACGTCACAGTTTCAGCAGGGACCTAGCACTGGAAACATGTAAGGTGCTTTTCCTGAAGATACACCTCAGCGGCTTGTACAACAAGCGTACATGTTGGACTCTCTCACTTGTGGAGTGAAGCCAGGGGCTAGAAACATGTCTCTTCCTGCAAACCCTGCAGGGGGGCCACGTTCTAAACCTGTCCCTCATTTGGCTTGGTCTGCTCTGGGCCCTGTCACACTCGTCACGTGGGCCCCGCAGCCATTGGCTCTGACTTTTTTGCCACGTTGCCAGCAGTTGGGATCCTTGCTAATCAGTGTTCAGCAAGTGGACTGAGTGCTAATTTGCATGAGTACTCAACAGTTGCCTCATTAAATTGGGAGATTCTGAGCAGCAAGCACATGTTGCGTGTGTGACAGAGAAGAGAGAATTGTAGGACAAGCGTCATCAGGTATCGGTTGCAGGATGTCCCAGAAAATAAGCCCAGGGTTACAATGGATTCTGACTGACTTGTGAATGTTTGCTTACTTAACAATTTAGTCCGCGTTGGAAGAAACAGTCGGGGCTGAGTAATCCATTCTTTGGTTTGTTTCAGAAACATGTGTGTTTGCGTTTCTTGGCCTGTCCATTTTTAGTTTCCCTCACAAGTTTGAAATTTCCTTTGTCGTCTGGTGCATAGTAAGTATTTTCCTCGTTTTTATTTAATTACTTATCCACTGCTGAGTAACCACATGTTCCTGGTTCATTTATGTAACTGTTTCGAAATCAACCGCTACATAGACATGCTTTTGTTTCAAGTTTCTTTTGTTAAAAAATCACAAACACACGGTAAAGGGATGGAATGAAATGAATGAATATCCCCAGAAAAGGATTTGGGTTTCTTTTAAAATTTTAAATGGCCTTGAATGTTATGGGCTTCTTTTAAAAGTACAAGCTTATGAATTTTTATGGTAGGTGGTAAAAGCAGATTTCAGAATTGAATATGCATTTGAGCATAACCATGTAAAAACATTATGCATAGAAAAAAAAATACGTAAAGAAAATTTAGCCAAGTGTTCCCAGTGCTTATAGAACTAGGGATGATGCTTTTCCTTTTCTGTGTTCTCCGGGGAGCTTGTAAGGCGTGGATTTCTTACTGCAGCTGCCCCAGGCGTATCCATGCATAAGCATGACCTTGGACACTTGTGTCGAGTAAGGCTACCAGCTCCCCTGGAGCACCACCCAGGGGACTCATCCCAGGTGCTGCTCACCATCAGGAAGGCTCGGGAAACTGTTCTGATTGCACTGGGGGTGGCAGGGGGAGACAAATTAAAATACGCCTCTAAAAAAGGAAAGTAGAAGCTTGATCATCTGTAGCAGAATCAGACCCTTGTGGGGAAAAGAACAGTTTGGCATCTGAGACAGAGGCCCAGCTCTCCCAGGCACCCGATCGGAGGGACAGGAGTGGCTCCTGACCGGCTGGGTATCGAGCCGGGTGTCCCCAGGTCGCCTGTCCGTGTTCTGCATCTCCGCGGGCCCTCCTGCAGGCCCATCCTCCATCCCTGACTTGATCTCTTTGTCGTCTTTTTAGACCCCATGGTAATAAGACAGTTAAGAAGTACACTTTACTGTCGTTGAATTATCATGATTCATCTTCAGTTCACTGTTCCTGCCAGCCCCACTTGATGAAACAGCTCTGGGGGGCGCACCTGTTACTGTGCCCAGTCGTCCGCCCAGTGCACGCCCAGGAGGCCAGCCTGTCTAATGTGCGGGGAGCCCGAGACACAGAGGAAAGGAGGAGCCCTCAGGGAAAAGATGGGTCCCCTTGCCACCCGGGTGCTTTCACATCTCAGTCAGCAAGAGCACGTGGCTTTTGTCACTGGTGTCCTCCAAATTTGGGTTTCAGGACAAGAGGACCGCAGCAACCAAAGGCCATGGCAAGCAACCGGCTGGCTTGTGTGACCTCCTTTTAGAACCCGCCGGCATGTTCCTTTTGCTCAGGGAGCAGCGTTTCTGTGCGAGGGCCGGCCCTTCCCAGCCTCTTCTCCTTCCCCTGAGGAGCAGGCCCCCGGAGAGGCAGGAACACCTGTCTGTCCCTGCAGAGCTAGCCCTTCGGGGACAATCGGCACAGCCCCACCCCGTGGCAGAGCACCTGTGGAGGAGGCAAACGGCCCCTAAATGACCTCTGGGCGCGTCTACGTGGCCCCTTGGCCTTCGGTTCTGTTCTGCTGTCAACAGCAAGGCCAGCGCCAATGCCTTGTCAGTCCTCTCCTCCTGCCTGCTGAGAGGCAGCGTACAAACTTCACCTTTTCCCAGACACGCAGAAACCAGGCGAGAAGGACAGCCCGCCCAGCCGGGTTTCTGAGTAGCGCAGTGCTGTTCACACCTGGGAACCGAGGGGAACGCGTGGCTGGGCGTGGGCCTGGGAAGCACCAGAGTTTCCGCCTGCGACTTGCTTATTGCCGTTCACAGGTGCTCGTGCTGTTCGGCAGAGCGGTGAACATTTTCCCTCTCTCCTACCTTCTGAACTTCTTCCGTGATCATAAAATCACCCCGAAGATGATGTTCATCATGTGGTTCAGCGGTGAGTCCAGCCTTGAATGAGCCGTGGAGGGAGGTGCCTCTGGCGAAGGCGCACACCGTGGGGAGGGTGCACGGAGTCAGCGTGAACAAGTCACTCAGGGCCCCGCGCCCCTCGGTGCTGCCAGGAGCTGCACAGCGGGGGCCCTGGACCCGCCGCTTTCTGTGCTGTTGCCTGCAGGCTGGTGGCCCTGGGAGGACGTGGTCTCCCTGTCTCCTGAGTGGATGGTGGGAAGTGACAGGACCTGGTGTAGTTTCCTGTGAGGAGCAAACGAGGCCGCGTGTGCAGAGCACTCAGGACAGGGCCGGCGCGTGCACAGGGAGGGCCTGGGCTGCATGCACGAGCCCTCGGGTTTCTAAGTGTGAGCGCCGGGCTGGGTAAATCCGTGCTCTTCACAGCCGCACAGGGCAGCTCCCTCGATCCGCCCGACCCCGCGGTGCAGTGGGCACGGGGTCGGGGGAGCTCCCCCGGCCCCACCCCAGAGCCTCACAGGATGTCTGTGCTCTCCAGCGCGGTGGGGTAGGACCTTCGACTGGCTGTGATGCTGCGCCGTCCCCAGGTCCCCAGAGAACCGGGTCAGGGTGCCGCCACCCTCTCTTCTCACACCCTTCGCCGTGCCCCCAGGCCTGCGGGGCGCCATCCCCTACGCCCTGAGCCTGCACCTGGACCTAGAGCCCATGGAGAAGCGGCAGCTCATCGGCACCACCACGATCGTCATCGTGCTCTTCACCATCCTGCTGCTGGGCGGCAGCACCATGCCCCTCATCCGCCTCGTGGACATCGAGGACGCCAAGGCGCGGCGCCGGAGCAGGAAGGACGTCAACCTCAGCAAGACGGAGAAGATGGTTAGTGCTCAGTGGGCCGGGGTGGGGCGGGGCCAAGGGTTGGTCCCCACCGGCGGCCAGGAAGTGGGAAATGAGACACGATTTGAGGACGTGTGGCACCTTCGCACGCACACACGCACAGGTGCAGTTGCCCAACCCGACGAGGAGGTCGAACCCAGGGTCTGAAGCGTGGCTCTTTGGGTGGCCTGTCTGCAGCCTCGTGGCCTGGTGAAGCTGTGGAGGTCCAGGACGGGGAGCCTGTACCTGTACCAGACTCTCCCAGCAGCACTCCTCCCCTGCCGTAACCACCCCGCCCCATCAGGGCCGGGACTGGAAGGTTTCAAAACCACATCATGCCCAGCGCTGACCAAGAGCCTCCTGTTGGGGCCTGCGTGGGGGAAGGTGGCTTCGAGAGCCATGAGAGGTGCCCCATACTGAAGCCAGTCAAGGGCCTGACTGGGAGCTGGGGTGCCCGCTGGGGCCCCATACCCCTGCCCACTTCTTCCTCCTCTGAGCCACCCTCCTGCCAGCAGCGGCTCCTGCTAGTGGGCCGCCCCTCCCAAGTCGGCTGTGCCCAGGCCTTCCCTGCCCTGTGTGCCCCCCCACCCCAGACTCCACGTGCTGAGCCAGACTCTCCGACAGGAGCAGAGGCCACCCTGGCCTCTCCCACCTTTCTGTGCCAGCTCCCCCAACACACAAATTTCCATGGATGCATCTTTTTCTAGTTGCCTCAGTGATTTTGGTTACGGGGGCACAGAAATCCTCAGCCAGGAGAGGCTCTGGGCTGCGCTGCTGGAAAGAAACCTTCAGAGGACCTTGTGCTGGGCCACCTCCCTCCCTCTCAGCGGCCCTTCCCCCGTCCCCGCCCATCCACCTCGATTTCACCCAGAGCTCTAGTGTAGGTCTGAAACCGGTCAGTGGACATCAGAATCGGTGCAGGTCTCCAGGGTCCTACAGGTCTGGGCTGGGGCTGGAATGAATGTGCACGCCTAACAGGTTGCCAGGCCCTGGTCCTGCAATCACATTTGGTGAACCAACACCACCCCCACCCCTGCCACTAGAGCAGGATGTTTGCTCAGAGGAAGCACATGCCATCCAGGGAATGTCCTTTGGTGCAGACACAGTGCTCGAGTCTCCTTGGACTGTCTCAGGTCACCTGGTGACATGCAGGATTCAGAGGCTCTTGTCATGCCCCTCGGGCAGGTGAGAGCACCGAGGCACAGAGAGGCCCCGCCACGGAGCCGAGGTCACGCAGAGTCCAGAGCCTTTACTGTTCACGGTCCACCAGTGGTCCCCAGGGTGGGCTCCTAGGCCAGCAGCATCATGAGGAACTTGTTAGGAATGCAGATGCTTGGGCCCTCTCCCAGACACCCTGAATCAGGGACTCTGTGAGCAGGCCCAGTGTTCTGGGGGCCCACAAGCCCTGTGAACGGGCGCAGGCCCAGCCAGCAGGCTGTGGCAGCAGAGCAGCGCCGCAGAGGCCGGGGGCAGGGCTGGGCAGGTCCAGGGTGCCTGAGGCCCTCGTGCCTTCCGGGCCTGCTGTGCCCCATGCAGGCGTGCTCCTCGGTCCTCCGTGGTTCCCACTGGGATTGTCCGTGTGTCTCCTCTCCCCCCACTGTCCCTCCCCTCCCCGCCCCCCAGCCCTGACCTGCACGTGAAAGTCGCCTGGAAGCTTACAAACCAAGCCCAGCCCCGGCCCAGAACTTCTGATTTATTCACAGTTCTGACTTATTCCTGGGTATCTGTCACGTTTTTACAAACCTTCCTGCCTCCTGCAGGCTCCCGGGAAGCCCCCTGCTGTCCACAGACACATGGCATGGATTCAGACGTGCAGGGGGGCTGGGGACACAGGGGGCCGGGGCGAAGGGCTGCTAGGTAGGCTGGGTGGCGCGGGCTGCCGGGAAGATGCCAGCTCTCGGCCGGCCCTCCTCTGCCCGCCGCCTGCAGGGCAACACCGTGGAGTCGGAGCACCTGTCGGAGCTCACCGAGGAGGAGTACGAAGCCCACTACATCAGACGGCAGGACCTCAAAGGCTTCCTGTGGCTGGACGCCAAGTACCTGAACCCCTTCTTCACGCGTCGGCTGACCCAGGAGGTGGGACACAGGCCAGCGCCACACGGCTGGGGTTCCCTTGCCTTCCTCCCTCAAAACCAGCACTGGCCGAGGGGCGGGGGAGGGAAGGCTCACATGCTGCGCTGGGGAGGGGAGGCTGGGCCGCCACCTCCTGCTTGGCTCTCCTTCCCAGGATCGCATCTGCTGTTTTTCCTTTGCTGCCGGATTTAGTGCTAGTTTAATAATAGACTTGTTAACACAGTTTGCTTTTCCTGGATGATAGACTCGGGACATTGATCGGCTACTGAATCTGAGCTGAGGAATTGCAGGCATGCCAGGGCCGCAGGCAGTGGCCCAAGCCTCAGGCTCTTGTTCCATCATTCCGGGCACTGCTGGCCTCTGGGTGACAGACTGGGAGGCAGTCTCAGGGGCAGCTTGGGCCTGCTTTGCTGAACCAGGCACCCTGCCCTGCGCAGGCCTTCAGGGTGGGGTGGGCTTCTTCTGGCTGCCGCCCCCTTGTTGCTGCCCCATGTCCCACCGGTGGCAGTCCCGGTGCAGTGTGTGAGCTCACACTGCAAGCCGCACCAAACCGTGCACAGTTGCTCCAGTTCATCCTCCCGACGATCCCAGCAGAGGCAGCTGTTCTCTCCCTTGACAGCTGGGGCGGCTGCGGCCCAGAGAGGTGAGGTAGCCCCCTGAGGTCACACAGCCAGTATGAGGCCAAGCCAGGAGGACAGCCCAGGAGTGTCTGATTCCAGAGCCACAGTTTTCAACATCCTGCTACCCTGCCTCCCACTCCTCCTATTCCCGAGTGACACCTGTTACCTCCACCCCCACAAAGAATCCCAGCTGACTTAGTTCACGCTCTGAAACTGTGTGTGGCCGTGGCCCTTGCCTCCCATCCCCCCACAAGGTACGAAGCAGCTCCTTTCCCTGACCCTGACCCTGACCCACTGGCTTGGCTGTGTCTCCTGCCCCAGGACCTCCACCACGGGCGCATACAGATGAAAACCCTCACCAACAAGTGGTACGAAGAGGTGCGCCAGGGCCCCTCTGGCTCCGAGGACGACGAGCAGGAGCTGCTGTGACGGAGCAGCGCCTCCCCCTGGCCCCCAGGATGGACATCCAGCCAGGCCCCCGGGTGCCTGCATTTGGCGGCCTCTTCAGGGAAGATGAGAGCCCGGGGCAGCCAAGGCGCTCGTCCCCTGCGCCGTCCAGGCCTGCGGAGCCAGCTGGCTTCGGAAACACACCATCGCTCTCCGCCTCACCGAGCCGGGCCTCTGCTCGCAGTGTCGCTCCCCGCTTGCAGGTCGGAGGGAACACCTGTCTAGGTAGAAGTTTCCTTTTGCTTCTGTAGCCAAGGCAAACAGTCGTCTGCCCAGCCGAGGCCCCTGAGAGGAGGAACCCTGCTGTGGAAGCTGCTGTGACTGGGTGTCCTCGGGGGCGCTGGTTTGCAGTCCTCCGTGCCCAGCTCCTGCCACCGTTGCAACCCTGGGAGCGAGCAGGACGAGGAGCCTGCTGCCACTTGCCTCCTCCTCATCGAGGCGCCTCGGGCCTTGACAGCAGCAATTCTGACCTAAGTGGCAGGCCCAGAAACCTTGAAAACCTCACACTCCCCTCGGTGATGTTCCTTGTACACCTGAGAAAGAAAAACTGAGTGACTGTTTTCTTCTTTACCTCTGATTGGCACCTCACAGGCTGTCCCCCTGGTGGCAGGCAGCCACCGCCTTCTCTGGGAATGCTGTGAATGTTTACACTAGTAACTGGCATGTGGGCACGGGCCCCTCCCTGGAGCCCTGTGGAAGCTGCCCGGCTGGGGCTGGGGGAGTGCCTTTTCTGTGGGGTCGGACTGCCCTCTAGAGGGAAGAGCTAGAGGTCCGGCGCTTACTCGGGCCAGCAGCCACTGCCTGATTTCCTTTAAATTCATGCACTTGAACCAAGTCATACAGCCCAGCGGTTGCCTCCCTCACCTTGATTCCCTCTATTAGGTGTCCTTGTTTGTCCAGAGGCCCCTTTTCCTGGGCTGCACAGGGCCTGCCCACTGCTCACCGGCAGCCACCTTCACGGCTCATCGGCATTTCCTCTCTCTCTCGATTCTCTACTCTTGAGTGCCACTTGTCGCCCATGCCAGGGTCGCAGCTCACCCAGGCATGGAGACTGGTCCAGAGCCTGCTGCCCCTCCCCACACTCCAGCAGATGCATCCGATCCTCACCTAGGCTCCCCAGGCAGCCGCTGCGACCCCAAGGCTTGGTCCCTTCACAGAGTGCTTGCACTCTCCCTCTCTCACACCAGGGTCCCAAGTGGCCAGTCACGTCCACATTGAAAAGGAACTGCTGACTCTCACGTCCGCTCCGCGCATGCCCTGTAACAGGCCTCGTGCCTGCCTGCCTTTGCCCGTCTCCAGGCTGTTGGCGATTCCCTCTTGTGGCTCAGGGTCCCAGCTGGAGCTGGGACGTGTCACCTTCTGGGTGGTTTCACTCACTGTGTGCACACCCTTGGCTCTCTGAGGGGACCCGGGGGCCAGCACAGAGACCCTGGGCTGGCTGCAAGTACACGCCCATCTCTTTGGCCTCAGGCAGCGTGGCTCTGGACGTCAGGGAAGACTGATCTCAGGGCCCTCTGAGGACGTGTGTCCTGCCCACGAAGCCGGGCCCCTCCCCCAACCCTTTCCCTTTCCCTAGAAATGTAAGGCCAGCCAGGCAGGAAGCACATGGTTTCCTTTTTGTGCATGAAAAGTAAATTTGTACTCAATAGAGCTAAAATACCATTTTTGTTTTCGTGATCTCTCTTCTTAACCTCATAATTTGAGGCAAACGGGATTTTTTTACTCCACCTGATACTCCACCGGAGGGATGATGTGGGTATAACTCTGGTCTCATCATTTCCTGTTTCCTTCTAGTGGAAAAGCAAGAGGGGGGAAACTTTGTCCTCGCGAGCGGTGGGGGGGGGGGGGGGGTCTGAGACCAGACTGTCTCTCTCACCCCCAACTCACAAGTAGTTTACTATCTCCCCCAAAACTCAGGATCTCATCTCAGAGGCGGAAGCTGCATTGCAAACTCAATAGCTTGCCAGAGAAAAAAACATTTTTTTGGAGTTCAGAGAGTAAGCAGTGGAAACAGGTTCTTTTCAATTCACACTGGCCCTTGTCACCAGGTCCTGCCTAGCCTACCACTTTTAGCTGAGACCTGAAAATGACACTGGTAGAGAAGCATGTGGGGGGCTTGGTGGAAGGCCCCAAGGCTTGGCTGTGAGGGTCGGGGCACCTCCCTAGCAGGTACCAGCACTGGTCTGGGTCTCCTGCGGGCCTCTTCTGACCCCTGCTGGTCGAGTGGGGGCTCAGCCTAGAAGAACGTTTCCACGGAAACGGGAATAATCCGTGTTCCTCAGTCTGTCTGGCTAGTCACCTTTGGAGCAGGCAAAAATCTAGAGAGATATATTTTTCTGGTGCATTTTTTCTAATGTCTTTGCCTGCGAATCGAAACTTCCTGCTGTCTACCTTTAGCATATCTCATAATTCTATGATTTGGGGTAATAGATGCCTATATAAGATTTTTTAAAATCCAGCATAACTGTAACTTCTTGCATGCTTATTTTCTTTGAGGTCCGGGCCACGGGACAGCACAGCTACAGACCACATAGAGAAAGGACTAGTGTGAAGCTGGTACCTCTGGGGAAGCTGGCTGTTCAGCCAGTGAACTAGGGAGGCGTGCCTGGCCTGGGGAGCAGGGAGCCCTGGCCGCAGGACCCACCCCTGGCATCCCCTCTGCAGCACTGTCATTGCAGGGCCCCTGGGAACCTTGAGGCTCAGGGTATGAGGCCTCCCAGGGAAAGGAGCTGGCTCTTCCTAGGTCTCCAGAGATCAAATTTGGGCTGGCCTGGGCCTGGGGCAGGGCCAGGCAGGAGGTGACTCAGTGCCACAGTCTGGTGCTCAGACGCTCAGCCTAGAGGTAAAACGGAAATGCTCCCACCCCCAGGCCAGCCACCTCTTTTCACAGTGCGCAGGGCTAGCCAGGCCCTGGCTGCTGTGAGGCCCAGGGGTAGGGCTGGCCCAGAGCACTGGCAGGCCCTCAGCACCCCAAGTACCCCCAGACAGGCCATGGTTTGCCTGCAGATGCCTTTGTGTGAGTGGGGACCCTTCTCAGAACCCACGGCAGAGGTGCTGTCAGAAAGACTTGGCCGCACGCGGTCTCAGTTCCACATTCCCCCAGAGGCCCACACATCTGGAGGGTCCTCAGCAGGGTGGCCGCAGACAGGAGCCTACTTCTGCTTTGGTGGGGACAGCCAGGGTGGGCAGGGTGGCGGCCAGCTTCTCCTCAGCAGGCCATGACCTTCAAGTTACAGGCAGGGCTTGGGGTGCCACGGCCTTGGGACTGGCTGATTCGAGCATGAGAAGGAGTCTCTGAGCAGCAGTGCTCTGCTGCGGATAAGAACACTAAAGGCAGAAAAGAGAAGGCCCCTTGCCCCTCCCCCACTCCCTCCAGAATGCGGGCCTGGGTTTCTCCTGCTGGCTGGTAAGTAGGAAATCAAACATGGGGCATTCCTGATACAGCAGCCAGAACCATTAAGTTGTTCTTCAAGGCCCCAGGCCAGATGTTTTCTTTAATGTTTTATTTACTTTTAGAGAGAGGGGAAGAGAAGGAGAAAGGGAGAGAAACATTGATTGGTTGCCTCTTGTATGCGCCCTGACCAGGAACTGAACCGGCAGCCTTTCACTTTGCAGGATGATGCCCAACGGAGCCACACCAGCCGTGTGTTTTAAATAAAAACAAGATGGTCAGAGTACAGGTGTGGAGGGGAAAAGTAGCCACACGCCCTTTTAGGTTCCTGCCATTTCTCACACCAGTGGAGTTAGGTACTCAGGGACCTCACTGGACACGTGACAAAAGAAGGGAGACTTTCTAATTTCCCTGATGCAAATGGGGAATAAAATAGGTCTTTGCTTAGCCAAAAAAAAAAAAAAGGCCACAAAAATGTAGTCGGTTTATATTGTGACAAAGTGAACTACTTGCTGGTGGAGGGCCAGCTGGTTAGACCTTTTTGGAGGACACCGTGGGGACACCTTTCAAAAGCCAGGAAACGTCCTGGGCCTTGACGCAGCATTTCCCTCCAGAGGACAAAACAAGTGCGCACAAAATGTGGCCCCGAGGAGAGTCGTCTTGGTGGTATCTGTAATGAGGGAAAACTGAAAATAGCCTCTTCTCATCCATAGGGAATTGGTGAGGAAGATGATAAATTGCTAGTGATTAAAGATTTAAGGGTGTGGGGATGTCTACAGTGTATTAGGGCAGCATCTTACCATCTCTAGAGAGAGAAGAATTTCATCCTCTCCTTAAATGTTTGAGATTCTAAAATGACTAAAAATGAACCAAAGGAGTAGAAATCTTGTGTGTGTGTTTTTTTTAAGTACATATAGGACTCCTCAAATACCCATTAATCTCCAAATGTGGCAGACCTGTAGGCTGCCCACCCAGCCACCATCTTCTACCCTGGGCCCTGTCATCTTTGCTAAGAAAACCTGTTTTGGGGGCGATAACGGGTGACCACAAGCATGGAGGGGAAAGCAGGCCCATTCCCAGCCCAAGCCATTCCTGGTGTTCTGGGCCCTTCCACTCCCCTTGCCTGGGGATGGCGGAGGAATGGGCCTTTGACCCAATTCTGGCAGCTGAATGAAGCATCATCTTAGGGAATTTCTAGAAGTGTTCCCTCACTCTCACAAAGACATTCAAGGAAGGGATGCACCCTCATCCCACTGGCTGGCCTCTGCCTCCCATAAAGTGACGGACCACGTGAGCCTGGCCCGCTGCGGCCGTGTTGAGACCTCGAGGGAAGACCTCACAGAAGGCCGAGGGTGGTGGAGCAGAAAGACAGAAGGCGCTGGAGTTTCCAGTGACAGCTGGGCCAGTGAGTTCAGCAGTCCTGGAGCTGACCCCCTCCAGATCGCACCGTGCGAGATAAAGCGCGTTCTTACTGTTTGTGCCACTTCCGGTGGGGTTTTCTGTTACAGCGAAAACAATGCTGATGCACCTTCATCAGTGTATGTGCCTCAGCCTCTAAAAGGATGAAATCTGTAAGGATAGGCACCAGGTTTTAACTTGAGTTCTGAGTGGAAGGATTATGGGTAACTTTAAATATCTTGTTTATATATTTTTTTCTTTCATAAAGAAATAAAAGAAACACAGAGTGTTATTGCCACTTTTCAAAATGTGATTACAAACGAAACCAGGACGAGAGGAGCAGCGCCTTCAGTGGGGCGGTCCGATGTGACCGATGCAAAGGGCGACAGGTGGCAGTCCCATCTGACAACACGACGTGGAAGAGCACCTGGCAAAGCCCAGGACCGGTGCAGACGCCTGTCCCCCTGCACCCAGCATCCCTCTCCTGGGCTCCTGCCCCACAGAGCTGCCCGGGGCCAGCCCGCCCCTCCTGCTGCTGTGCTGCCAGAGAGCTAAGAATGGTTTTTAACATTTTCAAATGGTTGAAACTTGAAAAAAATTTTTTTCAAAAGAAGAATTATTTCGTGACATATGAAAAGTTATATGGAATGTAAATTTCATTGTCCATAAATAAAGTTTTGAATTTTTAATTTAGAAACTATGGGAAATTGTTTTCTCTCATTATATAAGTACCTACTTTTTGGGGGGGAGGGGGGCTCTTAGTTCCCAAAGCTAAAAATATTCACTGTCTGGTCATTTACCAAAAAACTTTACCCACCCCTGGCCTTACCTAGAGAAATTCTTACCCACCAGGAGACACCTAAAAGAATATTTGTGACAGCAAGATACTGGATACATCCAAGCTAAATAAATGATTGTCACTAGGAGAATGGATAAACTCTGGTACAATGATGCAGTGGAATATATAGAGCAGTGAGAATGGATGGGGAATGAATGAAACTAGAATGAACATATCAACTTGGATAGTCCTCAGGAAGTGGAGGGACGGGAGGAGAGGAAGCTGCAGAAGGTACAGTACAGGAAGTACCTCTCGACTGTGCCGAACCATGCAGGGAAACTGGTGTGTGGGGACACAGACGAGAGCAGTGAGTGTGAAGAAAGGCTGGAAAGGTCAACAGCAGGCCCCTCTGGGGTGGCAGGGGACGTGGGGAAGGTGAGGAACTGCATTTAAACCACATTTCACCCACCCTGGCTTCCCCCGTATCCCTGACATTTCATTTCCTAATAGAGCAGCGAGCAACCAGTTCATCATGTATGAACTGGCGAATGCTGCTCACGCCCCCTTGAGCCCCGTCCTTTGCCCCAACCCCGGTGAGTAACTGACACTCCAAGGGCCACGCCAGGCCCGCCATCCCTTGCATCGGTCAGGACTGGCTTTCGTCATGGCGGGCGAAATCGCAATCGGTGGTGGATTCCCTAGAGTCCTTCAGGACCAGGATTCTCAGTGTGGGGGGGAAAGACGGAAACTGTGGTCCTGAATTTTAAGAATAAGCATGGACTTGTATGTGGTTTTTTGAAACGTCAACCTGTTCCTACTTCTGCCCACTGAAAACACCTAGAAGTAGTGACCAACCCAGCGACAGCCAGCACCCTGAGTGCTCAGATTACAGTCTCCCAATGTCATTTTCCCACGAAAGGACCCAGGATTCTTTGAGAAACATCCAATTCCAGGACTCGGGCAGGACACCTACGAGATGAACCTAAAGCACCTCATCCTGCCAGACAGGAAGCAATCAAAGGTTTCAGGGTCATGTCCGACGGACTCGGGAGACAAGAGGCTCCGGCTGGCCAAAGACAGGATTTGAGCATCAATGACAATAATACTGCACACCAAAACACTTAAAATATACTGAAATCAACGAGTCCATGGTTAAAAATTAGTCACTCTCGGGGATTCTAAGACATCAGCTCATTATTCTAAGTAAAAATAAAGAGAAAGAAGCATTTCTCCTGTCCGGTGATGCTTTTCTCTCTCTCTCCAAAATCAATCAATAAATTTGTTTTTAAGGCAGTTTTTACTCTGGACAGCCATATGTCTAACACTCACGAGAGAGAAGGGGTGGATGGAGATCAGGGGTCAGTGTGCATGGTCTGCTATGGCTCTCATCCCTGACACTGGCACAGGCGTGTTGGGTGCTGCAGATGGGTGCTGGGAGCTGGCAGCAGAGCTAATGTTGTACAGCTGGCGGGCCTGCTGATGTTTAAATATGCTTGTCATTTACATATACAAATTAAGCAATCTGCTTGAAGTCTCTGCTCTGCTTTGGATGCATGTGTCTGGCTTCCTTCGCTCTCCCAGGCTGTGTTCACCTCTAGGAAGCTGCTGTTGCTGCAGCCAGGATGGCAGGTGCCATTTCCTACGCTGGAGCTAAAACCAAACCCAGCACCTGGACCCTGTCTGGCCCGAGGCCTGGGTATTTGTTCAGCCAGGGCACGAAATGGAGAAACCTGATCAGTCTCTGAGCCACCCCGACAGAGCCGTCAGCGTCATCAGCATTGCGGGCACCTAAAGCCAGGACGTTCCAACCCACAGCCGCTCTCATCCCACCCTTAAGATTTTTGCCATGTATTCTGCTTTTGAGTCAACTGTCACTTTTTAAAAACACTTTAGATAGATTTTTAAGGAATCTCCTGTCACTGCTGTAGATAGAAAACCAGGGCAGCCTACACCAAAAAGGAGGTAACTGAAAATCTAGCTAAGATTCTGCCAAAGGCTCTGAGCCTGATGCCTGGTTTGTTAAAAACAAGCTGGCATTAAACGGACTTCCTCCTTGAGGCACTTAAATGGATCGAAAGAATTAAAAATGGAATTAATTTTTTTCACATCATCCTTCCAAGTTATTTACTGCCCGTCAGTCACCAACAAGTCATTTCTCCTGGGCACCATGGCTGACTTCTGCATGCCTACTTCCCCGTCTGTACGATGGGGGTCACAACAGTGCTTACCTCACAGGAGTGTCCAGGTTATTACCCAAGGTCACGCATTATAAAGTGCCCAGCTCACACCCTGGCCAGGTAGCTCAGCTGATTAGAGCGTTGTCCCAATACTCCAAGGTTGCAGGTTCAATCCTCGGTCAGGGCACATACAAGAACCAACCATTGAATGCGTAAATAAGTGTAAGAACAAATCAATGTTTTTCTCTCTCCCTTCCCCTCTCTCTCTAAAATCAGTAAATATTTTCTTAAAAAAGTAGAAAAGCGTGAAAAAATAAAATTAAATTAAAAAATAAAGTGCCTGGCTCACAGTAAGCACTCGAATGCCAGCTCTTATTATCTGTCAGTTTCATGGAGAAGAAAGTGTAATTAAGGAACTAAATATGGCGTGAGGGGTAAAACAAGTCCCAGAACCCAAGCAACTCAAACTTCAAAGCAACAGGGAAGGGGGACATAAAACCCCAAACACCTTATTAAATAATGGAAGACATTTTATTATTTTTTTAAATCGTCTCTCAACATTTCAACTCTTGATAGAAATCAAATGCAAAACAGCTGCATTTTTAAATAAGCATCTATTTAACTCTCTCGCTCACAGCAAGCTCGCACAGTAAGACACGCCACAGAGAGCACGGTCCGGGCACTTCCTGTTCCGGCCCACAGACCCAGTATTTCCCGGCCGATGCATACCAACACTGGACTCTCTCCGAGGACGACACTTCCGTTCCTGCTCTCGTCCACTGCGTAAGTTACGTGGCATCATGGTTGGTTAAAAGAGTAACTGTAGTGCTAGAGGGCTCTGGAAATGGAGAACTAGAAAACTAGAGCTCTCGGGAGTGGGCCAGGCGTCGACACTTCTGAAATGTGGAAAGGCCAAAGATGAATGCGCCAGAATGGGGTGGTCTTGGTGATGAAGTTGGTTGAAACTCGGCTTTATATATACATTGAATATCTACGTGTGATCTACTAGATATATAAAAAAGCCATAGAAGATTTGAAAAACCTTAAAATCACTCCACTGAGTTAGAACACCAGCAAATTCACAGTGGCCTCAGGATTCAGCCGGATTTAAATTTGTTCAAGAGCTGAACACCTCCTTCCACCAGAAAACCCACTGCATGTCAAGTCCTACAACATTCTGTACATCACAAACACTTATGGCTAGAATATATTATTATTTCACAAGGAAGCAGTTTTATTTTCAAACTCTCGCCCCACTCCTGCTCTGGCCCCCACAGGGAACATCCAGGGGTCAGTCATTCACACGAGGAGTTTAAGGGGCCTTCGGGTTTGGAAGTGCTTCGGCTCGGCTGGGAATCTCAGGAGACAGCTGTCGGACGGGCGCGTGCCGACTCCCGCCCACTTTTAGTGCAAAAAGACCGCGTATGCCGCAGAGTCCTGGAAACAGCTGAAGACAAGGTGACTGATGGAGGGGTGATGGGAACCCCACGAGCTTCCTTCTGAAGACAGACTCGAGAAGTTCGGAGTGCAAGCTCACACTCGGCAAGCGGCAGAGGCCAGGCTGCGGAGCCGCAGGCGAGGCTGCCGGCGTCAGGTTATCGCAGTCTGCAGGTGCACAGACCTCCCGGCCCGCGCGGACCCCCACAGTGCACACTGGAGGTAGGTGTACAGAGATTCACCGGAGGGACGACAGTGGCTCTCCACCAACTCGGGGACGTCGTCTCTGCTCCTCCTCTGCCCCCACACGCTCCGCTCCACCGTCGGGCTGGGCTGAGTGGACGGCACGGCACGGAGGGCATGAGAGCTCCCTTGGAAGACTAAAGGACCCAGGTAATTTTTATAAATAGCTACATAATTAATGTTTTAACCACTTTGAAACACACAGCAAGTTGAATATTTATTTAAAAATAAATTTCAAAAATATCTATTTACAGTACAGTAAGAGGGGCATGTGCAAACAACAGAAACGGGGGGCCAGTCCTGCCGTGGGAGGTCCGCACTCCGACGCACGGGAGCCAAGCTCACAGACAGCGTGGGCTCCACTGAGCTGTGATGGCAACAGGGTGACACTCAGCTAACACTGGACTCGGTTCCCCTCTGAAACCTGGGGCGGGGTGGGGAGTCGGGGCAGAGAGGGCGGGGGGATCCTTGTGTGGGGAGGAGGGTGGCAGAAGGGATGAGCCACTGGAAGAGGCCCAGTGTGGCAGGAGGGCTCATTTCACAAGCCAACAGGCCTCTAGCTCGCCGTCCCAGGTGGGCATTTGGAGGTGACCTGGGGGCCCTTCCCAGCACAAGTTGGCTTTGTAGTGGGAGGGGTAGATGTGGCAAGAGTCCCAGAGATAGAAATCCTCTTTTTAAAAAAAGAAAGGGAGTGGAGAGATTAGCAAAAATGAATCTAAACGGAACTGCCACCCTCTCCCTTGTCAGGCGACAAAGCAGCCATCAGGTGAAATATGTTAGTCACTAAGTGAACTCCCACATGGTACAGCCAACCCAAATCCCCGGCACCTACACAGTCAAGTGCAGGCCTCTGCTGCCCAGATCAATGCACGAACACTCTTCCCCAGGAAAGCAGAAAGATCGGGAGTGTAGCCCTTGGAGCAGGGGTGCAAGGTCCAGTCTATCTGTGCACGAGATGGGAGAGCTGGGTGGACTTGTAGTTCAGCTGGTTGTTGGGTATGAACTTGTGCAGCTCACTCTTTTTGCAGCAGGGGTCATAATGGTAGGCGATGAGGCAGGTGTCGCAGGAAACTTTTGAACACTGGGTGCAGGTGTTGGTGGCACCTGGGCGATTACAGAAGCCACAGCGGGAGGTGGCTGTGGTGGAGGGCTTGGACTTTGAGTGGAAGTGCGCCAGCCGGTCCAGGCCCTGCATCTGGCCTGCATACTTCTCCCTCAGAGACGACCCATGGGCCAGGCTGTCGTGCGTGGAGGACTTGCTGGGGAAGGTGCTAGGCTTGGAGGCCGGGGGACAGGGGAGCAGGCTGTCGCAGCGCTGACAGAGGGAGGAGCTGCAGGACAGGCCGCAGTTTTGGCACTTGGACAGGGCGGATTCTTTGGCAGGGGCTGAGCGCTTGTAGAGGGGGTGGGCATCGTTTCTGAGCAGCCACACGTCCTGCCGCAGGGCGTCCTGCCGCAGGGCGTCCTGCCTCCGGTATGCGGCCCTAGGTTCCGTGTCCGTGTACAGATCCACGTCGTCCTGAGCCGAGAAATACGTGCCGCGCAGCAGGCCAAGGCCATTGCTGGGGGACATGGATGGGAAGTCATCAGGGTTGCCATGAGGGGAGCTGGACATGGCCAGGAGCGAGGGGGACGGGCGAATGATCTCATCCTTGAGGTCATCCACATCGGTTTTCATGGGCTCCTTCCGCAGGCTCAAAGAGGTCTTCAGAGGTGGCTTCCGGCTCTCCCAGTGGCTGTCATAGGCATCCACTGACCTCGAGATCTTGGTCACACGGGGCTTGTAGTAGTCCTTGGCTGCCCGCTCGCTGGCAGACTTCTGGAGTGCCACACGGGCCACGGAGGCTGGCAGGTGATCCCGGCCCTCAGCCCGTCGCCGCAGGGCGTCCGAGCAGCCCCGCACGTCCTCTGCACTGCTCTTGCGCTCGCTCACCACGTCCAGTTCAGAATAGCCCTTGTCCTTGACTTGGGAGTGGATTTCCAGCATCTGCTCACACTCCACCTTGGCCAGAAAGAGTTCAAAGGAGACCATCTTCACCTGCAGGGTCTCCACCAACTCCGTGAGCTTGTATGCCGTCCCCAAGTCAGGCACGTAGCCCATGTAATTCAGGATGGTGCGGATGTCCTCTTCCAGCAACGTGGACTTGACGTAGTAGACAAAGGGGCCCGTGTAGGTCTAGAAGGAAGGGGGGCAGACAAAGAGGCGGGACTTTCTCTCTGAGACACACCAGGGAGACTGCCTCACAGCACAGCACACCCGAGTCTGGACTAGAGCCGCAGAACAGGGAGGGGGCGATCCCCGCGTGCTCTCACTACAGAAGGCAGAGGCTAACGCTTCCCACAGCTCAGCGCACTGGCGCACGGGAAATGATGAAAATGGAGGGAACGAAGCCATTAGCTCCCTACGCCGGGCACCGCAGCTCTGCTTCCTGTGAGGAGGAGCAGGGCAAACTCAGTGAAGAAAGAGGGCTGGGGCGGAGGCAGGGCTGATGAGCAACATTTCCTTCTGGCATTTCTAGAGAGGCCTGAAGAACACAGATGGGGCAAAAGTAGGCTTACAGTTGTGGACATGTGACACACAGTGTTTATTCTTATATTATTTTTCACTAACTATTGTACTATTTTCCATACGCACCACTGGAAGCCTACTTTTACCCCACCCTGTTGGTCAGACTTAAGACCCTGTCTTGGCAGAAACCCTCCGGAGCCGTTGCTGCCTTCAGAGTGATTCAGAACCCTCTCCCCCAGACTCACCCTCCTCGCTCCTCCCGGGTACTGCCGGACCCCTGCGGCAGCCTCCTAACTGGCCTCCCCGCCTCCTCTCGCCCCTCTACAGCCCACCGCCATGCACAGGCGTGAGGATGATCTGCAAATGTACACTGACCCCGGCACGGCACGGCCTCCCTGCCCACTTAGGAGAAATCCATGCTCTCTGTAGAGCCCGGGTATCACCTGCCCCTTCAAACCCCCGGCTGCAGATGTGGGCTGCCAGGCGCGGGGACCCGTTAAGAGAGGACAGGCAGACAGGCAGACAGGCAGGGGGAGGAGCCATGGGGGTAATTCTGGTGGTTATCTCAAAGGCAAGGGGAACCCGGGAGGGTCTGCAGGCAGAGCAGGGATGTGACGAAACTGCCCAGGCCTCTCAAGGCGGCCTGGAAGGGGCAAGAAAGCAGAAAGCAGACCAGTGTGGAGGGACCTTCCCTAGACCCTACCTTGATGCTTCTGAACTCCTTCTTCCACGGGTAGAGAAAGAGGTTGATGCCCACCGTTTCCAGCACGCTGAAGGCGCAGTGCAAAGCCCGCAGGCTGGCGGAGCTCAGCGCGCGCAGGGAGCTCTCCACCACCTCGTAGAACTGGATCAGCCGGAAGCGATATAGGGGGTCCACCTTGTGCAGGCTGAGCAAGGTGGCCGCAGCCACCCGCAGGTACTCGTCACTGCCGGGCCGCTGCTTGCTGGGGGCGGCGTCCACTTTGCCTTCATGGAACTGCACATACTTCCGAAATAAGTCATCCTTGTATTTTGTATCCATTGAACTGGGCTTCCCCATCCAGCCCAGGGACGAGGGGCTACCTTATCTCCTCCACGGCCTCTGCGTCAGAGGCCGGGCCATGGCTAGAAGCACGAATATGCTGCCCGCCTGGATCAGCGCGCTGCTGCGGAAAGGGAAGAACGAGAAGCACGTCACTCTGCCGTGTCCAAGGCTGCTGCAGCCACACGCAACACGGGACGGGCCCACCGCACAGTGGGCGCCACCAGCCCTGCGCTTCACCCTGCTCTTCGCTCGCACCTGTACTGAACTCGGATTACACGCTTCACCACTGAGCTCACAAATGAACGAGATGATTGGGCGCACCTTAGCTGGGTTTGTGGGAAGAAGGAGAAGCGCTAAGAGCCCTCCTGAGGCAGGGACAGACCCGAAGAATGGGTGTGCAGAGGTGCTGGCGGGGAGAAAGGCCTTGAGCTGACACCATCGGTCTTACTACGGCTTACCGGCACTAGTGCACTCTGTCTCCTCCAACAACCCTAGGGGACAGGTACTGCTGTCACCCCATCTTGCGGACACAGAAACTGAGACAAAGGGACATAAGGAAACTTGCTGAGCGTCGCAACGCTATTCAGAAGCAGAGCTGAGATCAGAGCCCTGGCACTGTGGCCGAAGTCCATGCCTTTAACCACCACACCCTGCTTTCCTGAGGGCGGAAGGAAGGAGCTTGGCCATGAAAAGCAAGAAGCCTACAGTGACAGGAGGGGAGGGGAGGCTGCGGGCATATGCAGCGGCTCATTCCCCAAGGCCTCACAGAGGACACTAAGAATTTTACATTTATTCCAAGAGCCACAAGAAGCGCCTGCCTGAAGAGTTCAAAGCAAGGGGAAGAGGGACAGGATCCTATTTGCAATTTTAAAAAGAGACCATGCCGGCTGCTGCTGGCTGCTGCCGGCTGCTGGCCCCTGGCAAGTGCTTTTATCTGCCTTTGATGGCCTGCCTTCCCCTTTGCCTTAACAGCAGTTTACAGTTCCTCGGGGAGAGGAGAGAACGTTCTGAGCCGGGACACAGAATTTATACACCCTTGCTGTCTGCTTGGCCACCCGTTAGTAGAACATTTACAGATCCAGCAGTACTTTTTTTTTTTAATTTACTGATTTTAGAAAAAGAGAGGAAGGGAGAGAAAGTGGAGGAGGGGGAGAAGGAAGGGGAGAGAAATACTGATTTGTTGTTCTACTTATTTGTGCATTCACTGGTTGCTTCTTCTCTGTGCCCTGACTGGGGATCGAACCTGAAACCTTGGTGTATCAGGACGATGCTCTAACTACCTGAGCTACCTGGCCAGGGCCAGTATTTTTGGATTCACTGGGGGATATTGCCAGAGCCTGGGGCAACAACACGGCACAGGGTTCCAAAGCCAGGCTTCCTGGGTGTGAATCCTGGGTCTGCTTCTCTCTGTTACTTTGGCAAATTTCTCAACCTCTCTGGGCTTCAGTTTTCTCATCTGAAAAAGGGGGATGGTGATAGTACCCGGAGTCCAGAACCGGTGGGAGGACTTCATGCAATCAGTACACAAGGTTCTTCACAGACTGCCGGCTTAAAAGAAGTCCTTGACAGACGAGCAGCCGTTCCAGGCGTCTGAAGGTGCTATACCCCCCAAGACGCCACGCTCTCTCAAGAAGGTAAGGTCAGAGTGGGACCGATCTCTCAGTGGGTGGGTGACAGACGTGCGTTTTCACACTCACCTGTCCTGCCTTTCCTGAACACAGCTCTATGGGTGCGGGGATCGTGACCCAATTACTCTGTGGGTAACCTAAGCACAGGTAACCCAAGCAGGGTACATGCTTTAGAAGTACCTGTTGCCCAAGAGAGAGGTTCCTTCCGGCAGTGGGAAACGAGAAGGGACCCAGAAGGAAGCCACACTGAGATGGGATGGGCCTGTGGGGTGAGTGTGTGAGCAGGTCTGCGCTTGGCTCAGGAAATCCGAAAGGCCCAGAGCCTGGCAACGCTCATGAGGTCAGTAAAATCGTCCATGTCTTCAGGAGCCGTTTGTCTGACTTCGCCAGTTTCAGGCAGTAAGGAGTGAGACATGCAGGAGAACTAGGGACTCAGAGAGGCCACCTTCTCCCACCCACTGCCCTGCCAGGGAAGCCCAATGTTTAGGAACAAATAGAACAAACATGCCTGAGGAGCGAGAGGCAAACAGTACCCACTTAGAATAAATCCTCTCTCCAGACCAAGGTCAAAAGCTCCACGGGGTCACGCCCCTGCCCACCTCTCACAGCAGTCTTTCCCTTCCCTCTAGGTTCCACCCACAAGAACTGTTTGTCATTCCTCAAACACGGTGAGTCCCTTTCTATCTCAGGACCTTTGCACGTGTTCCTTTTGCGCGTTCTTCCTCTGAGGCTTCCCCTCGCTGGCTTGCTCTCATTCAGGCTTCAGCTCGAATGTCATCCCTCAGCAGGCTTCCCTGACAACCCTGGCTCAGGGACTCCCACCTGCCCAGTCCCTCCTTATCCAGTTAGCCTGGGGTAATCACCATCCAAAATGACCAAGTTTGGGTTTTCATTCACTAGCTTCCTCTCTCTGTCTCCCCCATTACCCAGTAAGCCCCACTAAGGCCAAGGACCACATCTGTTTTGTTCATCATGATGCCAAACACAGAGCCTGGCACTTAGCAGGTGTGTGATAAAACAGGTGACAGAATGATGCAAAGGACGTAAGCAATCATGATGCTTTAGTCTCTACAGCTCCCCCACGAATCCCAGGAGACCAGCAGGACAGACAAGGAACAGAGGTTCCGTGACCTGGCATTGCCTAAGTAGCTCGGGGTCAGTAAAACGTGGACCCGAGGCTCCAAGCCTGGCCTTCTGACTTGGAGGCTGTGCTCCTCCCACCACCCAGCGATTCCCGAGTTCAACAGGGATGTATGCAGCACCTGCCTCAAGCCAGGCCCTGGGCTGGATGCAGTGGGGGCGGACACAGGGTGCTAGGAGCAGTAGGGGACAGCAGTCGAGAAGACATAGGCTTGCCCCCAAGTCTAGTGGGAAGAATTTACTGTCTAGTATCAAACTATGTCTGTTCTCTATGTCTGTACTGTAACCTGAGAGAAGATATCACTTGCCCTTGCTACTAAAAACCCACATGCATTTTCCACTTTGAATTTGTCCACCAGAAGCTTCCATCCTGCCAATGGCTCCAAGGACTGTTTGCTGGTACACCTGAGAACAATTTAAATGGGGGCCATCAGGCCTCCTAAACACTGCTGTGAGTCTTCTCCAAGGAGGTCAGCCTCGAGCCCACAGAAACTGACTTTTTTTATAGCATCAGCCACTCTCCAGCTCAGAGTCTGCTGCTCCGTAATCACACCACAGTCCACACCCTTGTTTGTTGCTGGCAAACAATCAACAAGGAAAAGGGATCCAAATAGCCCAGTTGCTGTTCAAAATCCTAACTCTCAAGTCGAGGACGGGAAACCCATCTAAGCAGAATCATGAACCAACCTAGGCAGGTGAGGAAAAGGCTGAGAGAAAATAAATGCTAAAGGAGAGAAGGACACTAACAATTATCAAGAGCCTGTGCACTGAGCATCGGGCTTCCTGCTTCAACTGCATCATCCCGTTCAATCCCCGTCATGACGCCGTGAGGAAACCAAGGCTCGGCCCTTAACAGTCTGTCCAGCAGAGTTTCAAAGGGTCAGAGCTGCAATCGGAACCTCAGCTGGCCGACCCTGAGGCCTGTGCTTTGTCCGATTTATCACATTCATTTGTTGTTAAAATTAGTAGCATTCACGGCAGGATTGGTACATAAGGGCCCTCTGCTGAGGCTCAAGGAGATGCACAGAGTAGCCCCAAGGTTAAAGAAGAGGAAAACCGAGGCTCACAGAGGCCAAGTCACTTGTCCTAAGTCACAAGGCTAGGAAGAAGTGGATCTCAGATCTGAAACTCTGTCCGAGGCCACAACCCAGATGCACGCTCTGAGCGGCACTGCTTGGCAGCAAAGCTGCCCCCCTCCATCTGCTGGACAGCTCTACTGAAAAGGGCTCAGCTCAGCTAGAACACCCTAATGGCAGGGAGAGCAGAGAGGAGTTTCAAAAATTCCTGTAGTGCAGAACTCCCATCTTCCCACACACCCTGGGGCTGGCAGAGCCACAGAGCTCTGGGGTGTGAGCTCAAGGGCCAGGGCAAGAGGCTGGCCAGAGACTGGCCAGTGGCGAAGCGGCTGACATCATCCGTCCTGAATACATTTTCGGAGAATACAGGCTGCATTAGAGCTGGTCATAGTTGGTGTCTTTTCTGAGCACAAAGCCAGCAATTTATTCCCAGCACTCTGCAAGAACCAAAACCACGCTCACTGCAAACACCGCGTGGTTACAGGAGCCCAGACAGCGTAGTGACAGAAGCTGTTAATTTCTCCAGGCAACCCAAGGACTGGAAAGCCAAGATGCGCCAGTGTGGCAAAAAAGAAGGGGGAAAAAAATGGCACTTGAACACACCCAACAAAGTCAGGCAGGTGCCCCAGACCAAAAGGCCTGGTCAGCACTTCCTGCACCCACCATCTGAGCCCCTTTTGAAAAGCACACCAGTGAAAAGATGGATACTGCAGTCAGGGAGGCGGTGGCTTTTTCATTATTATTTGTAAACATCTCAAAGGAAAACTGTATCTGTTTAAAAACCCACTGTATGGACCGGAAATGGTTCTGGGTAGCAAAGCATTAGGTCGGCTTTCCCTCGGCTGGCCCATTCTGGCCCATTCGGGCAGAAACGTTCCTGAAGCTGCATTGGAAGGCGCGCCCCCTCCCTGCCGGGGCAGGAGCTATTTCGGTCCCAGCATTGCCCCAGTCCACAGGTTTGCAGATCCCTGGTCTAGCTTCAGCGGGCTCAGGCTGCCCTCGGCCTCCTCACAGCTGCGAGGGGAGAGCAGTTCAGCCCCCTCCACCTCCGCACCCCACTCCTTCGCATCCATTCATTCCCGAGGCTCTGGAGATACATCCAAGTCACCTTCTCCTGGTTGTGAAACACCAGAGGGTCCCCAAACCCCAACCAGATTCCAGAGAAAATCAGAAAGGCCTTCCAAACCTCTGAAAATAACCTCGGCGGTGCTGAAATTGGGCTTCCCTAGTGGCAGCGGCCTCTCCGAGGGGCTCGGAAGGAAGCAGTGTCCCCTCCCTGCAGGGAACAGAAGCTGGCGGCTGCTATTCCCGGCCTGGTAATTCCTAGAACCTTGGTGGGCCACGTCAGTTGTAAAACAAACAAACAAACCCAAAAAAACCCACCGTAGTCCCAAACTCGGGCCC
Source organism: Micronycteris hirsuta (assembly GCA_004026765.1). Classification (NCBI taxonomy): domain Eukaryota; kingdom Metazoa; phylum Chordata; class Mammalia; order Chiroptera; family Phyllostomidae; genus Micronycteris; species Micronycteris hirsuta. Next base: position 168,523 of record PVJI01001178.1, on the reverse strand, counting down.
TCCCCCCGGGCCCGTGAATGAATTAACAGCAGCTATCATTTACTGAATGCTTGCTGTGTGCCAGAGATCTCATTTCATGCCCACTTCGGTCCTAGCAGGCAGGCTCACTCCCATCTAACTAATGAATTAGGCAACTGAGGCTCAGAAGATTAAGTGACTTGTCCAAGGTCACACAGTGAGGTCAGCCACCGAAAACTGGGCTGAGGACCACTGCGCCGTAACCGCCTCACAATGGAATTGGGGTATCCTCCTCCTGGTTAGTCGCCGAAGAGGGGGTGTTCCTCTTGAGCCACCCGTGGTCGATTCTAGGTGTTTGTGAGGCAGCCCCTGGGGCAGGAGGGATCCTGAGGAGAGGCTGGACCCCCAAGGAGCCGAAAAGGAGGGCCTGCCCGTCGTTCCCGCCGTCCGCGAGGGGACCCGCTCCCTGGCCACCGAGCCCCGCGGAGTCGGGCGCCCCCTCCGCCCGGGGAAGCCCCGAAGGCCGTTTCCGACGCGGCCGCCGGCACTTACCCCAGCACTGCCCCCGAGGTCGCCTCGACCGACAGAAGCGAGAAAAAGCCGCAGCCGCCGCCGGAGCCGGGCCCGGGCGGGCTCTCGCCGCTCCGGCCGGCTGCAGGGGATTGAGACCAGTACCCCAGGGCCAGTGGCGACCCGGAAACAATCGACCTGGAAGTGACGTCCCCAGTAGGTGGGCCCAAAGGGAGGCCGGGTCGCGGCTGCGCGCTGGGCCAGGGAAAGGCCGATACCCACGGGCGGCGGAGAAAGAAACGGGAGACAGAAGCGCACACACAGAAGCCGTGGGATTTCACTTTGGAACCTAGAAAGCCACTGTCAGGCTGGAGCTAGGACCCGGAAGTAAACGGGCCAGGAAGTGACGCACACTGTCCGCCCCAGGATGACAGCTAGTCGGTTGTCATGGGAACCGGTCGGGAGCTGGCGTTGGAGTCCGGGCTAGGAGCGCTGGCTGATCGACCTCCGGGCTCCGCCTCCCGGACTTGCGCTCTCGCCAGCCCCTGAGCAGGAGCGGACAGTCGGATCCCTCGCCTCCCTTTTTACAGAAGGAAATACCGAGGCTTCAAGAGAGCAAGAGATGCCCAGGATCACGCGAGACTGAATCCAGCCCAGAGAGGACTGTTGTTACAGGCTGTCGTTACGAGAGGGGTCCCAGCTTTGCCTTTGCCACTTACTAGCTGTGTGACCTTGGGCAGGTTACTTTACCTGAGCTTCAGTTTTTTCACCTGCAAAAATGGAATAATAATAGTACCGTCTCCTGGGAGTCATGTGAGACTTGCGTTCATATATGAAAACCGATTATTACAATAGTTGGCATAAAGATCTAGATACATTTTGCTTTTTAAATCTAGTAAGTGAAAGGAAATGAACCTCTCTCTGTCCTCAACTTCCGTGAATAGAAGTCAGCGTTGGGGAAGACCAAGATACTGCCTCCTCGCTTTGTGACTTCTCACTGGGCACCTGTGGTACCTATGTGGCCTACATTGGCATCAATACTGGTGGCTCGCTACTTCACTTCATGGGTTTGTCTTTTCTCCCACCCACCATGAGGACTCAGTTTTTATGATTCACCGCTCCCCGAATCCCTACTGCTTGCAAAATGCCTAGTATGTACTCCAGAGTGTTGAACATACCTGCAACTGAACCTTATGTTCTATCACTCTCAACTTAATCCAGACATTGATTAAAGACTAGAGCCCACTCCATGCCAAGTTCTCTTCCTCCAACATGCTCTTGGCTCTTCTACCTTTCTGGCCTCTGTGCCTCTATATGCTGTTCCTTTCGTGTGAATGTCCTTCCCCTCACCTCATTCTTGCCTTGCTTTCTTGGCTTCCAGCCTTAACTCAGCCCTCACATCCTTTCTGAAGCTTTCTCTGATTTCTCCAGGCAAAGACTAGCCTTCCTCTGGTTCCTCACAACACTGTCTTTCATGGTCTTATCTCAGCTCTTACCATAGTGGATCACATATACTGTTAAACATCACTCCCCCGCAGGACCTGCGGCTCCTTGCACATCCATGTTTTCTCTGAGCTCTGAACAAGCCTGATCATGAGGTGCCCGACAGATGTTTCTTAATTGGAGGATTCTCTCTCTCAGCCTTGGTGTCCCCCGCTAAAGCTGGTGGGTCTGTCTCAGGAGTCAATGATATACTACATGGGGAAGCATTTGGAGAACCAGCAAGTTGCTATTCAAACAGCAGCGATGACTGTATTTATCTGTTTCTGTCTGAGCACCGCACAAGGTCTTTGTGTATTGTGCTTTAGCCTCAGCTCATGTTTAAGCTTCTCTTTTTTTTTTAAGGATTTTATTTTCATTTATTTTTAGAGGGGAAGGGAGGGAGACAGACAGCAATGTATGGTTGCCTCTCACATGGCCCTCACGGGGAGCTGGCCTGCAACCTAGGCATGTGCCCTGACTGGGAATCGAACCAGGACCCTTTGGTTCCCAGCCCGCACTCAATCCACTGAACTATACCAGCCAGGGCTAAGCTTCTCTCTTAATCACCTGCAAGGTGATGGTGTTTACAGCAATTCCACCTCCACCCAAACTCTCTGCCTTTGCAACAACTCAAAACTGTTCTTTGGAAATTGTTGCAAAGTGACATGGGCCTGCTAAGAAGTCCCTTCCAGCTCTGTGGTTCTGTGACAGACAAAAGGGAAACAGATTTTTAAGAAGGCTTTACCAGTAAGAAACCCTGGTCATTGAGACTTGGTGACATTTCATATGAGAAAACACCTGGCCCTGGCTGGGTGGCTCAGTCAGTCAAAGCATCATCCCTGTATGCCAAGGTTGCAGGTTTGATCCCCGGTCAGGGCACATACAAAAAAACAACCAATGAGTGCATAAATAAATAGAACAACAAATTGATGTTTCTCATTCTCTATCTCATCTTCTCTCTCTCTCTAAAATCAATAAATAAAAAAAAATTTTTTAAAGGGAAGAAAAGACCCAAATTTGCTGACAAGAGCCATTTTTATCATCTTTTAGACAGGGTTAAAAGCCTGAGATTTTTCTGCTCAGTGATATGGAATCACGGGAGCATCTTTTTCAGAGTTTATTACATAATGATTAGCAGATTATGTAACAGTCACGTGACAATGATTGGCACCGCTGCTTCCTAAGAGCCAACAATATGAACAATCTACCTACTTCTTTCTATTTTATGTTTTTTTTAATCACAAAAGTAACACACGAATTCCAATGATACAGACGTGTATAGAACAAAAGAAAAAGAAAAGCAATTCTTTGACCCAGCAATTTGATTTCTTGGACTCTACCAGAGAAACAAGTACACAAGACCCCTGTCACATCATTGTCTGCAATGCAAAAACAAAACCCCCAAACAGCTGAAATGCCCGTCAGTAAGGGGAACAGTATATCCATACTAATGACCACTATGTATCTGTTGAAAAGTGTCACACAACTGTAGGACATGAGGAACAGTGAAAAAAGAAAGGCATACCCTGAAATGGAAAACAAAACATCAGTCAATACTATATGTTTTCTAAGGGTGCATATATATGGGGACAATAATGAAAATATAGGTCATTTGTTTTTCAGTCATTCCACAAATACATCTTATGTGATCTTAACTTATTTCTCCCCTAGAAGTCAGTTACCTCCATGAGGACATAACCGTACCTGTTTTGCTCACACTTCTATCATTGCTATCTGCCCTACATACAGTAAGAGGCTCAACAGTAGTTGTGTCTGATGGAAATTTTTATTGATGTTAGGTTTAAAGGGCTTCACTGTGAGCCAAACAGACGGCCCCTGCCCTCGAAGAGTGTACGGTCTCCTTATCAGAAAGAGAATGCTAACAAACTGGGAGGAGGAGGAACTAAAAACCCATAACTCAGAATTGAAGGTGGTAAACATTATGAGGATTTATAGCTTAGAGACTAGAGAGGGGACCTGTGACAGGGCAAATTGGGGACAGTCTCAAGGAGGAAGTCGCATCTGAGCTGGGCTTCGAGTGAGTTGTACATGTGAGGGTCTCCAGCTTCCCTTCCAGCTGGAGGGAAGAAAGCAAAAGAAAGTACTGGAAATTGAAACCCAGCTGCCTCCAAGCATATGAGGTGGGCATAACTAGGTATTAGAGTAGGGTAGTCTCATAGTGTACAGTACCAGGCATTAGTATTAATGTGGTCTAATATAGTACGTGGCTCACAGGGAGCCTTCAATAAATACTTGGTGAGAAAACAAATCTCGTCGAACCCCTACAATGCTTCAGCTGATTGTTGCCAATTTCCCTGCTGATCATGATCAGATTATTTAGGTTTCTGAAGAGGAGCTAGAAGTCCAGATTTTAAAGCAAAACTTCTCAGTTATAAACATCATGTGTCAATGTACTTCCTAGTTCCATCTGCTGAGAGAGCCCACAAGAAATAACACCCCTGTAGCAATGAGCAGCTAGCACCCAGATCCTACGTTCTAACTACCATTCCTCCACTAAAAGGAACCAAGTCCCCTTGGAGAAGTGACTGATTCTCAGGGCTGGGGCAGGGAAATTGCAGTGTGAGCCTGGAACATCTCATTGTGCTGGAAAGTAAGGAAATGGCCAAAGAATAATGGGACGTGTCAAAAGGACACAAAAGCCAGGTTGGAGGGGTTCCCTAGTGGCCAAATCTGGGACAATTTGAACATCAACATAAATAATGATAGAATCAGACTGTAATACCTTAGTGGGGAGGGAGGGGAGAGAGACCATGATCCCATAATGATACCGAACGTGAAATAACAACACAAAATACTGTGTTTGGCTTCCGCCGCATCAGCCATGACTCTCTGCCACTCCACGGCCGTGGGCCTCAACGAGGACCACACGGTGACAAAGAATGGAGCAAGATGAGGCTCAGCCACTGCCGTGGGCTCCTCACCAAGCACACCAAGTCATGTGGGACAAGATCCGAGAGGTGTGTGGCTTTGCCCCCTTGGAACGGCTTGCCATGGAGCTGTTCAAGGTCTTAAAGGACAAGGGGGCCCTGAAATTCATCAAGAAAAGGGTGGGGACACGCATCCCTGCCAAGAGGAAGAGAGAGGAGCTGAGCAATGTGCTTGCAGCCAGGAGGAAGGCAGCAGCGGAGAGGGACTGAGCCCTGCCCCCTCCGTGTAATAAAACCTGTTTGGGAGGGTGGTGTTTGCCAGATGAACCTGTCCCAGGGCTTTGTGGCCCTGGGTGCTAGGTCTTACCCCTGCACTCAGCATAGATAAGGAACAAGCAGTTTATCTGATTAGAAACATGAATGCACAAGGCGAGCTGGGAAATTGGGGTGACAAGATCAGCCCCGTCTGTCTCTGAGGACCTCAAATGCTAGGCTGAGTCTGGCTTTGGCCTGTGGGCACCTGAGAGCCACTGGAGGTGTATGAGCAAGAAAGATGGTGATCACAGGCCTTGCTCTCCAGGCCAGGCGTTTGGTGCTGGGAGGCAATAGGCTATGGTGAGTAATAAATCAGCATTGAAGGTCCCTAGAAGCATGGCACAGTGGAACAGAAATGACACCACAGCCAACAGACCTGGGTTGAAGTCCCTGGGACAGCATTTAGTAGCCCTCTGAGTTGGGCAAGGCCCTCTAAGAGGCTGGACTCTGGGGCCAGCGTGCCTGGCTTAAACTTTGGTGTTTACTATGTATAAGGATCTCTCTGTGCCTGAGTTTCTTCATCTGTGAGATAGAAAGATAGCGATAGTACCTACTTCTATACAGGATAGTCCAGGTGCGCACTTAGGCATTAGCTATTATTGTCAGTCCTTTTTAATTAAATGCGATAATGCAAAGAAAGAACACTCGGTTCCTGGAAGGGAGTAAGCCTGCAACTAAGGTTATCTGTGATGACGATCATTGCTGTATAACATTAATTTTCTGGGGGCTCAGAACACCATCTGGTTCTCAAAGCCCAGAATCCATTCTGGCCACCCACTGGTGGAGGCAGGGCTAGGGGCAGTTAGTAACCCCGAGAAAGGCTTGTCTTAAAAGGAAAGCTGGTACAACCAGCCTTCTTCACAAGCAGTAAGTAAGCCCCACCCCCTTATTCTCTCAAAATAAACCCAACTGCCAACCACTTCGAAGTCTTCTGGTCTGCTGAGGGAAGCAAGCAAAAGTCCAAAGGTGACCCAGCAGGCTAAGCGCTGTATATTGTCAGATTCCAGCCAGCCCAGGCCAGCTCCAAGGAAACACAACTCCTGGGGTTGGAAATGTCAAAGGCTCAGCCAGCACCTCATCTGGATGATTCTAAATGGCTCCTGAAAACCGTAACCCGAAGGTTCTGAGCTCCTGGTGCGTAGTACATTGGTTTCTTAAAGTATTGGGTTTCAAAGGACTGTTTCTGGAACCAGCCATCTTCGTCCTTTCCTTGAGGCAGGCCAGGGAGAGCTACACACAGGTTGCCTTTGTTACAAAGCAAAGTTATTCCAAGGCAGGAAGGCAAAGTAGAGTCTGAAGTAAAAGGCCCGAGTTCAGATCCCCACTCTGACACTTCCCAGTTGTGTGACTTTGGACATGCTGTCTAACCTCTGTGGGGCTTGATTTCCTTATCAAAGATTAATTGGAGTAAAGATCCCCAAGAATGAGTGAGACGTTAAATGAGCTAATACCTGTTGGCAAGGGTGTGGAGAAATTGGAAGCCTTGCGCACTGCTGATGGGAATGCGAAATGGTGCAGCTGCTGTGGAGAACGGTATGGTGGCACCATACCGTTCCCTGGACAGTTGAACCTAGAACCCCATATGCCTTAGCAATGCTTCTCCTGGGTATCTACCCAAAAGAATTAAAAACGGGAGCTTGGACAGAACATTGTGCACCACCGTTAACTGCAGCATTCTCCACAATAGCCAAAAGGTGGAAACAACTCAAGAATCTATCGACAGAGGAATGGATAGGCAAAATGCGGTTATACCCATACATTGGAATACTATTCATCCGTAAGAGGAAAGGAAGTTCTGACCCATGTTACCGCGTGGACGAACCTGGAAAACATGCCATGTAAAAGAAGCCAGCCAAGAAAGGACAGACATTATATGACGCTTCTTCCAGGAAATGTCTATAATTGGCACATTTGAAGAGACAGAAAGTAGATCAGAAGACACCAGGGGCCGAGGAGAGGGGAGAATGAAGAGTGATTGCTTAGTGGGCGGAGTTTCTGTTCAGGGTGGAGAAAAAATTTGGGAACAGGCAGTGGTGATGATTGCACAACATTGTGAACGTAATTAATGACACTGACTTATCCGCTTTTCAATGGTCAAAATGGCAAATTATACGTATCCACAATAAAAAATATATATCCATAACAAAAAATGTTTTGATAATGGTATTATGGTTTTATAAGAGAATGTCTTTCTTTTTAGGAAATACATCTGCAATATTTAGTAGTAACGGGGGCATCATGTCTACAACTTACTCCCAGATGTTTTAGGGAGAGACTGTATATACATGTATATGTATGTGTGTACGTGTGTGTGAACATACATATTTAGAGAGATGAAACAATAAGGCAAATGTGGTAAAATTGGGGGATCTTGTCGAAGGGGTCTCTGGGAGTTCTTTAAAATATGTTTACAAATTTCCTGTAAATCTAAAATTATTCCAAAATAAAATCTTACAAAAAGAATGGCCTAAATGTAAAATAATATTTCATCTCCTACAACTAAAGAATAAAAAAGACAACCTAATAAAAAAATGAACAAAAGGCTTGAACACTTTCCAAGGGGAGACATACCAATGGCCAATGGGCAAATGAGCACATGCACAACATCATCCATCGCTATGAAAATTAAAGCCCTGAGCCCTGGCTGGTGTGGCTCAGTGGACTGAGCGCCAGCATGTGGACCTAAAGGTTGATGGTTCAGTTCCTGGTCAGGGCACATGTCTGGGCTGCGGGCCAGGTCCCTGGTTGAGGGTCTGTGAGAGGCAACCAATGGATATTGCTCTCTCTCATCGATGTTTCTCTCCCTATCTTTCTCCCTCCTTTCTCCTATCTCTAAAAATAAATATTTTTAAAGAAAGAAAAAAAATTAAAGCCCTGAGATCCCACTACACACCGGCTACAGTGGCTGAAGTCAAAATGGCAGACAACCAAATGTCGGTGAGGTTGTGGAGTGATTCACACATTGTTAGAGGCAGTGGAAAATATTGGGAAAATGGTTTGGTTTGGCAGCTTCTAATAAATTTCAATGACCCAGGAATTCCATTTCTATATATGGATATTTAGGTTTGTTGTTTTGTTTGCTTTTTTTTAAAGAAAGGGAAAGAGAGGGAGAAAGAGAGGGAGAGAAACATCAACTGGTTGCCTCTCCTGCGCCCCGACAACCCAGGCATGTGCCCTGACTGGGGATCAAACCTGTGGCCTTTCAGTTTGCAGGCTGGTGCTCAACCCACTGAGCCACACTAGCCAGGGCAGATACTTAGTTTCCTCAATGTCTTGCTAATTGTGATGACTTCACTCTGTTGTTAGCTAATGTCTCAGGTCACAATATATGCAGTTTGCCACTGATCGTAGTGGATTGAAATCCTTATTTCAGTCGGCTCGATAATATTCATTATTCAGTTCTAGTTCTTGTCGGATCATACTGGATCTTTGTTTTTACCTCATTATGTGGCTGGTTCTTGATATAAACTGTGAAAACGACGAGCTGGTGGAGTAACCGGTAAACTGCCATGTTTATGTGGTCATCCCCCTGTGGGTCTCTCCCGATCGTCCACATCATTCACTGCCCATCCCAGTAGAATGCCAGGCACATGGAAGCTATTGATTGAATGAATATTTACACGTCAGTGTTACCCATGTTAAAACTCCTTGCAATCCAGGACTATGTCCCTTTTTTTATTTCATTTTTATTTCTAGGCTAAGAACCGCAAGCCCTGTCGGGCAGGGACGGTAAACCCTTAAGGAACCGGAGAGAGTAAAGGAGGCGGCACCGGCCTGGTTGGACCAGGTGAGTCTGAGGTCCTCGTTTGCCCCCTACTGGTGTCGGCGGAAACTCCTCACGGCTCTTACCAGTTTGGCATCCTGAATCTCTTACCAGTTTGAAATCAAAGTAAAATTATTTGCCTATAGATTAATAGATGTAGAAATATATAGCCCGGCTGGTGTAGCTCAGTGGATTGAGCGCGGGCTGGGAACCAGAGGGTCCCGGTTCGATTCCCAGTTGGGGCACATGCCTGGGTTGCAGGCCAGGTCACCAGTGAGGGCCATGTGAGAGGCAACCATACATTGCTCTTTTTCCCTCCCTTCTCCTCTCTCTGAAAAGAAATAAAATCTTTTTTAAAAATGTAGTAATATATAATGGTGTAGATTCTATCTTCTTTAGATAAGTGTAGTAATAAGTTTTACACGTGACCTGAGGCCCAGAGATAGGATTTGAGGGTTACATGATTTGTGGCCCTGACCAGGGATTAAACCTGCAACCTTGCTGCATCGGGATGTTCTCTAACCAACTGAGCTACCTGGCCAGGGCCAGTTTTGTTTTTTAAATATTTTATTTATTTTATTTTTAGACAGAAGGGAAGGGAGGGAGAAAGAGAGGGAGAGAAACATCAATATGTGGTTGTCTCTCACGTGGCTCCCACTGGGAACCTGGCCTGCAACCCAGGCACATGCCCTGACTGGGAATCGAACACAGTGACCCTCTGGTTTGCAGCCCGCGCTCAATCCACTGAGCTACACCAGCCAGCATCAGTTTTGTTTTTTAACTCAGGGAAATGACCCACTAAAGAGTTTGTATTAGTTATCAGTGGCTGCGTAACAAATGACCACCAACTTAGTGGCTTAAGCAGCACACACTGATTATCTCACAGTTTCTGTGGGTGAGGAGTGTGGGCTGGCAAGACTCAATCACTCACACTAGAGCAAATCTCCCTGCAACTTTCATGAGGATCACTATTTAGTTGAAAAAGTTTTATTTTATTTTATTTATTTTTTTATTTTTAGAGAGAGAGGAGGGAAGGAGGAAGAGAAGGAGAGAAACATTGACTGCTTGCCTCTTGCATGCCCCCAACTGGGGACCTGGCCCACAACCCAGGCATGTGCCCTGACCGGGAATTGAACCAGCAATCTTCAGGTTGGTAGGCTGACGCTCAATTCACTGAGCCACACCAGCCAGGGCAAAAACACCTTTTTAAAGCATCAGTCACCATGCACCTATCTTACTGTCTATTAGAGACCACATCTTTCTCCCTAGCACTGTATCTAATCTTCCCCGCACCCTGCAGAGGGCTTGGCACACAGTAGGCCTACAGCGACTCTTCGTTGCCTGAATGAATGAGTCTACCTTGGCGGTAAAAATCAAGTTTGCGAAAGCTTTGAGCAGAACCCCACTCCAGGCTCACAGAACCCCAAGAGTAGCCTGACCCATGTGGGCAAACCTAGGAAAGGCATCCAAAAACTAAAGGAGAGAAGAGACTCGTGGGAAATATTTTCCTTAAAAACATTAAGGGGGAATGGGAAGAGGAAGTTTCATTCATTTGACACACATTATTAGGTCGATTGTTGCTGAAAAACAGCAAGTATGAGTGTGGGGAGGAGGAAGGACTGGCTATATGTTTGCAAGCTAAGAAAGGGATAATGGGGACATTGTCACTGGGGACACCTCAGAAAAACAGGAAGGGATGTAGCACATTCGGTCTAGTCTCAGCATGGATGGGGGTTAAAGAAAGATAGTGTAGGCTGGTGGGACTCAAACTATGGTCCCCAGTTTTGTAGCATCAGCCTCACCTGGATGGCAACTAGAAATGCAAATCCCTAGGCCACGCCCCAGACCTACTGATGTGCTGAATCAGGAACTCTGGAGGTTGGTTCCAGTAGTTGGTGTTTTAAAAAGCCTTCCAGGTGACTCTGATGTACGGGCACCCTGAAGAGTATAGGTGCCAAAGCTACAGTGCACATGATGGTCAAATCCTGACTCTCACTTTCCATCTGTGTTAAAAGGCAATTCGATCTCTCTGGGCTTAATTTGTATAGCTGTAAAATGGAGATAATAACAGAACCTAAAGCATAGGTTACTGTGAGGATTTGTTCATGTGAAGTGCTTGGAATAATAACCCCCCCAAAACGTTAGCTATTAATATTATGTCACTCCTGTCCTCTTGTCTCTGCGACTCAGTGTAAAAGCTAGTGGAAAGTTCATTTCAAGAGCCCAAATGGGGCACTCAATGGATTTGAAGCTCAGCTCTGGGGCTCCCCAGCTCATGCCCCTCTTCCTTACCTCCACAGCATCTGGCATCTGGAACAAGGACAACGAAGGCTTGTAAATACCCACAGCACACCTCTGCCACCCACCCCCAATGGAAAGGGGGAAAAGATCAGGTGGATGAGTGCCTAGCAGAGGACCAGGAAACAGCATCAGGGAAGTGTAAACATTGGGCTGCTCTCTTGGGCTGCTGCCTCCACACCGTTATTTGTTGTAAGACACCCATATGGACAGCTAAAAATAATCCTCCTGCTGCCACCAGGTCAAGCAAAATCAATCCAGATGAGTGTAAAGGGGACAAAGAAGGCACACATTTGCATTCAATTAACCTGGTTTAACCAACATGATTTATTTTTCTCATGTAGACTCCTTACTGTGAGGCCTTTGTGGCATTTCAGGTGGAGGTTTAATTGATCGGTAACTTCCCAGGTTAAGAAAACCGTGTAGAATGGTCAGCACAGACTGCCTTTTAAAAAAAGATGTTTCTTTTGTTAAATGGGCTATGTGCAAGAGTCAATTGGATGCAGTAGAAAGTGGAGAAAGTTAGGATTCAAAACATCTGGGATGTAGGCCTGCTCCTTTCATTGAGATGGAGTTGAGTCTCTCTCTTCAGACTTCAGCTTTCCCATCTCTATAGAGCGGGAGCTGGACCCCATCCCCAGGAGACATGTGAACACAATGTTAAATAATGTTGACCAAGGGAAGGAGACATACTTCCCATTACTTCTGCTTTCAGTAGCAAGTCTCTGTGTGGTGATAGCCTGTCTTCGTCACCTTTCTGATAATGGCTAATCTCTCTCTTCTGCGTCAACAGTATTCAGCATGAACTAACGATATTGTTTGATTTCCATTGTATTTTTACAGCTCCCTTGTAGAAATAGGCGATACTGGTTTTCTCTTTGTAGCTCAGGAGTAATATCAAATCTCCTTTTGAAATTTGTTTGCTTAAGTTTATTTATTTTTAATTATTTTAAATTTTTCTTTTTTATTTGCTTTAAGTCTAAAGAAATCAACTCGTTTTGAAGAGAAATGTTAAGTAAAAGTGCATAATTAAATACTAAGTAATAGTAATGAATTAAATTTATTTTTTAAATTGAAGCAGAAAGCCGGCTCCAATTTTGCCGATCTCTAAATCCGTTTTCCACATTTTCCAGATTCCCTTCGGCCTCTCCTCCCTCCCTTCTGGGTGCCAAGTGGCGTGGCGTACCCACTAGCCCCGCCCCCAGTCTTAGGCGCAGCCCATAATCCACGCCCCTGGAGACCCTCACTGCCCGCCAGCCCCGCCCTCTCCCCGCCCCTCGCGAGCGCTGGCTGGCTGCCTCCGCCCCGCCCCTCGGACTCCTCCTTCTTGGCCGTCGCCGTTACGCTGCTTTCCGTGGCTGCAAGATGGCGGCGCAACAGCCAGATCGTGAGGGTGCTACGCCGGTGGCAGGGCCGGCGGCGGCGGCCGATCCCCTGGGTCGCTTCACGTGTCCCGTGTGCTTAGAGGTGTACGAGAAGCCGGTGCGGGTGCTCTGCGGACACGTGTAAGCGGCGAGCCCGGCCCTGGGCGGGGGGCGCCTGACTGGGAGGGGAATGGAGTCGAGGAGAGAGGCCCGGACAGGGAGGGTTTCGGGCGGGAGCTAGAGGACCTACCTGGAAGGGCCTCTGCGTGGGGCCCTCCCGGGCTCCTGAAAACCCGTGGAAGTTGTCAGGGCGCTCGTCTCCTGCCCCGCTCACTCCCGACTATCTCGCCCCAATGGTGAGCTCCCACTGTATTTGAGGCGGCCTGTCAGCTCCTTCCCGGGGGCGATAGCAGAGTCACCCCCCACTGGGGGTTAGGTGGGGTCCAAAGTCCGCCCTGGAGAGCCGCAATTTCCCTCGAGTTGTGCATACGTCGCCCCTCAAGTATAGTACATCTGGCGTCATGTCGCTAGCTCTGCCGAATAATTCTAATGTGCATTCAAGTTGCAGAAACGCTGAATTAGACTAAAAGAACAAAAGGGAGATCTTGATATAAGTCTGACCAATCCGCCTTTCACTGTGAAAGGGGTTGAGAGGTGGCAGGTAGGGATGGTCATTCCTACTCACTTGGGTGCAGGTGTGTTTCATGCTATTTGAAGTTAACCCTCCATGGCCTGCATTTTGCAAATAGACGTTGGGACGATTAAAGGAGGTGTGTGCGAAGATGTCAGTGTACCGGTCCTGGCCGGGGTAGGTGTTTTGAGTTTGGCCGGATTTGCATCTCAGCCTTGCTCCATCAGACACAAAAACAAACACACCTAAATTGAAAGAACTGTACAGAACTTGGCCACCTGCTCCATGGCCTCCCTCAATGCGTATCATGGGCATCGCCTTGGCCTTAGGACCCCTTTACTGGGCAGTAGGCACAACAGACACCTGTTCTACAGCATTCCTGCAACTGTTTTGCAGGTGAGAGTACCGAGGCTCACCATTGTCTAGCTCTTCCCAGCAGGACGCAGGCATCTGTTTGCCAGCCTAGAAAACAATTGGCACCTGGCAAAGCTCCCCAGCCACGTTGACTGCTTTTTGCTTCTTCAAGGACACAAAGTTCGCTCTTTCTCCGAGCCCCCCAAAGATTTTATTTGCTTTTCAGTGAGAGGGCAAGAAACTGCTATGTGCAAGAGATAACATCGGTTGGTTGCCTCTCACAAGCCCCCAACTGGGGTACCTGGCCCACAACCCAAGCATGTGCCCTGACTGGGAATGGAAGCTGCCACCTTTTGGTTTGCAGGCCAACGCTCAGTCCACTGAGCTGCACCAGCCTGGGCGTGAAGCTCTTTCTAGCTTTGAGCTGTTCTGTTTGCAGTTCAGTTAGCCTGGGATGCTTCCTGTCCCATCTATACCTCCCTCACCACTATCCTAAATCCTTTTCAGACTTCAAGTCCCAATTTGTTACCTCCCTGTCACCGTCCCCGTTTAAATGACCTCCAGTTTCTTGCACAGGGTAAAAGTTAGGGCCATACGAGCAGCAGCCGGATCTGTTTTGCCTTGATCTACATACCCAGCACCCAGCACAGCGAGCATCCATCTTCCAATTTTACGTCCAACAGGCTAAATGTTTGTGTGCCCACTGTGTGCCACATTCTTGGGGCATGGTAAGAAAAAAGGTGATTCTGCCCTCAGAGTTCACAATTCAGTAAATGTTCAGATTAGTGTGAAAATTCATTGTGCAGTGGGAGGGTATTAGGAATCAGACCTGTGGGTGGGGGGAAGTAATGGATGAATGAAGAATCTTGACCCAGCAAAAGTTAAGGTTTCCTTGAGCCAGATGAACCTTTCCTAGGTCAGAGGTCAAGGGGCAGTACTAGGATTCAAACCTTGACTCTTTTCTGTGCTCACCATAGTAGTTCCAAGTGTTCATCAGTTCCGTGTTGATTGAAAACACATGGATGCCCCTCTCTTGAGTCTCCTTTAGTGCCAGCCAAGTGCTTTTTGCTCTGCCTGGTTGATTTTTGCTAACTTTTGTACTTGGAAATGAGCATCACTGCAGTTCTGGCTGGACAGAGCATTAGGTTTTTTATAAAACTTTATTTCAAGCTTTAAATGACTATATCTTTTTCCAGTCTAGTGGAATACAGCTGGAGAAGGACAGGTGGCTGGGTGCCCAGGAAAAGGGACTTTCTGCATAGCACCGTGAAAAAAATACGGTGGAGCATTTAGAGAGCTGAACTAGAAAAAGGCCCATGTATAAGAAATGGAAACTGAAAGCAGGCTATTTTGTTGGGCATGATTCATGACCCCAAAAGTCATCTTTTCTGCTTTTCGGACACCCCTCTGCACTTGGTGTCATCTTTGTGTGGAATGCTTTGCATCCAGGTCAGTGTGGTGCTCTCCTTAGAATTTTAGGTCTCAGCTCAAATGTTACCTCCTTAAAGAAGCTTTCTGTGATTCACCCTAGCTGATCTCATTGCTTCGTTTTTCCTTTGTGTATTTAATCACTAACTGAAACTGATATCTGTGATTTTCACCACCCCGGAGCAGAAGCATTAGGAGGACAGGTGCCCTCAGTGGTGAGTCAGTCAGTAGACCCCTCTCCTTCTCCCTGCCTGGTCTGGAATTTGCCTAGGAGAGTAACATCTAGCTTAATGACCCAGAGGAAGAAAATTCTTAGAGACAGTAAGAAATTGTCCAATGTGCAGATTACCTTTGATTATAGATCCTGCCTTAAGTCTCTCAGGTTGGATAGGTAGCTGGATATTGTCATGCCTTGTTATCCATTCTTTCTGTGTGCATTCTATCTCGGCGTCACCACCTGCCTGGGCTTCAGGACAGAAACCTGGCCGTCTGCGGCTTTCTTTTTTCCTCCTCCAGCCTCTGTAAGTTACCAGTCCTACTGCATCATTTCCTGAGCTTGTCCTCTGCTGTCTCAGTCAGGCCCTCACAGCCCTTTGCTGTTAGCCATCTGTTTGGTTTCTGCTCCAAGTTTCCTCACCTAAAAACAATTTTTAAACCAGCAACTCTATTGTCTGTGATAATCCCAGAGGTATTTTTCTAAAACTTGGATTTGGTCTTGTTGATACCTTGCTTTAAACATCTGGGTCCCTGCTGCTTATTGGGAAAAGTGGTAGCCTTTTATTTCCTCAGCTGTGTCATGAGATCTTAAGTCTAAAGGTCTGGAATATTCTTCCGTTGCTCTCTGTCAGCTGAGCTCTGTCTTTTAAGGTTCTTTCACAGATGCTGTCTCTGAGTCTTCCCAGCCCTGCCCTTGGGCCCCAACTAGTTACTCTTGTATTTGAGTTTTCATAGTGCTTTGCATTTGCCTCTAATGGTAGCAGCCCCCGTTTGTGGTGCATTTCCAATGTGCTGGACACTGTGCCAAGGGGCTCCCAACACTCCCAGAGGTGAGTACTACTCTCCATCTCACAGGAAAAAGCCAGATCGGGAGACCCCTCCGTGCCAGGGGCTAAGGTGCGAAGCCTGCACCGTCCCACCTTTTGCGGTGTACCCCATAGTCTGCATCTGCTTCTCCTGCTGGGCCTGTCTGTTCTTTGCGGCACCCGTTCCCCCACCCTCATTTTTCTGGCGTAGGAGGATTCAGTATTTGAATGAGGTTTAGGGAGTAAGCTGTCTTTAACCCATTATTCACTGATGTCTTTTTAAAGTGTATCCATTTTTGTTGTCCTGTCTGCACAATGCATGACTCAGGTTCTCTGTGTGTCTTGTTCTAGCTTTTGCTCTGCATGCCTGCAGGAATGTCTGAAGCCGAAGAAGCCTGTCTGTGGGGTGTGCCGCAGCCCTCTGGCCCCTGGCGAGCGAGCCGCGGAGCTCGAGCGGCAGATTGAGAGCACAGAGACTTCTTGCCATGGCTGCCGTAAAAATGTATGTGGAAGGAACACGGAAGAGTCAGTCTGTCTGTGATGAGATGGGTAACGCGCAGGGCTGTCGCCGCACAGTGTCTGAAGTCAGAGCGCGACCAGATGACCAGGAGCGCGAGTGCATGCCAGTTCTCTGTGGCAGTGGCTGTGCCGTGTCATTTTGTGACCTGACTGGGTTTCGGGTTCTCTGGGTTGTTGGTTTTTTTTAAGTTGACTTAGTGTATTACATATTTTAGCTTTGAAGATCGTAAAAATCAGTTATCTCTGTTTTTTTCCTATAAAAGACCCATTTTTCCAAAGCGTTATGCAGAATTTTAATTAGAATATAGTGACAGAATAATATTTCTTAATATTTTAATATAAAACTAAATCAATGATTCAAAAAAGTTATCTGCTGCCATTAGAGGAGATTTAAAAATCTAGGTCATTACAGATATAAAATTTAATCAACTTTTTAGCACTTGACAGGGAAGAATCATGATACAAAGGTCAATATGAAATACTTGATTATAACAGCAAGATCTAACATTTGAAATGCATCCATGTTCTTTTGTATAATCATGTTAGAGCCACGTATATTTATTTTATTTTAATGCAAAAGAGAAATATTTTCCTGTTTTCCAAGAGATATACATAGGCTTGTTGGTTTTTAAATCATTATGATTTTGTTAATTCTACACAATACAAAAATATAAAGCAGTGTGGGTTTGTTCCCCACTCCAGAGATGACCTCTTTAAAGTAGTTCAATTTAGAAGGCTGCAAAGTATTTTCTGCCCTTGACAAACACAGAGGTGGGATTTTTACAAAATAGAGTCATAATAGATATTTCTACAACTTTTTTTCACATTGAAACTTTTCTCACTAAGGGACAGTTGGACAGCTTAGCACATCAGTTTCATCACTCCAGCACCTTAGTTCGGATAGACAGAATGGGTGCACCCCAAGTCTCCTTCCTGTGGGAGTGATTTAGCAAGGGGTACACAGTGGGCACCATTCCGAATGGGGCTGTTTCCGTCCCTGTCAGTCGGCAGCTCTGGCTGGCAGCTTGAAGTCAGATACTTTAGCTGGAGGTAAGACAGAAGCATCCTGGTAAGCCAGAGCTCAAATATTGGAGTTTGGGGGTTTTTCTGTATGCTTTTGATTTTCTCCATTTTAAAGATTAGTGATTGTATTGTGGTATATCTTCAAAAATGTTTTTATTCCCTGCATCTCCCCTTTCTCTTCCTTCCTTACATGTCTTCTTCCTGTCTAGAACCCCTGTGGTGAAGCGCTCTCTAGGTTTTCTTTTCTCTTTCTATATTGCAGAGATTAGATTTTATAGAAGAAACAATTCAGATTCAGGGGTTTTTCTGAAGATCATTTGTCACAATCTATTGCTTTGTACTTTAACTGGGATTACTAGCCTTTACCCCTTTCACGTCCATGGTCACTGTTCCCTGCTGCACATATGGAAAGTAGTTCTTGGCTGGCTGTAAGGAGAGGAGTTTAAATGCTAATATGAAGAGCTTTAAAGACTTCCCTGGCTCTGGGATGTGTCTGTGAGCGGAGAGCATGTTGTGAGTAATGCAGACCTCTAGGAGAGCTAGTGTAGAGTAGAAGCAGATGTCCTGGTTTGGTCAAGTAAAACATCGGTATTTTTTAAAGATTTTATTTATTCTTAGAGAGGGGAAAGGGAGGGAGAAAGAGGGAGAGAGACACTGATGTGTGAGAACATCAGTTGGTTGCCTCTCACATGCGCTCCCTGACCAGGGATCCAGCCCGTAACCCAGGCATGTGTCCTGACTGGGAAATGAAGCAATGACCTTTTGCTTTGCGGGACAGTATCCAAGCAGCTGGGCTACAGAAGTGAGGGCACATCACTCTTGATCTTAACAGAAACCCTGCAGCAAACAGTCAGAGATTCAGCACAGCCAGGGGACCGATGAGATTGTTTGCCAGGGCAGCATGGGTCTAGCTTTCATCTCGCCCTTGCTTTGGGATTATGTTGAGCCTGGTACAAGGTCCTGACTAACTCGTGGCCTCTGATTCTTCCTCTCCAAGTTCTTCCTATCCAAGATCCGGGCCCACGTGGCTACCTGCTCCAAATACCAGAATTACATCATGGAAGGTGTGAAGGCCACCACCAAGGATGCATCCCTTCAGCCAAGGTAAATGACTCAGTCACTCCTTTAGGTCGAGGTCGTCTTTTGGAACAAAGACGCAGAACGCTTTGCATGTTCAGGGCCGAGTTGTGTGAGTTTCAGAGAGTGGAGGTGTGACGGCCTGCTGGCTAAAGCGATGCAGGTGTCTTTGTGGGGGTGGCGTGGAGAAGGCCGCTCTGATGTCCACGTCACATGTTAGCTGTGCTGGTGAGTCATTTCAGAACACTTGACCTGACGCTGAAGTAGTCGTCGCAGTCCTTGTCGCAGCCGTTCAGTGAACTTGGCTCCTTTTTGGAGGGGACGGTGGCTGAAGTTGCATGGAGCGTACTCACAGAAGTGTTCTTTTTTTTCTGCCTTTTCATCTTCCAGGAATGTCCCAAACCGCTACACCTTTCCTTGCCCTTACTGTCCCGAGAAGAACTTTGATCAGGAAGGACTTGTGGAGCACTGCAAGCTATCCCATAGCACGGACACCAAGTCTGTGGTAAGAGGAGCTTTTAGAAAACTATGTTTATGGGAAGAAGGTCACACTTACAGAAAAATTACAGGATTAGTACATGCACTCTTATGTATCCTTCACCTAGATTCTCAGGTTAGTAACATTTTACCTTATTTGCTTAACTATATTTTCTATATGCAAATTTTTGCTGACCATTAGAGCATAAGTTATAGACATCATCACCCTTTGCCCCAAAATACTTCAGCATCCATCTGCTAAGAACAAGAGCATTTGCTGTAAAAAATCACCTTTTTAGTGTTTCGCTGTCACACTCAGGAAATGTAGCGTTGAGACAGTCTGACGTCTGCTGTGGAGTTCACGTTCAAATCCAGCATTTGTATTGTTCCCCATAACGGTCCCCCAGCCCCTTACCCTGGGCCTGCATTGGACTCGGTTGTCCTGTCTCTGGAGCCCTCAGCCTTTCTCTCTCTCCCGACCTTGACATTTTTAACCAGGACAGGCCAACTGCTTTGTAGAGTGTCCTTCAGTTTGGGCTTGTCTACTTCTTTTTCTTTTTTTTTTAAGAAACAGTGACAATAATTGTGATCATTTTTTAATTCATACTATTGCAAAGTATTGTACTAGTTTTTAAATTTAATTATTTTTTATTATTGCATTTTTTTCCATTACCATTTATCACCCCTGTACTCCCTGCCCCATTGGGCTTGTCTGCTTCTTCACGCTTCGGTGGCACGTTAGGGGTCGCTGGTGTCGTCAGCTTGGGTTCCTTGGTGTCCGCCACGTTTTTCCTCTATAAAGCTGCTGCCATTTTCCTTTTGAGAGTAGCTTTTTCATAGTTGCGGAGAAAGCAAATTTAAGCTGAAATTATTAGGAAAGTGCTTATCAGGCCTTTGACATTTAATCATCGCAGACTGACGGTTGGTCGGTTGGTTTTTTGACAGTGATGCCCAAGCAACCCAGCTGCACCGGTCAGAGCTAGTTTCTTTTTTGCAGGGGCGGGGGTGGGAGGGGCTTGAATTTGGTCAATCTCAGCAGTGTTATCTTTCCATCTTCCTGTGATTGACAGGCGAGGGTGCTTTTTTTTTCTTTTTTCTTTTTTTTTTTAACAGACTAGGTCTTAATACAGCTTCCTCTGTAGTTTGTTTCAGTTTTCACATTTATCTCAAACTGCTTCTGTTGAACTGTGTACCTAGTTCTATGGGCTGTAAAGGTGGTGTAAGAACTAGAATTTTCACGAGCATTTGCGGATGGGATTAGGCCTTATGGCATCTTTATTTCTGTGTTGGAAATCCTAAGATCCAGCTGCCTTTTCAGGAATACCTGCAGTCTTCTCTTGACTTTGTTGAGCTCCTTGTCGAATTCCAAATTCTGGTCAGTACAGCCACTTTGTCCTCTGAGCTCGCTGGGTTCCTACTGTGGCGCTGTGATAGACCCTACCAGCGAACCTCTCTCCGTCTGCGCTCTCTCCTCCCATGGGAGGGGGCTGGGCCGGCTTGGCCCGCTGCATACCCCACTGACGGGAAGACCCTGTTGCTGCTAGGCAGGCAGTGTCTCTGGTGGCTGTTCTCTGCGCTCAGTTCCTGCCGTGAGTTCTCACCCTTCCTGCAGATAACACCGGGTCCTGCTTTTCACTGAGTTCAAAGTATCAGGTGTGCGTTCCTTTCTTCTCTCTTCCTTTTTCTATCTCAGGAGCTCTCTGATCTACCTCTGAGGCCAAAGAGTGGCAGCGTGTGGGATACGTCCGGCCCGTACACATTTTAATTTCCCTCACCTTTAAAAATCAGAACATTTCCAATCATGATACTCTGCACTGGAAAAATTAGAAGTTCTGGCAAGAGTCAGCTGGCTTTGGCAGTTGCTGCCCCCCCGGACGGGCTGGGCTCATACCCGTTCTGCTTTGCTCTTGTGCCCTTCCAGCCTGGTTCCCGTGAGCGCTTGAGTTTGCAACCGTGTCCCTTGTCTTTACCATTCCCTCTTCTGTCGAGGAAATGAGTCCTTTCCAAGTCTGACTCTTCTCTACCCGAGTCCTCGGGTCCCAGCAAAGGGACGAGACTGGGGCCGGGCCCAGAGAAAGACTCCCTGCTCATCAAGATTCATCATGTTTCTTCTCTCACCTTCTCTACCTGCTCCTTATTCTTGTTTTCCTCAGAACACGCCCAGGCTTTCCATGTCTGATTGGCGGGAGGAGTGTCTGAGTCAGCACTTCTCGGTTGCATTCAGTTTCTCTTTTCCCTCCAGCTGGCGATTTTCCGGCTGCTGCTGTCTCTCCCACACCTGCCCCTTTACTTCCTTTAGAGTCTGGCTTCCACCCCTGCCAGCGTCGTGTTCTGTGATCCAGCCTGGCTCCCCGAGTCCTTGTTTTCTTTCACCTCCTGGCAATTCTAAAATTTTGTTCTTTGTAGTCAGTTCACTGTGTAAAAAGTGAACTGTACAAACTCTCTCCAGCCCCTTCCCCAGTTCTTTACTTTCCTCTACACCATCATTGTTCCCAGTGTTTTTTTTATGTTCCTGCAGTGTATTCTGTGTTTGGATATGACAAATGCATTACGTTATCACTTGCCACTTTAGCATAATAGAAATAAACACAATATAAAAGCAAACGCCGTACTGTGGCGGCCCGTCAGCCTCTCAGGAGATCAGTCACAAAGAATCGATTATTCCCACGCAGAGAGGAACAGCCTCATCACTTGATACTAGCACTTATCTTTCTACCACATCCTTATTGCATAGAGAACTCTGGAAGTTTCTACAGCCAAATGCCGACCTGGGATGGTCATCGCACTGCTGTTCTACTTTCCCTGTGATTCCAAAGTAGATGCACAGTACATACTCTTTGGCTGCACTAGGCAAGATAAGGTGCCCCAAAGCCAAGTTTTCAGCTCCTCCTTCAAGAGCACTGAGTTGTGGTGCTGGAGAACTAATTACTAATTGAAAGGGCAAGTTTGCAGAGACACAGAGGCACACACCCCCCACACCTGCCCCCACTGCCCATTTTCCGTTTTGAAGTTAGTCAGAGAAGCCCAGCTATTTTGGTAATTGTGAAAACTAAAACGGATGCTAAGTAAAATGATAGAGCTGCTCCATTTCCTACCACCATCTCTCTGCACTCGTTTTTAGATGTGAATAAGAAACCGTTGTGCCACCCAAGTTCAGTGGATTGCCCGTGCCGTGGGGCTGGGCGGTGCAGAGCCAGCCTGGAGCCTGGTTTCCTGGCCCCTCAGCCAGTTCTCCCCTCACAGCGTCAGCGAGCGCCTCTGTGGAGGGCGCGTTGCCATCGGAGTGGCCTGCATATGTGGAGAAATACCCCTTGTCTGTCCCTCTTTTTGTGCAAAAGACAGCCCATTATATAGAGGCTGTGACTAGTGTTTTTGGCCTCTGTTCCATGTCAGTACATGTAGATCTGTCTGTCTTAATGAGCTTCACAATTTTCCATTACTTTTACTGTGATCTAGTTGGTCCCTTATTGGTGAACGTAAAGGTCAGTCCCAAACGATACCAGGAAATTTGATGGGGATGGGATATTAAATGCTACTAAAGAATTATGATTGATCGATAGCTGGAATTATGGTGGTGTATTTGTAGAGGGACATACTTAATTTTAGGACTGCACTGAAATAGAGATGAAATGTGTTTTACTTTAAAGTGCTTCCTTTTTGCTGAAATAAGTATGGCAAACTTAAATCTAGGTGTTTGGGGATAATGGCCGGTTTGTCAAACAATAGTTTGGGACAATTTCATAGTAAATTTAAAGGGGTGCCATAAATTATAATGTATCTTTGCCTGTGTTTATGTCTGTGAAACAAAGTCTTAGCTGTGATTGGGTCGATTAGGTCGGAGGTTAAGTGTACTTATAATTTTGATCGATATTGCTGAACTACTCTGGTTTCTGGTCCTGCAACCTAATTTCTGTCTTTTCCCTCCCCTCCTTTGGCTTCCTGAAATCCCTGTGATTGTTCTGTGTCTGTTGAAACCCCTCTTCCTTCAGCCCTTGGTCCTCTGTTCTGTCTCCTCCTGCTCTACAGAACGTGTACCTGTCAGGGTTTCAGCACTTCCCTTTAGAAGCCACCTCCTCTTCTGTCCCTTGTCCTGCTTGTGCTCCAGCGCCAGGTGCCTGCCTGGTGCCTCCACTCAGGGAGTCTTCTGCCGCTTCAGATCCCTCTCACCTGCCCCCTCTGTCACCGTCTTTCTTGTAAATGGTGGGGTTCCCTCTCTAAGCCGGACCGCTTATGCTTGCTTCTTGCCCACCCCAGCTTCCCTCTGCCCCTTTCTGTAAATTTCCCTTCTAGCCACAGTCACTGTCTGCTGTCTGCCTGCAGTGCTGCCTGCTGGCCTTTCTCCTCGCTACTGCTGCCCCTCTCCCGGGATGCCCTTCACGTTCCGTTGTCTTTCCCGACACCGCCCTGTCTTTGAGCCTGAACCAGCCCCTGTCGGAGGCTTTCAGCCCGAGCCCCTCATCTGAGTATTTACTTGTGAAAAAGCAGCACAGAGGGCCGTGTTTTAACTTCTGCTGGGTTGACCCATTGTTCTGAGCACAGTAGGGCATAAAAAAAGGATGGTATCAGTATGGCTGAAGCCCATACCTACCCCTCGTGTGTTTCACGAGTCAAACGACACATGGAGACAGAGTGTTTTCTGGGATGTGAGTGTGCACACGAGGGAGTGACCTGGCCCTGGACTGGTATGTCAGGACAGCTGCCCTAGAGGAGAGGGGGCCAGACCCCAGCGACAGACGGTGGGTGTCAGCTCAGACGTCAGGTGCCTGAGACCATGCTTCTTCGTTGAAGGTTTGTCCGATATGCGCCTCGATGCCCTGGGGAGACCCCAACTACCGCAGCGCCAACTTCATCGAGCACATCCAGCGGCGGCACCAGTTTTCTTACGACACTTTTGTGGTGAGTGGAGCCCGGGCTCTGATCCTTCCCTCCCTCCTTTTACCTGGGGACCACGGGCTCCATTGTTGAGCTTCGTCACTGAGGAGATGGGTGTCCTGGAAAGGCAGCTGTGTGGCCTGTGAGTCGGGTGAATGGCCCCAGACTCCTGGAGTGGCACTGAGGACGGCGGAGTGGCCAGCCGTACAGGCTGAGACGCACGACAGCCTGCCCCGGGTTATCTTGCTTCCCCTGGTTCGCACCCGCTTTCTTTTAGTGTATGAACCCAAAAAGAACCCGGTTTGGAATTCTTCTTTTTCTTCATTGATTTTAGGGAATGGAGAGAGAAGCATTGATCTCTTGTTCCACATCTTGATGCATTCATTGGTTGACTCTTGCATGTGCCCTGACCAGGACCAAACCCACAACCTAGGCGCATCGGGACAGCGCTCCAACCAGCTGAGCTACCCGGCCGGGGCCTGGTTTGGGATTCTTATTCTTAAGCTCAGATGCCCATGGGGCCAAGCAAGTCCTGGAAACGGCCCCGTGGGGTTTTCACGCTGGACTGTGTGTGGCCTGCTGTTTTGCCACCAGCTCCAGCTGCTTGTTGTCCTGTGGAAATACAGGCGCAGTAGTGCCCGTCTCTGCCACCCGCCCCAACCCTGAGAGCTGGGAAGCAGCATTTCATCCGAAGGATGACATACTTACTTTTAACATACTCAGGCCACACAGAGCACATCCACTGGCCAGACGCAGCCGTTAGGTTTGTGTCCTTCGCCCAGAGCTGTGTCGTTTCAGAGGGGCAAGCTGTTGCCTTGGCATTCTAGTGATAGATAAACTTGGCCGACTGCTTGGAATAACCTTTCATTTATACATGTAAGTGTCAAGTTAGAACTTTATTCAGTCTTTTTTTAAAGGTTTTATTCATTTACTATTGAGGGGGGAGGGAGAAAAAGAGGGAGAGAAACATCAATATGCAAGATACATCAGTTGGTTGCTTCCTGCAGGCCCCCAACTGGGGACCGGGCCCACAACCCAGGCACGTGCCCTGACAGGGAATCCAACCAGCGACCTTTCAGTTCGCAGGCCGGTGCTCAGTCCACTGAGCCACACCGGCCAGGGCTAGAGTATTCGGCTTAATGGTTGTGTTACAGGACTGAGAAGGAAGGCATGTCTCTTCCCTAAGTGGTCATAGAGAGTGTTTATTTACGGTCTCATACAGTGTCTGAAATTCAGACTTGAAAATAACCGTCGTCTTCATTAATGCTGTAAAGGCGAGTATAATGACCGAACAGGAAACCCGGCCTCACTGAATCAGAACGGCTGGTTTCACTGCAGTGCTCTCGACGTTGGCACCCATGGTCTGCGCCAGGTCTGCCCGGGTGCTTGCTGGTCCTCAGGCCCCGTCTGAGGGAGCCATCCTGGTTTTCACTGTCAGGATGAGGCACCCGAGGCCCCGAGGGCCCAGGCAGTCTGCCCGTAGTTCCATGGCCAGTGGGGAGCTGAGAGCTGGCCCCTGGCAGCCGTCTCCGGGGGCCCGCGCTCAGCTGTCCTGCCTCTCCTACAGAAAGTAAGTGTTTGCGGCTGCAGATGGGCTGAGGCTGTGTCTGTGTTGCCCCTAGGATTACGACGTTGATGAAGAGGACATGATAAATCAGGTGTTGCAGCGCTCCATCATCGATCAGTGAGCAGAGCCTCCACTGTCTGCCTCGCGCGCCCGAGCTCCCGTTGCGTGTTCTGTGTGAGACTTGAAACGCACAGCAGACCTGGAAGTGAGCCCTGGCGCTAGGACGGGGTCGCTTTGAACAGGGAAGCAGGTTTCCAGTTCAGAGTCCTCCTTTCCTTTGGGCTCTCCCCCTGCGTTAACCCTGTTTGTCATGTGTCTTTTAATGCTCCTCAGCTACTTCCGGAGCTTTTGCTTCCTCTTCCGGAAGAGAGCCCCGCTTCTCCACCTGTCCCCGTTTCACACTTGTTCCTCTCATCCAGCGTTCATCTCTCAGGTCCTCCGAGCCAACCAGGACCTTTTGTGGGTCACGAATAGCACAAGTGAGACAAGTGTCTCGCCTCCTGCTCCCCAAGGTGTGTGGGCTCTAGCAGCAGTGCATCCGGTCAGTGGCGGTGCTCTGCTGCGCTGAGAAAGTTCCTGTTGCTGGTCCTTGGCAGCAGCTGCCAGAAGCTGGAGCGACTTCCCAGCACACCTTTCAGAAGTCCTGCTGGGGTGAATGTTCTGGGTTTGCGTGGCCTGATGTTGGAAGTTTTGATTGGTGATATTTTCCTGCCACTCCTGCACACCCTTAGAATGGACTGGTCAGTCTTAAATGCCTGCATTGTGCCTTTTTAGGATGAGGTATAACCACGTGTTCTTAGTAGAAATAAGTGTGTCTAGGTTAGAAACTTAGGTTAAACTCCATTTCTCCATAAGAGGGGAAGAAGGTCAGCTAAGAGAAACAGAAAGACCATAGCTTTTTCCTTGTGATTTTCAAATTAATGAAGTATTTTCAAATGACTGGGTCATGTTTACTTTTCTATTTGGGAGCCTGCTTACATTCTTGTCCTCGAGGCACAGAAAGGAGTCTTCACACGAGTAAGAAGGGAGAGGTTCAGGGACCGAGAGGACACCAGTTCTCCTGTCTTGTATTTGCTAACTTAGATCGCACTGAGCATTTTCCCTGAGAGAGGCTGCAGGGAACCTAGCACCGCAGCCGTCCCCTCTGACAGGACACTGTCGGGGGCACAGCCTCTCCTGCGAGCAGTCGTTAATGGAAACTGTCTCCTGGAAACTTCCTTTGGCAACAGCTCAAGAAGCTTGAAGTTCATCCTGTTTCACGATAGGAATAAACACCAGGCTGAGCTGGCCATCAGGTCCACGGCAGCAGCACCTCTCTGGTCTCCCAGGGGCATCTGGATTTAGGTTTGCTTTTGCATATCTCACCTGTCCAGTCTGATGGGGAAGTTTCTTCTGGCCAGTGGCTGCGGTGGCAAGTGACAGGGCTTTGGGCCTGCGCACTGCGGCCGTGGGCCTCTCCCTGCCTGCCAGTACAAGCTGCAGGTGCCTAGTGACCAGCAGAGATGGGGGCCCTTTGGGACAAAGTAATTTTTTCTGATTGCTCTTTCTTGGGAGGGCCCAGATGCTCAGGACGGCTTCCTCACTGTAGTTTTTGAGGCGTTCACTCAGACCTCCCTGAACTGAGATCATCTCGGTCTAAGTTCAGAGGGGACTTGAACAGAGCCTTCGTTTTTGGGGACTTAAGAGCGCGCGTCTGTCTCACTGGTGGTGCGGGAAACTGAGTTCCTTGTATTAAGTGCACTTCATGTATTTCTAATAAGATGACTTTCCAGAAAGTGAAATTTGTTATGTTCTGGCTTTTAAAAGGCGAAATATAAATAAATTTCATAATTTATCCAACTGGTAAGCTATGGTGCCTGTTTTCACTCCGCAGTCGGTCCCGAGTAGACTCAATAAATATTCCTAGAATTGAAATGGAACTAAAATAGGACACTTTTTCACTGGTACTTCTTTCCGCTGCCACACTTCCTGCCTGGAATTAGGGAGCCAGTGCAGTGGTAAGGAGAGCCTGAAGGGGGCAGTGTCTCCCTAAAGCTTGGGCTGGCCCCACTGCCCCTCCCTGCAGGCAGGTGAGTCCTCACACCTGAAGCAGAGGGGTCAAGACTCACTCTGGTGGGCAGAAAAGATGGCTGCCGCCAGGTGGAGGCCTTACCTGCCCAGGCCCTAGACATGATCCCACGATGCTCTCCTGCCTCTGTTCTGGGTATGCCCTGGCTTTCCACAGTGTCAGCTGAATGTTCCATATGGGGCCCCGCTGGGCGTTATACAGGATTAATGACAATGATGCTATATATTTTTTTAATTTATTTTTAGAGAGATGGGAAGGGAGGGAGAGGAATATCAATATATAAGCGAAACATCTACCGGTTGCCTCTCGCAGGCCCCCAACCAGAGACCAGGCGCACAACCCAGGCTCGTGCCCTGAGTGGGAATCCAACCAGCAACCTTTCAGTTCGCAGCACGATGCTCACCCCTCAGCCACGCCAGCCAGGGCGATGCTGTTCTCTCTTAGCCCTCGTTCTGGCACAGTGCCTGCCCTCAAGTACGTTTGATTTAGTCCTCCCTCCTTTGACTCCTGAAAGGTGCTCAAAGCCAGGCACCGAGGAAAGTCCGTCCGCTTGCATCCTCTCCACCCGCCCTGCTGGAGGGTCACCCGTGTCACCCCCATTATGCAGATGAGGGAGTGGTGGCTGGCCTGGGAGTAATTTGCCCAAGTGTTAGAAAGCAGAGGTGTCCTCAGAACTGATGGTCTCGGGCACATGGCACAGTCCCCTGTTCCCAGGCTTCACACTGCTAGCTGTGTGACCTTGGACAAGTTATTCGTATCTCTGTGCTTTGGTTTCCTCATCGGTGAAATGGACTTAATAATTAAGTGTCTTCCTCATAGGGTTGTGGGAATCCAGTGAAATAATCCGCGTAATGCATTAGAACGGGTCCTGGCACAAAACACGTGCTTAATCCATGTGAGCTACTGATGTCCCCACTGGTTTTTCTCGTCCATTCCTGAGACCACCCAGTGCCCTCTACCACCCAAGCAGCTAGCAGCTGTTTGATGACTCAGCAACACTGTCAGATGTAGTGTTTCCCAAACTCTACCTGAAGACAGCTACCTGGGAGGCACTTGTTACAAAATACATCCTCAGGTCCCTCAGAAATTCTGGTTGGTAGTTGTAGGTGGGGCCTGGGAATCTGTACCTTTAAAAGAGCCTCGGGTAGACCGCATCCTTAGGCTAGTTCAGGAAGTAATGTAAGGTGTGTTGCAATGAATCTACTGTAGCTGGGGTGGGGCAGCGACTTGGTTGTTTAGAATCAGGTGGATAAGCTCGGGCCTTAAAGGTTGCAAGACTAGTGATTGATGCCTTTTCTGATTATAAAAACCGTCTTAAGGCCCCAGCCAGTACGGCTCGGTCGGAGCGTTGTCCCAAAAGGCCTCGGGTTTGATTCCCAGTCAGGGAACATGCCTAGGATGTGGGTTTGGTCTCCGGTTGGGGTATGTCTGAGAGGCAACCCATCGATGTTTCTCATGTCAATGTTCCTCTGCCTCTCTTCCTCCCTTCCCCTCTCTCTAAAAAGAAATAAAATAAGAAAAGAAAAAAAAAGAACAGGGCAGAAAAATCTAAAGAAACAAAACCACCGCTCATCATCCCACCCCTGGGACAGCCACGTGGCCACTTCCGCCAGGAGTGGAACACTTCCACGTCCTGGGTCACTATGTTGTGGGTTGAAACTTAAAATGGCCAAATGCTTCACTTCCTTCCTGTAACCTGTGTTTTTCACTCTGATTTGTCCATCAACCTCCTTCAAGGCAGTGTGGGGTTATTGTCAATGGCTGTACGAGGCTCCAGGTGAGGGCGGACCATACTTTATTTACCAGTGGGCCTTCAGGTCGTTCAAGTTTGACTGTTGCAGACAACACTAGAGCATCCTTATAAGTGTATCTCTGCCCACTTATCTGCAGATTTTTGCAGAGCTGCTGGGTCCAATGGAGAGTTTGAGAGACAGATACTGGGAGAAACAGACACAGTCAGGCAGAGTCGGGGGAGACAGAAAAAAGAGACAGAAGGAGAGAGAGCACGGGGGAGGGTGGAGGGGGAGCCTGGGAGAGACCCGGATTGCTGCTCTTCAGAGTGACTGTGAGGTGACCTGTCTGAGGCAGGGAGGGCCACAAACATCCAGGCGAAGATGTGACTAAGTGACCTTAGGCACACACCCTCCAGATACAATTGCAGACGAGGTCAGAGTCCTTTGTGCAACGGTTTCATGGAACTATTGTTCCTGAAAAGCAAAAGATGAGAAGCAACCTGATGACCCCCTGGCGGGAGATTGTACTAGAACTGCTGATAGGAGCCAGTCCCCAAGGGGGGCTGCCAGATTCAGAAATAAGAATACAAGAGGCCCAGTTAAACTTGAATTTCAGAGGAAAAAGAAGTCTGTCCCATGCAGTGTTGTCGTACTGAAAGCTCATTGTTGTTTATCTGAAATTCTAATTTAATTGGGCATCTGTATTTTATCTGCCATGTGTCTGAAAAGTGTTCATGTATTAAATAAAAATACGAAAGAGACCACACATTTTTAAACTCCATTTGAACACTTCTGATCTTAAAACATGGGGCAGCAGTCCCTAAAACCCTAAGGGGCTTGGGGCTGTGTCGTGCTGGAGCCTCTGTCTTCCGGAAGGACTTGCGTGTCCTGGAACACTCATCTACCCCTGGGCGTGTTCGCCGTGGAGGTCAGTGGTCGCTGCCGCCCGGAACACCCTCTCACTGTTTCCTCCTCTCCCCCGGCCATCCTTGTGACCTCAGCCTGGGGTCAACGTGGAGCTGACTTCCCTCACCCACCGCGGGTCCCTCACCTGTGAACTCCGTGCGAGTGGGGGTCTGTCTGATCTGGCGCAATGGCCCGGCCTCTAGGCCAGTGAACACCACTCATTCGCTGTGACTCAAACACACTAGTACCGACCGCAGCTCCCTAGGCCTCGGTTTCCTCATCTGTACAATGGGGCTGATAATCTCGCCTGCCACGCAGGGCTTGCAGCGGGGCTCAAAGGGGCCAATGGGACCGAGGTGGGAAAGGGAGATGACAGTAGCATCTCTAGGTGATTTTGTTTGAGACAAGCTCTAGGAACATCTAGGGAGGGGAAGGGTGCTGGGGGCAGAAGGAACAGTAAGGACAAAGGCAGTGTATGGAGGCAGAAAGGCCCATAAGTCTAGATCTGAGGAGCAAGGATGAGAGTGGGGGCAATAGCCCCAGGATTTTATTTTGTGCTCTAAACAAAGACCTAACTTTGACCTAAGACAACAGTTGGCCGACACTTGCCCTTGTCCCCCACACTCGGTGGTCTCAGAGGCCTAGAGATATCACAGGTGGGTGTGGGGCAGAGGAGGCCCTGGGGGCTTTTCCTGGAGACAGGTTCAGCGCTCTGCCAGGAAGGCAGAGATAGCAGGATGCTATCAGTCCGGTCTGGGTCTGGGGCGAGGCTGCCAAGGCCCAATTAGTGTTCGAGATAGTCCGAGAGACGGTGTGGTGAGTCCCTGGTGGCAGATGCTGGGAGGTTTGCTGGGGAAGAGACACTCTGCACCTTGGGGTGATCCCAACGACCTGTCTCAGCCCTGGAGTGCCAGGGTGGCCCCCCTAAGAGTGATGCCCGGCCAGCAGGTACAGAGAGCTGCTTTCAGGTCCATCCCCTGCAGCCCACACACACCCACCTGTAGGCCCCGGACAACTTCCGTTTAACCAGAGTGCCCACTTTGTTCTGGTTGCCCAGGATGGTCCCCAGACTCCGTCAGATCTGGGCAAACCAGGACAGTTGGTCACCCAACTTATTACCCCATTGGCCAGATGAACAAACCGAGTCTCAGAGGTCGTGAATATCTCCCTCGGTGTGGTGGTGGGCTTTTACATGAAAAAGTATTTTATCTGCAACAGGCATCTGAAATAAAAAAATTCATACCCTTCAAAAAAAGTTTGGAGAAAAAGAAGTTTCCTTCCCACTTCTGTCTGCCCCTTCCTCAGAAGGAACCACATTCTTCTGTCTCCTTTCACAGACAGTCTGGGCCTACACGGTGGATATTATCTTATTTATTTGCTTCTACACAAAAGGCAGCCTATTAGGTATTCTGCTCACTCGACTTATTTTTTTCACTTAAAAAGTCCATTCGTTCAATCATCCATTCAGCTAATTTTATTGAGCACCTACTATACACCAGGCCCTATTCTGGGTGCCTAGGTCATAGCATTGAACGAGACGGACAGTTCCTACCCAGGCGGGACTGTCTGGAGCAGAGAGTGGGTATTTCAGTTTTGCGGGCCTCAATGAATACTTATATAAAACAAATTTCCACCTTTTTCTTTACTGATAACCTTCAAAATAAAACAGTATTTAAATATAAATTTTTTGTAATACAGGTCTACGAATGAGAATGGGATTCTCTTTTGAAGATTAACAGTTTGCTGTAATTGGGTCTCCAAATTAGTGTGCCCTAACCTCAAATCGATTGCAAATGTGAACCTGTAAAAGCCATTCTTGGCTCAAGAGCCCTACAAAAAACCCTCAGGCAGATTTGGCCAGGGCCGGGGTGGTGGTGGGGGGCTGTAGTTTGCAGAACTCTGCTCTAAAGGGCAATCAGCAAAGTAAAACATACACTGTGTCGAACTGTGGTATGTGCTGGGGAGAAAAGTTAAACAGGGAAGAGGGATGGGAAGTGAGCTGTGAGGCCATTGGGGGCAAGAGCATTCAGGAAAGGAAACACAGATGCAAAGTCGCTGGGCTGGAGCAGATCGGGTGGGATCCACTGGGGCTGGAGTCTCGGGGGCTGGGTAAGCTCAGAGGGGTCGCGAGGAGCCAGATCCTGCAGGCGCCCAGTGGCCACACTGAAGACTGGCTTTTCCTGTGAGAGACGGGAACCACAGACAGCTTCGACATTTTAACAGCTGCAAAATATCCCACTGACTGGACTATACTTTTATTTAAAAAGTCCTCTCTGATGGACAACTTTGCTATTAATGAGGTTATTACTTGCAAATAATAATCTAAAAAATGTAGGACACAGGAACGAAAGGGCACGTTGTAAATCTTCCTCCTACTCCTGCCCTGTGGCCACCAGATCCCCTCCTCAGAGACAACCAGTTTCCAGGTCTCCCTCCTCTGGAGGAGGTGTCTGTTTTTAAGAAGTTTCTAGATACTCCTCCCTCTTCCTCTGCAGACGGTGTCACATTGTACGTGCTGTTTTGCACCTCGCTCTTTACCACTTAATGTCTTGACAAGATTCCACAGCCACTGCATATATACAGCTTTCTTCTTTGGGACAGGTGGGCAATATGACTGCACCATAATAACTGGTCCCCATGTGGTTCTTGTGTGGAGGGCAAGAACCTGATACAAAGCAGGTGCTCAGCAAAAGTGAATGAAAGGGCTTGTATCTCTTTTGCTGGAGCCCCCAGCTCTGGACCACGCCCAACAGACTCAGACCCAGAAAGTTCCCCTGAAAACATTTGTCTAGGGGGCTGGTGACTGATTGCTTCACAGGGGGCCTGTTGGGTCAGGCCCAAGGCTGAATCACTCTTTGTTTTCAGGCAAGTGTGAGACACTCAAAAGGGTTTTGTTTTTTAAATCAAGGATAAAGGTGGAGGTTGAACATTGACTCATTCCTTGAACTTTCCATAGGCAATATATTCTCCCCAGTCTGGATTAACACTCTGGCTCTGATTCACTCGCCCGATTAATGATCTAATCACTGGGGCCAGTTAGCCTAACATGCAAAGAGCTCTTAGCAATTAAGAATTTCATCAGCTCGGTGACCAAAGGGTAGTTTAGAATGTAGAGAAACAGAAACGGCTTTGGAGTCTGTTAAAAAACAAACAAACAAAAAAAAAAACGCTCCACCCCACTCAAGTGAAATGCAAATTGTAACCGGTAGACCTCACTTTCCCTCTCAGATAGGCAAAGATAAAACGGACAATACCCTCCCTCCACCAGGTTTCTTGAAGGGTCCCTCACCTCCCTGCTGATGAAGTGCAATTTAGCTTAACCTTTTAAAAGGAAGGGCATTTGGACAAATCTATCAGCATTTCATATAACGTACCTTTGAGCCGGAGTGCAAAGATATATGGTAGGTACATGATATTTCATTGAAATTGGCACCTTGTTCTCAGCAGCAAAAAACTGTGATCTACCCTAAGTGCCCATCACCTTGTTAGGTATATTGTGTGACTATGGTGTAATCTGTACAACGAAAGTCTTCAGTCCTGCAAAAGATAGCTGCATATGTAATGATAAGGCACAATTTTTCGAGACACTGAATATTGTTACTTGGGAGGAAAAAGCAAGGTGTAGGCTAGCACGTGAGAGGTACTGCTTGTGTTACCTAGGGAAGGGATGTGCCTACTAAATTCACCTACTATGTATCTTCTTGTTTCCAGAAAGACCATCTCTGAAAGGTCATACAACACACTGCTAAAAATAGTTGCCTTTGGGGAGGAACATGGAGATCTGGGATGGAGGGAGACTTTCTTTTTTGGTTGGTTGGTGGTAAATCTCATTTTTTTTTTTAAAGATTTTATTTATTTATTTTTTAGAGAGAAGGGAAGGGAGAAGGAGAGGGAGAAACAGCAATGTATGGTTGCCTCTCACATGGCCCCCACTAGGGACCTGGCCTGCAACCCAGGCATGTGCCCCAACTGGGAATCGAACCGGGATCGCCTGGTTCCCAGCCCGCGCTCAATCCACTGAGCTACACCAGCCAGGCTAAATCTCATTTTTTTAAGTTACTGTTTTTACTTTTGGGGAATGGACACCTGTGGAGGATGCAGGGATGTAGTCAAATGTATCCTCCTCCTAGAGCCCTTTCCTGGTCGTTCAGATATTCCCAAACTGCACCCCAAGGCAGAAGGCTTGTGTGCCCGGCCCCGCGCGACGGGCCCGAGACGGTCGTGGGGAGCGCCCCGGCCGGCAGAGGGCGCTGGGGAGGTAGACCCGGGGCTGGCGGGTCCACAGCGGCCCTGCGGCGGAACCCGCCCATTTCCGGGAGGATCTGATACCACTGTGTGGCCTCGCCTTCCCCTGCGGTCCCCTGGCCTCGCCCGAAGCCGCCTTCCACCTCCAAGTCGCCAACGCCAACGTGAGGGAGGGAGGAGGTGGGGACGGGTCAGGAGAAGGGACAGCGGGGCCATTGAATCAGAGGGAGAGGACAGCCCAGATCCAAGAAAGCCTCTCCCCCACCCCCTTACACCCCCTCCAGGGCACAGGTGCCTAAGGAAAATGGAAAGGCGGGCCCCGCAATGGTGTTTTTGAGCGCGAGGGGCCGCTGGGCTCTTCACCCATCCCAGCATCTTCGGGAAATAGCAGCCACCACCCGTTACTAGCCCGGAGAGGCTAGGGAACTCGCCCCGGGTGCCGGGAGGAGGTAGAGGCGGTAATCAATCATTCACTAAGTACTGGATTGAGCCTCTGCTAAGTGCTTTGAAGAAACTGGAGAGGGTAATGGGATTTTAAAAAGTGGTGTTGGGGGCGGCGGGGTCCTACTTTGGCTAGGATGGGTGATCAGAACAGGCTCCACTGAGGAAGTGACTTAAATTTTGTATTTTGTTTAATATATCATTTATACCAGAAGTATTAAATTGCCCACGTTCAGTTTAAAGGCTAATAATAAAGATCTTTCTGCGCTGAAGAAACAGAACATGACCAAGAACTCCAGAATCCCCTCCTCCCCTAACTGAGCAACCTCTAGAATTTTGTATTAAGCGTTTCCTGACTTTTCTTTATAGTTTTACCAGCTCCATATACATTCTCATACAATATAGGGTTTACCTGCTTTTGAAACTTATGTAAATCCAGCTAACTATGCATTTGTCCATGACTTGACTATTTTGCTTAATATTATATTTTCTTTTAGCTTTATTGAGGTGTAATTGACAAATAAAATGATCACATTTGAGGTATACAATATGATGGAGTTTTCCTTCTATTCCTTCATTCCTTAGTGCTTTATTTTTTTTTAAAGATTTTATTTATTTTTAGAGACAGGGGAAGGGAAGGAGAAAGAGAGGGAGAGAAACGTCAATGTGTGGTTGCCTTTTACGTGTCCCCCACCAGGTACCTGGCCGGCAACCCAGGCATGTGCCCTGACTGGGAATCGAACCCGCAACCCTTTCGTTCTCAAGCCTATGCTCAATCCACTGAGCCACACCAGCCAGGGCTCTTTTTTTTTAAATTTATGTTTCAATTATAGTCGACACACATATACAATATTATGTTGGTTTCAGGTGTAAAACATAGTGGTTAAACATTTATATACCTTGCAAAGTGATCATCTCAATAACTCTGGTACCTATCTGTGTCTGTACATAACCATTATAATATTATCGACTACATTCCCTATGCTGTACTGTGTTTTTATTGACTATTCCCTATGATGTAAACCCCCATGACTGTTTTTATAACAGGCTATTTGTACTTCTTAATTCCATTCACCTTTTTTGCCCATCCTCCACCCCTTTCATCCGCAACCATCAATTCTTTGTATCTATGAGTTTCTGTTTTGTTCGTTTATTTTGGTTTTTAGATTTCTTAAGTGAAATCATATGGTATTTGTCTTTCTCTGTCTGACTTATTTTACTTAGCATAATACCCTCCAGGTCCATGCATGTTGCGAATGGCAAGATTTCATTCTTTTTTATGGCTGAGTAATATTCCAATGTATGTATGTACCACCTCCTCTTTATCCATTTGTCTGTCCATGGACACCTACGTTGCTTCTATATCTTGGCTGTTGAAAATAATGCTGCGCTGAACAGAAAGGGGTCATATTTGAACTAGTGTTTTTGGTTTCTTCAGATAAATACAAAAAATGGAATTGCTGAGTCATGTGGTGGTTCTATTTTTAAATTTTTAAAAATTTCTTTGAGGAACCTCCCTACTGTTTTCCACAGTAGCTGCACCAAATTTATAAACCCACTGGCAGGGCATCAGGGGTCCCTTTCCTCCACATCCTCCCCAGCGCTTACTGTTCGTAAAGTTATGCTTTTGAGATTTATCCCTGTTGCTACATGGGGTGATAGGATTTATTTACTTTTCCAATTTACTGATTTTAGAAAGCCAGAGAGAGAGAAACGTCAACCCGTTGGCCCAACCATTCATGCATTCACAGGTCGACCCTTGTAAGTGCCCTGGCCGGGGATCGAACACAAAACCTTGGCATATTGGGACAACACTCTAACCAGCTGAGCTGCCCAGCCAGGGCATTGTTATTGCCCTGTAGTATTCCATTACTGGATCGTATCACGGTTTATTAACCCATTCTACTGTTGACGAACATTCAGGTCGTTTCCAGTCCTTTGCTATTAGGCACAAAGGTGCAAGGAAGGGTCTCTCGTCTCTTCTGGGCTTAGGGCTGGGCAGCAGTTCTCAACTTTGGCTGCTCATTAGAATCCCCTGGGGAGCTTTTAAAAACTCTAATACCAGAGGCCGCCTCCCTATCAGATGGGTTAAATCAGGATATCTGTGAGGGTGGGGCCCAGGGATACAGTTGGCCTGGGAGCATTCTGGGAAGTCACCTGTTCCTAGCTCACACCAGGTTTCCAAAGTGGCTGTGCCCACTGACACTCCCCCCAGCGTGCAACAAAGGTCCTGCTGTCCTCACATCCTCATCAACACTTGATATTGACTGAATTTTAACTTTCTGTCCTCTGAGGGGTGCGAAGTCGCATCTCACTGTGGTTTTAATTTGCGTTCCTCTCATCACTAACGAGGCTGAGCAGTTGGTGACATCAGGCTGAAACAGCCTGCAAGGGAGCCAGCCAGGTGAAGGTCTGGGCGAAGAGACATGCAGGGAGCAGGGGGCGGGGCAGGTGCCAAGGTCCCGTGCATGTGGGCCTAGGGCCTAGGGCTGGGATGTGAGGAACAGAAAGAAGTGGGCGGGGGGATCACTATGCATGGGGAGGGGGAGGGGGGGCTCCAGACAAGGTCAGCAGAGGTGAGATCAGGGTGGAGGGCTATGGTGAGGGCTTTGGCTTTCACTCCGGGTGAGACAGGAACATGGGAGGGTCTGAGCAGAGGGACTTGGCCTTACTAGCTCTGGCTTGCACTGGAGGGAGAATCATGATGGGAACTACGTAGACACAGGAGAGAAGCGTGTTCTTCGTAATGCCTGCATGTGGCCTGTCTCCCCCGCCCTGCCCTGGACGCACCCACTAGAACCAGAGTAAGGACGCTCATTTTGTTTGCAGCTGTTTTATCCCCAGCACCTACTGACCCAGACAATGGTCCCTGCCTGCATTCTAGGTGGTGATTTACAGGTTTTCATGGTCCTGATTCACAGGTGGAATCAAGTTAGACCCCCACCCCTACCCCAGGCCTGGCATGGCCCCGTCTGGAGCCAGTGGGCTCACAGAAGAGCTAGGGGTGAGGGCCCACTGTCCCTTCCCTGGACCCACTCCCCCACTGGATCAGTCAGTACCCACCCCCCACCCCCCCACACCCAGCGTTAGGTCCTTTAGACCAGGATTGATGATCCCCAGACAGGTGAGAAGACCCCTCTGGGCACCACACTTCCCTGCTACTTTCTCCCACCTGCCCAGAGTGATCTTTCTCGATGAAACTCAGACAGGTCCTCCACAGCTGAAAATCCTTCCTTGGCTCCCCAGTGTCCTTGGGGCGAAGTCCAAACTCCTCTAGACCCTGGAGGCCCAGCAGATCTGACCCCTCCCGGCCTGCCTACACCACCCCCATGCCTGGGAACTGCTCTCAATGGCTCTGCAGTAGTTACTGATTCTTACCTCGGGCCTGTCCCTTCGGTGTTTCTGCATTTCTTCTGAGAAGTTGCCCTGCCCCCCTGTCAGGTGACCTGCCTCTTCTTGACTGTCACAGCGCCCTGTGGCTTCCCCCTATCCCCCATCAAAGCGCACTTTCGTTTGCATTGTAATTGTCTGTTTACTTCGTCTGTCTCCCCTACCGGACGGTGAACTAGCTAGCCTTCGGTAGAGACCTCGAGTGTTTTGTTCAGGGCTGAGTCCACAGCTCCGAGACCAGTGCCTGGCCCATGGTGGGCGCTCAGTAAACACTTGCTAAGTGAAGGAACGAATACATTTTGCTAGCTTTGCAAGAAGCTGTGGTATCTCACACTGGAGCAGCCACGTGAAGATGCCCGTCTCCTCGCATCCTCCCCGGTAAAGTGTTTGTTCCTCGTCTATCCCACGCTCTTTGCGAAGCGCCAGCCGGGCAGAAGAAATTTCCGCCCCCTCCCCAAGCCTGAGGCGGAGGCGGTTTCGGAATGTCAGGTGTCCAGACTCTAGTGCGCGCGGCACCAGGGGGCGCCAGAGGCGGGCGACCGTGCGGCGCTGAGCTGGCCGGTGCGTGGGGTCCTTAAGGGGGTCCCGCCTTGCCTGGGGTTCCCGACGTCCGGCGCCCCGCCCCACCCCTCTCCTCCCCAGCAGCTCGCCCCCGAGCGGTCAGTACAGCGCCCACAGCCGGACGTTGGAGCTGCCCCCGCCCGGCTCCCAGCGCCACGCGGCGCGAGCCCCGCCAGCCCCTCGCGCACCTGCTTGGGGCGTGGTCTCCGGGAAGGCGCTCCTCGATTGGCGCAGAGGTGACAAAGGCCACGCCCTCTATGGCTGGCGTACTTAAGGAGTTGGCGGCTCGGCTCCGCTCAAATCGCTGCGGCTCAGCCTCGCGGGAGAGGGTCCTTGCGACGCCAGCACTGCTCGGCGACCCCGGCTTGCTTCGGCCACCATGCCGCGCTCTTTCCTCGTCAGGAAGTCTGCCTGCTCCCGCCGGAGGCCCAACTACAGCGAACTACACGACTCTTCTCCAGGTGAGTGGACGTGGCCCCCGGGGGTGGGGGTTTGGGGGAGACGGGCGAAGGGGATCCTGTAGGGGAGCGGACATGGGGAGAAGGACAAGGGACCAAAAGCGAGTCAAAGGCCTCGGCACGGGGAAATGGGAGGAGGGGTATGAGGAGCCCGCGGCAGGTGGATCGGGAGGTTGGGGGAGGGCTTTTGGAGGGCCACGGTCTTGGTTTGAGGGCAGTTCTCAGCCGCCCAGAGGCGGGAGAACCCCGCGAGTGAGAAATGAGAGCGGGGTGCTTCTTTGGGAGAGACACCGGTTAGGCGCTGGAAAGAGTCCGGAGGCCCAAGGATTCGGGAGTGGGGGGTGGGAGAAGGGATGTGTATGAGGAAGGGCAGTGGGACACGGGTGGTGCCTCAGACCTGGGATGTTCCGGGGGCTGGGGTCTTGCCCTAGGCTGGGGACTTGGGGAATTCCAAGAAGTGACCCCCTTGAGTTGGGGCTGGAAAGAGGGGATCCTTCCTCCGGAGCCTGGGACGGAAGAACCAGGACCTGGGTGAAGAGGGCAGGAACCTGTCTGTCCGAGGCTCTGATTTATCTAAGTGTTGCGTGTCAGCCCCATTTAGCCCCCGGCCCCCACCAGGCTAGTGTTTGTGGACTGACTGATCTAACACCTGACCTTGCCTTTCTCTCCGTCTCTCCTCAGAGTTTACCTTCCAGCAGCCCTACGACCAGGCCCACCTGCTGGCGGCCATCCCGCCTCCTGAGGTCCTCAACCCCACGGCCTCACTGCCCACGCTCATCTGGGACTCTCTCCTGGCACCCCAGGCCCAGCCAATTGGCTGGGCCTCCCTTCTGCCCCAGGAGATACCCAAGGCTGTAGAGCTGACCTCCCTGTCAGACGAGGACAGTGGAAAAGGCTCCCAGCCCCCCAGCCCACCCTCACCAGCGCCTTCCTCCTTCTCTTCCACCTCAGCGTCTTCCCTGGAGGCTGAAGGTTATGCTGCCTTCCCAGGCTTGGGCCCATTGCCCAAGCAGCTGTCCGGGCTTGCAGGGGCCAAGGACCCCCAGTCCCGCAAGGCCTTCAACTGCAAGTACTGCAACAAGGAATACATCAGCCTGGGCGCCCTCAAGATGCACATCCGGAGCCACACGCTGCCCTGCGTCTGTGGCACCTGCGGGAAGGCCTTCTCCAGGCCCTGGCTGCTCCAAGGCCACGTCCGGACCCACACCGGTGAGTGCCCCCGCAGCCTGGCTGCCCTCCAACTGTCCCCACTGCCTTCTCCGCCAGCTCCTTCTCCTGTGAGACTGGGCTTATGGTCACTTTCAGACGGTAGAAACTGAGTCTTCTGACTTGTAGCTCAGGAGTTCAGGGGCCTGGCCCTCTGAAATGTAAG
Source organism: Micronycteris hirsuta (assembly GCA_004026765.1). Taxonomy (NCBI): domain Eukaryota; kingdom Metazoa; phylum Chordata; class Mammalia; order Chiroptera; family Phyllostomidae; genus Micronycteris; species Micronycteris hirsuta. The sequence continues at coordinate 127,801 of PVJI01001178.1, read as the reverse complement.
CGCCTCTGCAATCTCAGTTTCTTAGCCAAATGGGTGGGTGCTGGATATGGGGAAGGTGCAACCAACACCTTGCTGTCGGAGCCAGGTGTGAAGGGGCCCTCCCTGCCCCACCCGCCCCCAGCCCACCCCCACCTCAGCCAGGCAGGATGTTGTGAGAGGCCCCCCACCTGGCTCTGAATGCTGCTTTGGGAACTTCCTCAAACCTTGGGTTGATACGTCACTCTGAGCCTCAGTTTCCTCGTCTGTAAATGGAGTATAAGATATCTTTGGCCAGGGGGGTTCTGTGTGGGTTAAATGAAAGAAAGAATGCAGAAAGCATTGGGTTGGGCTTGGTACATGATCAGCATGCACAAAAGTGATGGTAGCTGGTATTGGTTCTGCTTCCCTGCTCTGTGACCTCTGACAGGTGATTTAACTTCTCTGAACCTCAGGATCATGATTGAATAGTCATATAAGGTAGATTATGGTCGTGTTTTATAGGGTGGCTACCCTAAATTATTATCATGATGGTTCTCAGGGCTGCTCTCCCCACCCCCACGTGGAAGTAGATAAACTCAATCCTATCATGCAGACCCAGGAGCACCTTAGCTGGCAGAAAACAGATTATGTCTTGGTGTTTTAAAAACAGAACCCTAGGCCCTGACTGGGTAGCTCAGTTTGTTGGAGCATCATCCCAAAGCGTCAGGGTTGATGTTTGGGTCTGCTTTTTATTTTTTATTTAAAAATCTTGTTTATTTTTTTAGAGAAAGAGAGAAACCTTCATCTGTTGCTCTACTTACCTATGTATTCATTGGGCGACTTTTGCATGTGCTCTGACCCAGGATCGAACCCACAACCTTAGGTGTGTCGGGACAACGCTCCAACCAACTGAGCTACCCAGCCAGGGCTTGGGGCTGCTTTTTAGAGAGTGACTGTTGAGGGAGAAGGTTCAAGGGTCATATTATCAGCTTTGGGGTCAGGCTGTCCAGTTGGAGACTGAGTTCTGGCATTTCCTGGCCCAGGGGCTGACCTCTGAGCCATGAGGTCGGGGGTGGTTTGTGAGTAACGCATTTTGCAGGCATTATGGGTGTTGCTGATACTCCTGCAAAGTGGCCCGGCATCCTCCCCAGCTTGCAGACTATTGCTCCCCATTTCTCTTACTTGGTGCACAAATGGCGCTGATTTTAACACGTAAAAATCCAACCGTCTGGCCTCTGTGCTGTCCCGGGTGCCTGCCCAGCTGATGGGGTTCCATTGGAGCGGCGTGGTTGAAACCCTGGGGTGCCCCCCTGGCCCTCCTTCCCTCTCCTCTCATGGGACATTATTTTAAGGTAAAGGCATGGCTCAGACACAAAAAGCTTGTTGAAATTCACCATTGCCATCCTCAGTGACACCCATTGTGTGCCTAAATGGTGGCCCCAGTGGGTGGGGGCTGGCTGGGTGGAGCAGGTGCATAGGGCAGCGGTGCCCAGCACCTGTTCCGGGCCGCAGCTGCTGGCCCACAGCGTGTCAGGCCCCTTTAATCCCGGGAGTATCGCATGTACAGTGCCCCCCTCGGCGGCCTTTGTCCCTGCCGGCCTGGTGCTGATTTCACACTCGCCAGGAGCACCATAAAGGCGTCTGGGGGTGGGGGTTCAGTGAGGGGTGGAGGTCTGTGCCTCCTGCTTGCTCACAAACCTCCACCCCATCACATCCTACAAGACCTCCTCCCCTGCTGTTCAGGCTCCTGTCTAACACATAACACACAGGTGAGCGCCGCTGCGTGGGCCTCAGTGCCCAGCGCTCCCTTCACCTGTGTTAACGCAGGGGCCTCCACCAACCTCCAGCCTGGTGCCATAATCCTCACCTTGCAGAAGAGGAAACTGAGGCACAGAGAAGTTACTTTCCTAAGGCACAGCGTGTAATGCTGGAGCCCAGGGCTCCTTCCCCTCACCAAGGCGGTCAGAGGGCGCTGCCTCTCTGTGCCCTCGGGAGTACAGACCTCCATCCCATTCCCCTGATCTGCTCACAAGGAGCTCTTTGTTCAACAGGCAGTGCGAGGATGAGGAAGAACTTCACTTGGGCCTTGCAGAATGCAATCATCAAACACTTTGGGCCTGGTATGCAGAGGGTGTTCAGCAAGGACAGAGCAAATGACATTCTGTTCCCACTCCTCGGGCCAGGGAGCCCGCTGACTGCCTTAGGAGACTGAGCCTGTGATCGGTGGTTCCACACTCAGCTTCAGGCCTCCGGCTGAGGGAGCCCCTTCCCAGTGCCCAGCATAGAGCCCCGGGCACCCAGCAGGCTCCAGCGGTTTATTCATTCCCGGCTGCCTGGAATTCCAGTCGAGGGATTGAGCCAGGGGGCCAGGGGCCAGGGGCCTCGCAGTGGGAGAGGAGGAGAATGGTGTTTGGGGAAAGAATATTCCATGTTATAAAAGAGTACCCAGCACATCATGGGAACTTGATAAGTATTTGTTAAATGAGTTACTCTTCTGATTTTTAATTTGGGAAGTGCTTCACCCCTAAGGAAAAGAAACAAAACATGTTATCAATGTTTTTGGGCTGTGAACTCTGTCCTCTTAGTCGGGGCAGGAATTCTGAAAAGTCGGTGAATGGTGCAATAATCTGATGATTGATGGATTAGGTTTCTCTGAGGCCTTAAAAAAACTTATTCATTGTATAAGCACTTATTGAGCACTTACTGTGTACCCAGCCCTGGGTATAAGGCTTCCAAGAAACGGTCTTGGCCAAAAACAAACCAACAAACAAGCAAACAAATGAAACCGTCTTGGCCAGGCAGGTGGTATGAGGGTCACAGGTGGGGAGGGGTTAAGTCTCCTCTTAGGCCTTGTCCCCAGATGAAGCGAATTCAGGAGTGATGATGAGGAACCCCCACCACAGCCTCCCTAACTGAGAGGCGGCCGGCACAGTGGTGAAAATCAAGGTCCCTGGAGTCAGGCTCTTTGGCTCCTCCTGGGAAGCCCTGAACGTGCCTCTGTTAGTGTCTCTGTGCCTCAGTTTCACCACCTCTAAACTGAGGCAAGGTGGGGATTGAGGGAGAAGTGTAAAGTGCTTTGGTTGGCCTGAGCTCCCAACTGAGAACCAGGCCTTTGGAAACTGGGCACAGCCTGGCTTTTCTGGGTCATGGGGCTCCTGGGTCACGGGGGTGAAGAGGGCCCTGAAGCCTGGGGGTGGAGGACTTAGGGATTTTAGTAAATGTCAGCTGTCGCCCCAAGCAACTTGGCAGTCTCCTGATGGCCTCCTGCTTCCTCTCCCCAGGGGAGAAGCCCTTCTCCTGCTCCCACTGCAGCCGAGCCTTCGCTGACCGCTCCAACCTGCGGGCCCACCTGCAGACCCACTCGGATGTCAAGAAGTACCAGTGCAAGACCTGCTCCCGCACCTTCTCGCGCATGTCCCTGCTGCACAAGCACCAAGAGTCTGGCTGCTCAGGGGGCCCCCGCTGACCAACGAGGCTCCCTCTGCCTCTCCAGACCCTCCCCCTGCAGCGGCCTCCCCCCAGCCCTGGAAGGAAGGACCCCGGCATCCTTCTCACCGCCATGGAATTCCCTTCCGAGCTCCCCTGTTGGCCGCATTGGCCCCATGGACGCCGAGGACTACTTTCCAGTTGTGTTTGCTCTGCGGATGGCCGCTGGGAGGGCAGCCCCTCTGGCCGCCACTGCTCCCAGCATTCTGGAGTGGGCCTTTCTGTGTAGGCTTGTGTATCCAAACTGTTTGGATGCGGCCGTTTTGAGCTATAGGACAAAAGCCGGCAGACTGATAGAAGGCTCCCACCCGACTCAGGGGACCGCGCTCCTCCCCACCCCAGAAACCCTCAGGCCACCTCTCCAGGAGGTGTGAGCAGCTGCAATAACCCACCCCCAGGGGCACCCACGGGCCTGCGGGGGCAGTCACTGACTGCGGACCGTCCAGACCCCAGGGTGCCCCTGGGCCTGGGCAGCTATTTCGGCCTCCAGTTTGTCGTGGTGGCACCTGTTTCACGGGCAATTTAACAGCGTCTCAAAAGGGAATGTGAGTAATTGCCATCACTTGTCGGGGGCCCAAGTCGGGTGCTTCGGCCCAACCAATGTGTCTCCCAGAACTATTTTCAGGGCCCCAACAGGTGGGCCCAGGAGGAAGATGTTTACATTTTTTTAAAGGTACACTGGTATTTATATTGCAAGCAACATTTTGTACTAAGGAAACGTTTTGTATAGTTATATGTACAGTTTATTGATATTCAATAAAGCGGTTAATTTATATATAAGAAAGGCTTGGTTTTCTAGGGGAATGAGTATTTCAAAGGGCCTTTTGGGGGGAGGGAGGAGGCAGGGCTTCTTGGAACTTGGATGTTCCCAACACAGCTTTAAATCACGTCCTGTCAAACATCATGTGACTTTGGACTCCTGAGTTTGCCAGTCAGGGACCTTGTTTGTGCAAATGGGTTTTCCTCTGTCCTGTGTGATGTGCAGGCTGGGAAACACCTGTCGTCGGCTGACAGGGAGGGTGTGAGTGCAGGGTCCTGCTCTCTGCATGTGGCCCTTCTCTCATTGTCCCCTTTTGAGGGTGACCAGGCCCACAGGCTGAGAAGCTGGCTGCCTGGATCACATCAACTGGCTGGGCTGGGGGCTCTGCCCAGCACTGCAGGACTTGGGGAGAGGTATCGGCCGCTTCTCCCAGCCAGCCCAGTGGAACGCCATGAGCAAGAAGGGGGCAGAGGATGTCCTTCCTGTTTCCAAGGGCTCTGGGCCCGCTCCGGCCTCCCTGTTGGACCCACACCTCCGTCTGGCTGCTGGGTACCAAATGGCCTTTGATGCAAGGAAATTGTCTGGCTGGAGCCAGGAGGGTGAGAAGCCAGGCCAAAGGGTAGGGGTCATTCAGCTTCCTGCTCCAGGACAGGACGGGGAAGACAGTCAGCTTGCGTCCTGGGCCAGGATAATTCACTCCTGGCTGGCGGGCTGGCGTGGTGACCTCACCTCTGGGGCCCTCCCGGGGCCAGGAGAAAATGAGTGTCCTCTTTGAGCACAAAAGGTGCTGAAGGTGCCAGTTTCCTGCGGGGAGCTGAGCAGGCGTGCAGGTGTCCCAGAGCCCGGAGCCCACAGTCAGGCTGGGGGTGGGGGGAGCTTCATGTTCCAAAGGAGAGATGATTCTTTCTTCTAAACAGGAAATGGTGACCCGCAGGCCGGGAGCAGCCCTTAATGACTTGCAGCTTTCCTCCCAAAAGAAAAAAAAAAAGTGCTCTAACAATCGCCAAATTGTAGCCGGCCTCCCTGAAGGGAAGTTAGAGAGTTGGGGGAAAGTTAGAGAGTTGGAGGGGATGCGGGGGCTTGGCACCAATTTGCTGAAGGCCTACTGTGTCCCAGGTCCCCGGGCTGCCATTCACAGCCACCCCACAGTAGGTGCTGACATTGATGGTGAATGAATAAATGACTTCATTCAGAGGGATGGGCCTGGTAGGACCCCCCCCCCCCAGCCAGCATTTAAAACTGGGTCTATTCCTCGAGCCAGGTATGCCCCTAACTCTCAGGGTGCCCAGAGCAAGGCTCTCCTGGATCCCCAGTTACTGCCTCTATAAAATGGGGTGATGACAGTGCCTTCCTCTGGCTTTGATGAGCTTGGTGTGTGCCAGGTCCTGTTCTAGGCCCTGGGGTTATAGCCGTGGACAGACGGGCCATCCCTGCTCTCACGGAGCTGACTGACGTTCTAGCTGAGAGACAGAAAACAAGCTGAATGATTAAATAAACAAGCCGCTTTCCTATGGCGGTGACGGTGCCAAGATGGAATTAAAACAAGCACGTGCTGGAGAGCCACGGGCGGGGCTCCCTCCGATAAGGCTGAGAGCCGAGAGCCGGAGCCCTGGGAAGGGCTGACATTCCAGTGCAAGCCTGAAGGAGGAGAAAGTTCCAGGCAGGGCAGGGTGCTGCCAGTGCAAAGGCTGAGGCTGGGAAGAGCTGTCCCCCACCCGGAGAAAGACCAGGGGCCTGCGGGCTGGGGAGGCCAGGTGGGGTGAGTGAGTGGCCAGATCCTAGCGCAGCCCAGAGGGCGGCCGCTGGGGCTTTGAAGTGCGGAGAGAAGACCTGCTTCCCTCCCGTACAGACTCCCTGGCCTCTGGTGGCGGATGGAGTCAGGGGGTCGGGGGAGGAGAGGAGCGGGCTAGGAGCCCAGCTGGTGGGTTCTTGGGGAAGACTGGATGTAAGAAGCATTGTGGCAGGTAGACCCGCAGTACTGGGCTGGGCACACCTGAGAGCTGGCAGGTGAGTTATTTGGTCATTAGAAGTGGGTGTTGGGCCCCCTGGGTCAGGGCTGGGTGGAGATGGGGTTATAAAGAGTGAGGACCGAACAGCTCAACTTGACATGGAACAACCACACTGCTAAGTGAAAAAATAAAATAAAATAGCATGCAGAACATGCTGCTTTTGTGGGAAGAAGAGGGGTGGAAATGCACATGATATGTATTCTCCTTTATGGAAACTCTAGAAGGATTTACGATAATCTAATGAGAGCACTGGGTGGGGGGGTTTGCAGGAGATGGAATGGGGTGGAGGGAGGAAGCCGGGAAACAGTGCCTCAGATTTGTCTAAAAGCTTTTGATTTTGCAATAATTTCAACAGGGCAGAGCAGTTATAAGAAAAGCACGATAAACTGGAATCTTTCATTCAGATTCTTTAGTACGTTAACATTTTATCACGCCTGTGCTTTCTCAGACACACACCCAGGTTTTCTTTTTCTCGGAACCATCGGAGAGCATGCATTCGTTGAGGTCAAGGACGTTCTCTCATAGAACTATAGTGCAGGGATCAAAATCAGGAAACGTAGCGGTGCAATGCGGTGGTCTAACCCACAGTGGCGATCAACTTTCCCCCGCTGTCCCAGCGATGCCCTCCAAAGCCCGCTGGAGGGTGGGGGCGGGCTGGGGAGAGACCGAGGATCACAGGCTGCATTTTCTTGTCCTAGCTCTTTTATTCCAGGACAACTCCTTTCTTGGAATTTTGTGACTTTGACATTTTCGAGGCATTCGGACCAGCTGTTTGGTAGGATGCTCCCCAAATTGTGCTTTCCGGATGCTTCCTCAAGATTCAATTTGGGTCGTGCACTTTGGCAGAATCCCGGAAACGGTGCGTGTCTCAGCGCAAGGTAGCCGAAGGCATACGAGGTCAGTTTGAATCATAACTGCTGACTTTGTCTTGGATCCTTTGGTTGAAGGCCATGTCTGCCAGGTTTTGCCCAGAGAGAGTTCCCCTTTTCCCTCTTTTGTGCTTAATCCGTGTCTTGTGGGGAGACATTCCCAGACCGCGTGAATAGCTCCTCAAACTTCCATCCACATTGGTTCAGTCCTCACTGGTGACTTTTGCCTAAATCAGTTATTACTATGGTGGCTTATGGGGGTTTTCCAGTTCCATCGTTCCTTCTGTTTTTACTGGTTGGCTTTCTACTATAGGGAAGAGCTGTCCCCCTCTGCCTGGGCAGCAGCTCAGAGCCAGGGGTGGGTGAGGGTGGGGGCGTTAGGAGAGATGGGACAGGGAGCCGCAGGGCCTGGTGAGGCCATGAGATCCTCCCCTGGGCTTTTCTTTCAAATGAGTCCAGAAAATAAATTGGCTGTAAAGCTGATCGCCATGCGATGTCCAGGCAGGCAGGTCTGGGGCCAGGCCACCTCTGGGCACATCTGGGCCCCATTAGTGACCTGGCAGCTACTCACGGGCGTTCCTCGAGCAGGGATGCGCGGTACTCTGGTAGGCAGGGATCGGGATCCTCCTTGCTCCTTTTTGCTTTCAAATTGTCAACTTCACACATGTTTTGGGAATTCATTTAATTTTCATTTAAAAACACGAAGAGATTAGATGTGAGGTTCCAGGGAGTGTGGTCAACACACCCTGTCACAATGTCTTCACTGTCCCGTAGGAGGCTGTGAATACCCTTTCAGATTACATATATATTACCGTGCACACCTGGCTCTAATCTCGCTCACAGGAAAAGCCGCAGTCCTCACCTTGGCCCGCAGGCGCCTGCAGAACTGGCCCCATGGCTGCCACCTCTTTCCCTCCCCGACCCCCTCATTCCCTGCAGCCACAGGGGCCCTTCCGCCACCTCAGGGCCTTTGCACTTACAGTTCTGCCAGGAAGACGGGCCCCCCAGAGAGCCACTTGGTCACTCTCCTGCCCCCAAAACCTTTGCGTCCCAGTGCCCTCCCCTGTTGTTCTCCACAGCACTTGGCACCATTGGCAAAGCACATGTATGTTCGCAGTTTCTCTGTTGACTCTCTCTCCCACCGGAATGTCAGCCTCATGCAGGCGGCAATTTTGTCTGCTTTAGTCACTGCCGGGTCCCTGGTGCCTCGTGTCTTGCACTCAGGAGGCACACACTCAGTAAAACTCTGCTGAGTGGGTGATGAATGCAGGTATGTGTAACCCTAGGAAATACAGCGCGACCACCAAGCCGAGGGAGCACTCGCTTTGTGTCGGGCACGGTGCTGAGCACCACACGTAGATTAACTCATTAAACCTTCACAACCAACTCCAGAAAGAGGAAACCGAGACACAGAGAGGTCGAACAACTTGCCGAGGGTCACACAGCAAGTGACAGATTGGGATTTGAACCCTGAGTTCTTTCATTTATTTGTTTAAATTATTGATTGATTGATTGATTTCAGAGACACAGAGAGAGAAGAACATCAGTTTGTTGTTCCACTTATGTATGCATTCATCAGTTGTTTCTTGTGATTCTTGTATGTGCCCTGAACTGGGAATCGATACCGCAGTCTTGGTGCATCGGGACAGTGATCCTACCAACTGAACTGCTGGGGCTCTGGCCCCCTGTGTTCTTTTTAAAAAATATTTTATGTATTCCTTTTTAGAGAGAGGGGAAGGGAGGGAGAAAGAAAGGGAGAGAAACATTGGCTGCCCCTTGTCAACGCCCCAGCCGGGGACCATACCTGCAGCTCAGGTGTGTGCCCTGACCCGGAATCAAACTGGTGATCCTTTCTTTTTGCAGGATGATGCCCAACCAACTGAGCCACATGGGTGGGTCGGTCAGGTTCCCCCTGGGATCTTTTATCACGGTTGTCATTTTGTGCTTTCTACCTTTGGGATGGGTATAATGGGAGCTCTTAAACTGAAGTACAGCGAAGTCTGTGTCTTCACTACACTTGCTTGCCTAGAACCTCTCCCGGAGAGGGACCTGTTCTGCCCACTCGCCAGTCTTCCAGGGACCCCACGCACCCTTCCCCAGCCAGGTAGGCAGCAGAAGGTGGGTAGAGATATGGGGGTGGGGGCTGGACCCAGGCCGTACCTAGGAGGGGCGGGGCTAGCCTGCAGGGTCCCTGCAGACCAGGTGGGGCTTCCAGCCCAGGAGCTACCTGACAAGACTTGCCTCCCCGCCCTGGGCCTGGACCCACTCTGGGGACCCCAGTTGGGTGATACGTAGCTAGATTGTTTCTGTCTCTGCCCCTATCTGCGCAACAGCCTTCTTCGTCCTGTTTCTCCCTGTTCTTTCTTCTTACGACGACCCCAGTGATTGGCTTAGGCCCCGCCCTAACCTCACTTGATAACACCTACGGAGATCCTATTTCCAAATAAGGTCACATTCACGTGTTTTGGAAGTTGGGGCTTGAACACATCTTTTCGAAGGGACACAATTTGACCCACTACGGGTGGCTACAGCCCAGGGTGCTGCCTGTGTTTCTCAGGCGTGGAATGCACCTGGGAGATTTTTATTATTCACCTGTCAAACCCTGCGGGAGAGTCCGGAAGCAGCCTGGAGTGGGGCCTCAGCAAGAGGAGGGGGAGTTGAATTTTGCCCCTGTTGTTCCTGGAACAGAGAGGGCCAAAGGCAAAAGCCGCCCTGACCCCTGATCTCAGAAGGTACAGGGTGAGCACGCCCGGGGATGGATGGGAACCAGTCGAGGCGGGAGACGGTCAGCTGGGATTAGGACCCAGGGTCATGCAGGACTGAGGGGGGTTTTGGATTTATCCTGAGAGCCCTGGGGAGCCGTGGGAGGCTTTGAGCAGGGGAGGGACATGAGTGGATTTGTCCTTAGGGAAGATCCTTCAGGTGCCTGTGGGGGGGTGTGGCAAGGCCAGTGGCCAGGACCAGAGCGAAGGGTGGAGTCAGAGATATTTGAGAAGTTTGGCAACTCGTGGATGTGAGGAGTGAGGGAGGGGGCCAGGGTGATACCTTGTCTGGATTTTTCAGCAACTGAGGGAAATAAGGACCAGTGAGGCAAAGCGCCATCCGTTGGGCAAATATTAATCACAACGAAAATATGAACCGTAAACGTTTCCTGAGGGCTCACTACCCGTTTTGCCCAGATTTAATCTGATTTAATTTTCAAGTTGGTCCGAAGGTTGTGGGTTATTGTTGAGCTAATATGATTTAATCTTCACAGCAACCCTGGGCAATGTGAGCAGGAGGGGGGGGCGGGGGACGTTCCACGGTGGGAGTTAAGAGCTGGATTCTGGAGCCAGGCACTGGGGCTCACACATCTCCATTGCCCACCTGCTGTGTGATGTACATCAAGTGACTCAACCTCTCTGTGTCCATCTCTTCATCAGAAGAATAGCCCCTCCTTTCCAGGTTGCTGTTAAGAGCTAATGGGTGAATACTAACAAATTGCTTGGCCTCGGGCCTGGCGCAGAGGAAAGCCTTGGCAAACACCGGCTATTATGATGCACATTTTACAAATAGGGGAACTCCAGGCTCCAGAAGGATAGAGAACTGGACCCAAGTCACCCAGAGGACAACCCTACTGTTCTGGCCCTTTGTGTCTCCTCACCCTTATGGAAGTCCAGAGGCCTGAGCCAGCCTGCTGACCCCCAGGGTCTGGTGCCCTGGAGCCGCCCGCGAGTGGTGCGAGGTGAGCAGGGCGCAGGAGGGGAGCTGTAAGATCCTCCATGACGTCTGGCGTCCACCTTCCCTCTGTGGGTATGAGCTGGAAGGGCCTCAGGGGAGGGCGTAGCTGGTGCTATGACCTGAAATAACACTTTTTTGTGGGGGGCTGAAAAGGCAGAAACAAGGAGAAGTGAACCCCACATGTTACTCTCAGGGGGAGGGGTGCTTGCGGTGGGAGTCCCACAAGGAAATCTCATTTTACCCCCAGGAAAATGCCCGGGGCTGGTCTGGGGCTTTTGTGAAGAAACTTGTCCTTTCTTTGTGAGTCCGGGGGCCACCAATGCCTCACTCCGTGACCCTGGATGAGTCCCTGCCCTCTCTAGGCCTCCCTTGACACATCAGTAAACCGTGTTCAACCTCTGACCCAATCATAAAATCACAAGCCCGTGAACCACCGCCCCCACCCCAGGCACTTCTCAGGAGAGCAGAACGCCGTAAGCAACCCGCGTGGCGGCGCGAGGGCTTGGACGCGTTTGCTGGCGTCCTCGCCCGTTCTGAGCGCGCTGTGGCTATTAAAAATGTCAGTGCGTCCTCACCCTACGTATTGTGTGTGCAGCGCACGCACGCAGGAGGGAAATGTCTGGCGCAGACGAGCACTCCAAATATTTCTCCAATGATTAAATGAATGAACACGCGAGTGGCTGGTACTCCAGGCCTATCTGTCCCCAGGCAGAAGAGAGAGGAAGACGAGAAGAGGAACGCGGAGCATCTGTAAGGGACATGCCCCCCCCCCCCGGTTTGGAGCGACTGGCTCTGCGGGTAGGTTGAGGTGCTGGCGAGGAAGCGGGCATTGCGTTTTTATAACATTTTTTACCTTCTCTGCTTCCGTATTATTGTTGCTGCCCCACAGTGAGCAATCAATCAGTCAATCAGTCCTTTTGTGGATCAACTAGATGTTCACGTGTTTACTTCACAAGGTGCCGACACCTGCTGCCAGGCGAAGGAAGCGCCCAGCAGAAAAACACACAAAAAAACATCGTGTGGTCCCACTTGCGCAGAATGTTGCCAACTTTGCCCTCTTGGAGAGGGAACCATGTGCCCCGGGGACTGTCTGGATGGCGAGGTGGCCGGGGTTTGGATTCTCTCTCCACACGTCTCTGGATTGGCTAGGATGAGCGCGCATGTTTCGTTTTTCTGCAGCAGAGACGCACACTCTGAAGAACGATTTTCAAGGCTTGGCAATGACGCAGGAAGGAAGAAGCCACCCTGGGTGATGATCGTGGCCATGCCGTCATTTTCTGGAGGGCAGCAGGACGACGTCTGGGTGTCACCCGGTGTCCACCCTGGGCACTGCCAGTGGGTTGAATGCAACCTCAGCCTCTGTGTCTATGGGTGGCCCGGTCTCCCACCCCCACCCACAGGCCTGTTATTCACCAAGAATGTAAATATTTACCGCGCAGCCTGTTCACTGGCTGAGAGCAGGTCAATCCGGTGAGCGAGTGAGGCCGGCGCTGAGCTCAGAAAGCACGGGGGACTTTCCCCAGGACACGCAGCTGTGAGGTCAAGGGGGGCGGGGGGAGGTGGGGGGCACCAGGTGTTTTTTAACGGCCTTACTGATATAATTCACATACCATACAATTCATCCACTTCATCCGCTTCAAGGGTACCACTCACTGGGTGCGGGGTACACACAAAACCGCGCAGCCGGCCCCACTACCTAATCCCAGAACGTTGCATCACCGGAAAAAGAAACCCCGTTTCCAGGAGCGGCCACTCCCCGTTTCCTCTTCCCCTCACCCCTGGGCAACAGGGACCCTGCTTCCTGTCTCCACGGATTGGCCCGTTCTGGGCATTTCCTACAAACACGGAATCGTGTATGGGCACCACACAAATCTCCACAGGTGCTTCTGTGCCAGGCTTCTTACCCTCGGCGCGCGTTTTGGGGGTCCGTCTGTATGGTAGCGCGTGGGTGAGAGTTTCTTCTGTCCCAGGGATATCCCGGGGCGGACAGACCGCCGTGCGTGCGTCCCTTCATCAGTTGGTGGCCGCTTGGGTTGTGTCCACTTTGGGGTCCTCATGAAGAATGCTGCTGTGATCATCCCTGGGCGGGCTCTGTGGGGCCACAGCGATGAAGGACAGAGCTCAGGGGGAGTACGTCTTCGCCAGCACTTTGCCGTTGTCGGTTTCTGGTCCGTCTTTTAGCAGACTCACTAGGGAGGTGCGCGAGTGTGTAACCATTTTCTTAAGATGTAACTGACACACGACAAACTGCCAAATATAAAATATAACTTAGATAAGTTTTGATTTCTCTTGCGGATCTTTGGGCGTTTGCTGAGGCACCAGGATTTGAACCAGGGTCTGCGCCGCCCCAGGCCAGGGTGCTTTCTCCTGGCGGGCCCACTGCCTTGGGAAGGAGAAGCCGGGGTGCCCCTGAGGGGCCTCAGTCCTGACTCTCTCCTCTAGGTCTCTCTGGGCAAAGAGTGTTTCTGGGAAGGTCTGCAGCTCCAGCTGTGAGCCCCTGTGACCGCTGCTCGGTCCTGTCTCCCGCTGGCCAGGGGCACTGAGCCCCAACTGCGTGGGGGCCCCTGCTCCAGGCACTAGGGATGCAGCAGCAGAGAGGCAAGTAAGGCCCTGTTCTCAGGGAGCCGACTGTGCAGCGAGGGGAGCAGTGTTGGGGGGATATTCGGGGAACCCTTCCAGAAATGCCAAAGGAGCAGGAGTTAGCCCCACAGAGTGAGGAGGAAGATGAAGGCAGAGGGAACAGTAAGTGCAAAGGTCCTGAGGCGGGAATGTGCTTGGCATGTTCAAGAAGAGGCAGCAAGGAGGTCAGTGTGACTGCAGGGGAGCAAGGTGCGCGGGAGGTGGGAGGCGGGTGGGGGAGGGGCAGGGGCCCACCGTCCAGGTGTTTGGATTTTATTCTAAGCCACGGGAAGCCACCAGGGGATTTTATGCGGAGGAGTGACTTCCCTCTGGCTGTGTGTGGGAAACTGACTAAGGGAACTGAAAGGAAGTGGGAGACAGGAGAGGAGGCAGCTGCAGGCCAGGGCTTCCGCTGGAGGCTGGGGGGAGGAAGATGGGTGGGAGATGTCTCTGGGCACGGGCTGGGAGGGTGGGAGGGTGACTGAATAGGAGGAAGGATCCCCGTGCTTCTGGGTGTGGGCTTGAGCCGTGGCAAGGGGGCTGCTGGAGGGTGGTGCCAGTGGACGAAACTGGCTTTTGGAAGAGGAGACAGCAAGGGAATGATGTCAAACATTTCTTTAAAATTTTCTTCTCTCCAGACCCTCCCCCAGCCACCTCTACCAGCATCCCTGGGCCTCCCCTGCCCCTGTGTCCAGCCCGGGGCCTGGGGCCTGAACCCGGACGCCTCACACTGCTCAGCGAGTGGACAGACCCTGGCCTCTGCACACCCCCTCTCCTCCACTCCCTCCCTGGCCCTCCCACCTTCCCCTGCCAGAGCCGCCTCCACCAGACTTTGGTGAGCACCTCCGAAGAGCACCTGGGACAGTGCCTGGCACGTAATAGGCTCTCAATAAATATTTGCTGAATTAAAGAAGGTTGTAGGTGACCTTGGTGGAGACTAGAGTGCTAGGAGCCATGGAGGAGCTTGGAGAAAGGGAGGGCCGCATTCCCTCGCTCAGCCTGTCTCTCTTCACCCCAGCTTGGGGAAGGCCAGAGGCCCTCCAGGGTCTTGGCTGAGGTGGAGCAACCAGTTCTAGAGCCCAGGAACGAAGGTTATCACAACAGCCCTCAGGAGATGCACACGCTCTTACCGTCACATGCCCATTTCACAGGGGAGGAGAATGAGGCCCAGCGGGCAGAGGCCTTTGCCCAAGGGCCCCCCAGGTGATAATGGCCCAGCAGGGATTTGAACCTAGACCTGTCTGACTGCATAGTCCTTGTCTAACCTTTCATCCTGGAGAAGTCTTTGTAGAAAAAGAAAAAGAAAAAAAAAGTAAGTGCTCGAGGGACAAGGAAGAATTTCTGTAGGTAGAGGCCCTTCCAGAATGTTTCAAGCGTAAATTCGGACATGTGTTAGCACCTGAGTCTGTGGCCTCTGTGGAGAAGACTTGGGGGCTGGGCTCAGGGCAGGAGAAGGCCGACGTCACATTTTTCTTTCTGAACTCTGTTGGTTTTGTTGTGTTTTATTTTATTTTTTTAACTATTAACGAAAGCATAACAGTTGTACAGAGATGAACGCATCAGAAGTGCTTGGCTTTTTTCAGAGTGGGCCCACCTGGTGAGCCCGCGGCCGGATCCGGAAACGAGAAACAGAACATTCCAGTTGGCAGAAGCCAGCTCCTTCTGCTCCGCACGGTATCCGCGGGATTCAGCCACATCACTGAGTGTATCAATTCTGTGTTCCTTTGAGTGGCAGCGGCTTTTCCACCATAACCAGACTGCCTGTTCCCTCAGCGGCTGATGGACACTTGAGATGTTTCCAGTTTTTTTTTTTTTATTATGAATAAAGCCACTGTAAGCATTAACATGGAGATTTTTGTGTGAACATAACTTTGGCTTCTTTTTAAAAAGATTTTACGTATTTTATTTTTAGAGAGGGGGAAGGGAGGGAGAAAGAAAGAGAGGGAGAGAAACATCGATTGATTGCCTCTTGCACACACCCAACCTGGGACCAAACCCTCAACCCAGGCATGTGCCCGGACCTGGAACTGAACCTGCGACCTTTCACTTTGAGGGATGACGCCCAAGCAACCTGAGCCACACCAATCAGGGCAGTTTGATTTCGTTTTGGGTAAATACCTAAGATGAGATAGTTGGGTTGCATAGTAAGTAGGCGTTGACCTTGATAAAAAACTGCCTCGTAGTTTTCCGGAGCTCCGTGCTGTTTTGCATCCTCACCAGAAATGTCCGAGGGAGTTCCAGTTGCTCCGCATCTTGGTCAGCACTTGGTATCCTCGGTTTTTGTCTTTTATATTAGCCATCTGCAGAGGTGAGCAGTGGCATCTCACTGTGTGTGTACTCCTGTGCACGCACGTGTCTTTAGCAGCTTTCTCAAGACGTAATTGACATATGATAAACCACCATATATAAAGATCAACATTTGATAAGTGTTGACACGTGTATCTCGTGCACCTGTGAGCTAGCACAATTATGACCATGAACACATCCATCTTCCCCCAAACTTTCTTATGCCTCTTCTTTGTGACTCCCCCTCCCTCCCTGATCCCCTCCCACCCCACAACCAATGACCTGCTTTCTAGCAGTATTGACCAGTTTGCATTTTCTGGAAATCATGTCGATGCAATCATATGGTCTGTTCTTTTTTGATCTGGCTTCTTTCCCTCGGCATAATTATTTTGGGATTCATTCGTGTCGCAGCGCTTGCCAACGGTGTGTTCATTTTTACGGCTGGGTGACTTTCCATTGCGTGGATGTACCGTGTGTGGCTGTACCGCTCACCTCGGATGGACACTTGGGTTGTTTCTGGGTTTTGGCAATTCTAGATGAAGCTGTTCTAACCAGTCATGGACGTAGGAATTTTCTCTGTGTGTGGACATGTGTTTTCATTTCTCTTGGGTAAATATAAAGGAGGGTAGTTGCCGCATTGGATGGTAAGAAGCCGTCAAACTTTTCCAGAGTGGCTGCACCATTTTGCTTTCTGGCCAGCCGTGCACAGAGGTCCAGCTTCCTCCCCATTCTCGCTGACACTCGGTATGGCCAGTGTTTAGATCTTTTTTTTAATTATTATTTTTTATTTTTATTTTTTTTTAGAGAGAGGGGAAGGGGGGGAGACAGAGAGGGAGAGAAACAGCAATGTATGGTTGTCTCTCACATGGCCCTCACGGGGACCTGGCCTGCAACCTAGGCATGTGCCCTGACTGGGAATCGAACTGGGACCCTTTGGTTCCCAGCCCGCACTCAATCCACTGAGCTACACCAGCCAGGGCTCAGTGTTTAGATCTTAGCTGTGCCACTGGGCGGTTAGTGGATCTCATGGCAGTTTTCATTTTCCCTAGCAATTCATGATGTTGAACACCCTTCTGTGCACTTACTCACAAGCCATATATGTTCATTAGTGAAGCTATACAATATAAAAATCTTTTGTCCATTTCTTCATTGACTTCTGACTGAATTTTGAGAGTTCTTTATATATTCTGGATCCAAGTTCTTTACTAGCTATGTCTTTTGCAGACAGTTTCTCCTAATCTGTAGGGATTTCTTTTTGATAATTTTCTTTACCCATTCTTCTATTGGGCTAATCAATGCTCTTACGGATGTTTAAGGGAGCTTTGTGTTTCTCCCAGTCTCCCGTTCGGGCTCCAGACCCTGCCTCTCCAGGTCAGAAGGCTGCAGCTGCGGGTGTGGAGACAGAAACATCGTCTAATCAAGGAGAATGCTACTTTCGCCTTTTGCTGCTTCTCCCGAAGCTTCAGTTTCCTCACTCAGCTGATGGGGATAACTAAGTAGCTCCTCCTAGGCTGGAAACACTGGTTGGAGTATTATCACTATCATTTTTCATCACTGTACTTGCCCGCACGTGGTTTAGAGTGCAAGCGTTAGGGTCCAAATCTCAGCTCTGCCGCTTGGGCAAGGGTATTTCCACCTGTGTCCCAATTTCTCCATCTGCAAAGTGGCTGATATAAGGGCTGGATACATGGATGCATGTAAAGGCGCAGAGCAAAGGCTGAACAAAGTTAGACATTATTTTTATTGCATGCGTCTTCACATAGTGATGAGCCGCCAGGAGGAATCCCACCACTTACAGGTGCGGGCTGGGCATCGACCTGACGTTCTTCCTCCCTTCTGTTCCTGCCCCACTGCCCTGACCAGTCCGTGCGCTAAAAGATGGGAAATCAGACCGGGCCTTCCCGTGGCACATCAATGTATCATGTCCTTATGAATGCAAGAGACCCTGGTTCGAAGCCTGGCTTGGATACAGACCTGCTGAGGCACCTTGGACAGGCCTCTTAACCTCTCTGGGTCTCAAGTTTCTCAACTGGAAAGGGGAATTATACAGATTCCGGCACAGGCAGAGCGGTTCAGGGGAATGGAAAAAGTGATGCAGGAGAGACCCGTGCAGGCAGTGATCAGGAAAGGCTAGCGAAGAACGGTCCCGCCTCGGGCCTCTGTTCGTGCCGTTTGTCCTGTCTGGAGCAGCCTTCCTTTGTTTATTTACTTTTTAAATTTTTTTCTTCATGGATTGATTTGAGAGAGAGAGAGAGAGAACCATCAGTATGTTGTTCCACTTATGCATTCATCGGTTGGTGTTTGCAGGTGCCCTGACGGGAGATGGAACTCAGCTTTGGTGCGTCAGGAGCTGAGCTGCCCGCGGGGGCTGGAGCAGCCCTTCCTTTAGATGTCCGGGGCACTCCAGTCAGAGAGACCTTTCCCACCCTCCCACGGACCATTTCGTGCCCTCCCCCCCACTCTCTCAGAGCCCCGCCCACCACTTTCACTCCCCAACCCCCTCCCCTGCTTTATGTTTCCCCACACTTTACTTTGTGTTTCTGACACTTTATTTTAGGTGTTTATTTGCCCACGTCTGGCTCCCCCAGTGCACGGGCAGCCACAAGGGGGTAGGGAGTTCTGTTTTGTCCGCTGCCACATCCCAGTCTCCAGGACAGTACCCGGCACCTAGTAGGTGCGCCACAGAGAGTCCTGAGCTGTGCTCAGACTCCGTATAATGGCCTCACCCCTCCGGCGTGGCTGTGGACAATTTATTTCAGCTCGCTGAGCCTGGTTTCCTCTCCTGCAAAACGGGGCTCAGAGCAGCCTTTCCCACACTGAGTTTGCAAGGGGGTCTCATGGGACTGGCCGTTCTGAAGCTCTCTTGGCACTTTTAGAAGAGCTCAATAAATGCCGGCTGGTGTTTTTGTTTTGTTTTTTTTTAAATGTATGTTTATGAATGTGGAATTCTCCAGGCTGCGTCCCGGGAAGAGGCCCCGTCTGCAAGGAGCAGGCCTTGGCGGGTGCAGCCCCCCTCGCAGGCCGGGCGCCCCTCCAGGCCGCCGCCCCTCCCCCGCAGGCCCCCAGCGAGACGAATGCAGCACACGGCGGCCTTTATGGGGCCCGCAGACAGCGCGTCGCCAGGCTAACCCTGCGTGGAAAATTCGGAGGTGGAAGGCAAGGCGCCTTAATGAGGGGGCCGCCAGCAGCGGCGGCGGCCAGGGGAGGAGGGGGCTGCGGGCCGGGCGGAAACGTGAGCCGGGCTCTCCGCCGCCACCCCCGCGCACCGCCCCCCCACCCCTCTGACCGCGGGCAGGTGGAGGAGCAGGAAGCACCGTGCAGCCGGCCCTGCTCATTACGCCCGGCGGCACTCCCTTCTAGGAGCACTTCTCTGTGCCTCGACGGTTTCCTCCATAAAATGGGGCCAACCCTCCTCGGGTGGGCGAGGGGATTAAATGAGCTGATAGGTGCACGTGGCCCACGCACGGGAAGCCCGCGACAAAGCGAGGCCTTGGTGGGTACGATGCACATTATGATTTCATCAGCCCCAAGTAGAGGCTGAGACACTGGGGAGAGGGGGCACATTCGGATTCCCGGGCTGTGTACCCACCATCTGTGGTGAGACCTGAGCCAGGCTAGAAATCAGGGCATCCTGGAAGTGGGGGCCTTCAGGTCAAGGTTATGGGCCCAGGACGGGGAGTCCACCAGGGCTGAGCGGCCAGCCCCAGGAGTGCCATGTGAGGCCAGAGTCAGTTTTCTCATCTGCCCAGTGGGCACTGGCCAGGCACTGGGCCAAGGGCTGGGGGAAGAGCAGGGAGCAGGACGGCCATTGCAATGGAGACCACAACGGGAATCCCTTGAAAAAGGGGTACAGTGGCCTCACAGACGCTTGTATCAGGAACACCCTGGCCTTGGGCTGGAAGGCGTGAGAGGGAGGGAGAATCGGGAGGATGGAAGGAAGAAGGGAGGGCAGGTGGCCCGGGAATGCAGGAGCTCACTTTCCCCGTCAGACTCGGGAAGGCCGGAAGCAAAGTTCAGGCAGTGAGACCTTGGACTTGCTTTTCGTTCGGTGGGCAGTGCCGTTCCTTAGCCGGGGTCCCACGGGGCACTTCCCCTCACTTCCTCCCGCCTCTCCTCAGAGGTCCCCACTGTCCCAATACCCCCCACCCCAGGCCTTCCTCTTCGTGCCCCTGGACGCCATTAACATCTCATTTTTGTACCTTTTTGTTCTCTTGTTTCTCTTTTGTGTCCTCCACCTGCCTGTGCGCTCAGTGAGGATGGGGACTTGGTTCCCAGCTGTGGCCTCTGCTCCCTGCCTGGCACACAGTCGGTACTCAATCAATGGCTGAGGAATGAATGCATGCGTGAACAGAGCTAGCCAGGCGGTAACAGACAAAGAAGGCACTCCCCTTCTCTCTGGTGACTCCATTTCTGGCTTGTAGGGAACAGGGCTCTTAAGCTAAAGACAGGCAGACAAGGGTCAGGTGAATAGAGGGACAGGGGACAGAGGGCTCCAGGGCCCTGCAGAGAGAGGCTGATTTGGTCTGGCTGCAGCAGCCCCAGCGGGGCAGGCAGGCCTGGGAGCTGGGGAACTGCCCTGCGCGTCACTGGCACATGTGAGGAAACTCTCACATTGTAATCACAGCTTGGCTCCCTTCTGGCTGGGGCAGCAGGCTGGACCCTCCCTGGGCTGGCCGGAGGTTCCCAGGGTCCCCAGGCTGGGTGGTGTATGTGGCGGGGCCTCCTAGACCTCCTGGATCCTCTCCCTGGGGGCGGGGCACGAGCCCTGGCTTTTTCACAAGACAAGATCCTATAAAGCTCAAGAGTGAGCTAGTCTGCCTGGGTTCAAATCCCGACTCAGCCATTTAGAGCTGTGTGGTCCCTGATCAAGCCACCCAACCCTACTGTGGTCCTTACCATAAAAAGGTGTAAAAACAGTAATGTGTGAAATAGTGTGGTACCTGGGTTAGTCCAGGGGCTTGTCTGCTTTTGTGCCCACAGACTCCGGTTATGTTTATAAATTTATATATATATACTTATATACATATAGTGTGTGTGTAAAAGAAAACCAATTATTTTGAATTAGATTTATTAAAAGATTTAATAATCAGATGGTGACAGCTGTACCTCTTTGTTAATGCATTTAATGACAAGAGCTGGCGGTGGGCTTGATAACTAGGGTAACTCTGAAGTCGTGAAGAGGATGAACGGGTTTCTGGACACTATACAGGGACACGGAAATGCCTGCGCCTTCGGAGTGACGAAGCCACAGTCCAGCAACTGCCCTGTGGTTTGTTTCCACATCTGCCTGTAAGGGAAGGAAATGCCAAATTCCACCTGGGGTTGCTGAAACCAAGACGTGCCTTTCTTTCCCAGTCCCTGTTCATGGGTCCCTGAATTCCACGGGGAGGCTTGGGGGCGGGGGGCGAGGGACAAGGTCTCTCTAGGGATGGCCCAGGAGCCCAGGTGAGTCAGGTGAAGTCCCTCAGGTGTTCCAGAGAGAGCTCTGGAAGCAGATTCCCCTGGGCTTGGGTCTGAATCTGGCAGGCTCTGGATGCCTTGGTTGGTGGCTGCCTGTCGCCAGGCTCCCTGGGCCCCCTGCTCTGGGCCACAGGAGGGGAGGACAGCAACTGTCAGACGCTGGTGACGGGGCCTGGGCCCTCGCTGCGGGAGATGCAGGGGTGCGAACAGGGCTCTGAGAGAGGGGAGTGACCGTTCTGTGCCTGGTGGCCTCCCCGGGGCCGGGGCCGGTGCATAGGTCGCTGTCTCGTGTTTGTCATCTGGATAAGCTGTGCGTACCTGGGTGTGGCGGCAGGGGTGTGTTTGCGGAGACACTCACTGTCGGCAGGGCACGGGCCTTGTGTCAGTGGGTGGGCCAGTCCGGCGTGACTGTGTGTGTCTGTTTTTGTGAGTGGGTACTGGGGGGTATCCATTCTGGGAGTGGATTGGGGGGGGTGTTTGGTTGGGGGGCTCTGGTGCATGTTTGTGTGGGAGCTGGGGGTCCCTGGGCTGTCTGTGTTCGTTCAGGTGAGGGTGTCTCTGGTGTGAGAATGTGAGTGTATTTGGGGGCGGATGGGAAGGTGGATATTGTGTGTGTGCATGAGTGTGCACACACACATCAGGGTTGGTGGGGGTGTCCGGTGTGTGTCTGTGTGAGCGTGTGTGGCCCTGTCACCACCAGCTCCAGGCCCGGCCACATAAACTTCACACCCCTGCGGGCGGGCTCAGGCGGCCCCGCGCCGGGCAATGGGAAGCAGATGGGGCTGGGATGGAGGCCATATGGGGCTGGGGGCAGGGGCGCATTCCTCCCTCAGAGCCGCCAGGAAGCCCCCTGCCTGCCTCGCCGCATCGGGGTGGGAGCCGAAACTGACACAGTAACAAATGTCCCTCAGCCAGCGTGGAGCCGTGGAGCCGGGGGAGGCAGCCCGGCAGCCCCGCCCCACGGGGGAGTGTGTGTGAGTGTGAGAGTGTGTGTGTGTGTTGGGGGTGGGGTGGTCCAGGAAATGCTGGCTGGGTGGCGAGGCTGCCCCGAGAAGCCCAGAGGTGACCCCAAGGCTGTGCAGCCTTGCGCACCACACCCACCCACTCCGTGCCTCTGTTTCCCCAGCAGGGTCACACCAGGGTGGCTCTTTGGGATGGGATGCTGAGAAGTTTGGGTCTACCCTACCTCCCAACTTAGGGACCCTAACTCCGGAAAGCTGGGGAGGTACCAACAGCAGGAGCGACAGTAATGGCAGCGAGCCTCAGTGCGCGCAGGGCACCCGGCAGTGCTGGAGAGCTGGGCTCTGGAGCCAGACTGGCCTGGACGCTGCTCTCCTGCTCTGCCCCTTCCCCCTTCGGGCTGTGCGACCTCGGGCGAGTCCATTTCTCTCTGTGCCTCAGTTTCTCTTCTGTAAATGGAGGTCATAGCAGCACTTCCTCTCCCCAGGCGGTCATGAAGATGAAGTGAGGTAACCTGGTCTAATGCTCACCACACAGCCAGTCGGGAGGGCAGGCCAGCCTCGGGGCCGGAGCTGCGCGGCACAGCTGTTTAGTAAGTCTCGGTGGCCTGCGTTAGCTCATGGGAACTTCTCAACAACCCCAGGGGGCAGCTCCTGGGCTTAGGGCCATTTTGCAAGTGAGACCCAGAGAACCAAGGAGCTCAGCTCGCCTGGGTCCAGCAGGATTTCAGGGGCAAAGCTGGCTTCAACCCCAGGACTCTTGTCCGTAGAGCTCATTCTTCTGACCATCTTTCATGGGACCAGCCCCCCACCCTTGCCCTGGCCTCATGGGTGAGAGCCAGCCTTGCCTCCAGAACCCAAGTGGACTCAGGCAGGGACAGGCTGCCGTCTTTCCACCGTGTCACCCTGGGCAAGTGCCTGGACCTCTGGGAGCCTCGGGAGGTGTGGGGAGGGGTAGTGGGGTCAGAGTTTGAAATGAGGAAATGGACTAACTATTATCCTAGGGCAAGCGTCCTATAAATCGCCCCTATTACTGAAGCTGGAAGTTGAGATCGGGGAAGCGCAGGAGTGGAGGGAAAGGCTTCAGCGCTGAGGCTGGCTCTGGGTGGTGGCCTTGGCAGGGTTGGTTCACCGCCCCCTCCCAGCCTTTCCGAAAGAGATTGTCAGGACTTAATAGGATCATGCAAATAAAATAGCACATGCTGGGTGCCCAACATGTGTTAAGTCCACCTTCTCCCAAAAGTTTGTTCCTTGTGGGCCCCTATAGCAGATGTATATTTGTTCCCACTCAGCACTCATTCCCTTCCTCCGATCCTCAGTTGTGGGTGCCAGGTTTGGAGGGGTTAGGGTAGAGCATGCCACTCAGGACTGACCAATCAGAGCACTGAATTCTCTCAGCCAGTCAGAGGCAGGCATGGGATTTTTTGCTCGACCAGGGAGGACTGAGGCACTTTCTTTTGGGGTTGCCAGTTGGGTGAGAGAAAGCCTGGACTGTGGGGTGCAGCTTGCCTTAACAAGCAGAATGGGGGGGCACTCGAAAGAGAGTGGAGCCAGCAAAAAGAGAGAGAAAATGAATCATGATGCTGAAGTTTAAATACCTACGGTATAGTCATGCCTGGTACCGTTATGGTTTCTACTTTGTAAGTGAGAAACTGAGGCCAAGTCCACACAGCTAGGAAGGGGCAGAGTGGGGATTTGAACCCAGGCCGACTGGCGCCAGTGGCTCTGTTCTGAACCTCTAGACTCCACAGAGCCCTTTGGTGTAAATCCCTTCCCCTAGCCTGGAATCCTCTCACCCAGCCTGGTTTTTGAACTCAGCTATTTCTGAGCGTCCCGAGGGAGAATGTTTCCTGCCTCTGGCAGAAAAATCAGGGGAGAAATGAGAGCCCTGTGGTTTGGCCCCAAACTCAGCTTGGGCAAGCTTGAGACAGATGAGATTCTTTCTTCTTTTTTTTTTTTTCTCTTCTTTTCTTTTTATTTTTCTTTTCTTTCCCTCCTTCCCTCCCTCCCTCCCTTCCTTCCTCTTTCTTTCTCTCTCTCTTTCCCCCCCCCTCTTCCCTTCCCTTTCCTTCCTTCCTTCCTCCCCCCTTCCTCCTGAATGCAATGAAGCCTCGCTTCCAGCTCACCGCACGCCTGGGGTGTGCTCTCACCTCCACCTGTATGATCTCCACCTCAGCCCTGCTCCAGGCCTAGGTGGCTGCGGTAGACCCCAGTGCACAGCCAGCAGGGACACTAATCAAAATGTGGACCCTGGCCCTGCACGGACTCGGGCGTGCTTGCACACCTGGGGCGGGGCTGGTGGAGGTGAGCACCCAGTGGAGATTCGTATGCGGGTGGTCCATGGGACACTGTACGAAGGTGTCCTTGAAGGGCCTTGGAGAACAAGGTTAAAAGTTGTGACTGGGGGGTAGGAAGGAGCTGGGATCTGGACCCCTCTGGCTGCAGTGGACTGAGCAAGGGGCCTTGGAGGAAGGGCCCTCTCAGTCCTTTGAATATTTACGTTCAAGTTTCAACTCAACTAGCTTTTCATGCTGGACAGGTGCCATAACTCTTCTGAGACTTGGTTTACTCATTTGAGAAATGGAGATTTAAAAACAAACAAACAGCTCATTATATATTGAGCTGTTAGCACACACCGGGCTCTATGCTTGGCAGTGGACATGAGAAATGTATTGAATCCTCACAACCCCACGAGGTGGATGCTGTTATTAATATTTCAGAAGATAAAGTGGAGGCTCAGAGTGGTCAAGTTACTTGCCCAAGATCACACAGCTGGCAGGTGGCAGGGCTGGACTTGAACCCAGGCATCTGGCCCAGACTCTGTGCTGTGACCAGTATAGAGTTCTAGCTTTGTTTCTTTTACTCATTGCTATGTCCCCAGTTCCTGGTCTATGGTTGGTCTCAGTACATATCTGTTGAATGAACAAATGGATTGATTGCCCAGCGAAAGGAGTTGACTCAGTAGGTGTTCTGTAATTGCTCATTCTCCCTAAATGTGGGAGATTTTAAAGCAAGGGCTAATCCTGTGGTAGAGAGAGTTGTGGTCCTCTCTCTCTGCGTAGCGGGAAGAGTTACAGTCCTACCAAAATAACATGGGGCCAGCACCCAGCTCCACAGTACGTGCCCCATGGGCATTAGTTAGTTCCATCAACTTGCTAGTCCCTTCCTCACTCTAGTTTCCTGGTGTGGTCCTGTCTCCCTGGCAGGCCCGACGGGGCTATGCCTGGTGCCAAGTACACAGTAGGTGCTCAGAGGAGAAGGATAGCTACCTGAGCACTTGCTGGGTGTTCAGCTTTTTAAACACACATCATCTGATTCACTTTTCCTTACAGCCAACACAAAAGGGCCCGGTGACGGGCCCTGAACAGACACCCCATAGAAGTTTGTTGAATGACTGAATGAAATGCACAGTTGGCTGCGTTGGTGGGGTGTGTCTGGCACGAGCCCCACCCGCCACCCACTGTCTGCCAGCTGGGAGCTAAGCCTGGGTTTCTGCATCTGCTGGCGCTGCCGGGAGGTGAGTGTGCCTTCGGGGAGACAGTTCCTGGACAAAGAGCTGGGGACTTGTGGGAAGGCTGCCAGGGGGAGGAATTTCCTTCGTGAAGTTAAACCCAGACTGAGTAATTCCTCCTCGGGTCCTCGTCCAGCAGCGGCTGGGAGGGCAAGTGTCGGGCCAGGGGACTCATCAGTTATAGCTGAGCCTGGGGCTTTGCCGGCTGCAGTTCCTGGGCCCCAGGCTCTGCCCCAGAATGAAGGGCAGAGTCCAGGAGGTGCCACCATGAGCCTGGGCAAGTCACATTGCCTCTCCGAGCCTCAGTTTCCTCATTGGCACCAGGGGAGGGTAGCTGTCCCAGCCTGGCGGGGCTGTTCTGAGATTCAGAGGGGTCATGCTTGCCAAGCTGGGACAGATTTTATTATCATCTCGTGGAGGACAGGAGCTGCCCGGGGGTGCAGTTGACCAGCCTCGGAGGCAACGGGCCCAGAGGGCCTTGCGTGAGTCACTTCCTGCTGCAAGCCCCAGCTTTTCCCACTGGCTTGAGCCAGGAAAAAGACTACTCTTAGAGGCAGGCACATTTGACCCATAAGTGAGAAAACAACGACAATAATAATAATACTAATAACAACTTTACAAGGGGCTTTCAATCATTCATCCATTCGTTCCTTCAGCTACTATATTGTAGCTCCATTCGTTTATTCCGCGAACATTAATGAACACTTATTTCACACCAGGCTAAGGTTGCCAGATTTAGCAAAAACGAAAACAAGGTCAACAGCAACATCATCCCAGGAGGCCCAGTTACATTGATTTTCAGATAATCGACAAATCATTCTTTAGTGTAAGTATGTCCTGGGTAATCTCTGTTCGTGAGGGTATCTCGGGCGGTCTCCTGGGTCACACTTCCCCGTTTCTTTCTCACCCAGCCTGTGAGGTGAGAGTGACCACCCACATTTCCCTGGGAGGAAATAGAGACTCGGAGGAGGGTGTCCGGAGGAGGGTGTCTACCTGTCTGGGCCCCCAGTGCCAGGTGGGGCCGGTGATGTCGGCATGCTCTCACCCCCTGCTCACTTCCTGGATGGCAATCTCGTGAACGCAAGGCTAGCTTGGTGGCTGTCTACCACCCCCACCCCCCCAGCTCTCACCTGCTGGGAGAAGTCCGTTTGTGTCACCCAGGGCCGAAGGCTGGCACAGCCAGGACGCAAGCTAGGGAGCTGGGTGGGCAGAGCGGGCATCAAGTGAGAGGGAGGCAGTTGGGGCTGTGGTCACCAGAGCACCCTTGGCCACGTGGCTTCCCACCTGTCCCACAGCCCCTTGTCAACAAGCCCCTCACTGTAACCCTGGGTGAAGCCTGGGTGCAGAGGAGCCCCTGAAGTCACCTGTCTCTCACCTGCGGCCCTTGGGGGAGGAGTCTTGGCCCTTGTCCAGGCTGAGAGACACTCATTCCTTTATTTGTGCTTTGCTTCCACAGATATTTCTTGAGCACCGACTATGTGCTGGGCACCTTGTGAGGCGTGAAACATAGAGGATACGCCAGAAAACAACGCAGACAAAAAGTCCTGGAGCTGGTGGCCTACCAGGGGAGACAGATAATAGACACATAAAAAAGATAACTGAAAGTAAAAAAAGTTCTAGGATGGAAATGAAGCAGGGTGATGGAGAGTGACCGGGGGGGACCCTTGAGACAGGGCAGTCCAGGAGGGCCTCCCTGAGGAAGTGACATTTGAGAAGAGACCCAAATGGGGAGAAGCAGCTCACCTGGGACAGATAACAGAGAAAGTGTTCCTGGCAAAGTAAACAGCAAGTGCAAAGGCCCTGGGGACAGAGCAAGCTGGGTGACGTGAGAGAAGCTGTTGCTGGAACGCAGTGGAGGAGGGGAGCTGGTGGGGCTGAGGTGGGATAGGGCGTATTGTGCAAGGTCATGCAGGTAACAGATCCTCTGGGCTCCTCCCTCGATTCAGTCGGATGGCTCTCTGACTCACCTCCTCTAAGTAGCCTTCCCTGAGGACCTCGGTTCACCAAGCCTATTTTATTCTTTCTCCGAACACGCCTCGTTACAGGGCGTCAAGCTCTCCCTTTATTGGGTGTGTGGGGATGTATTGTTTGCCTCTCCCCACTATGACAGTGTCAGCCAGGCAGGGTCACCCAAAGTTACCTATTGGCCACAGTGTGGCACGGAAAATGGGGCCACAAGGACCCAAGCTCGGGTGCGTGCCCTAGATGGGCGGCTGGGAAATAGGTCCTGTGTCTTGCGGGTTGTAGTTTTGACTCCAAGCCTCGCAAGCCAACTTGGGATCCCGAGCCCTGAGTGCAATGAGTTGGCCCGAAACAACAACAATAATCGCGGCTAACTTACCCTGGACCCTCGCCATCCACCAGACACGGCACCCAGCACTTCTTTTAATGGTGGCAAAATACGCACTGAGTTTACCGTTCTAACCACTTACATTTTTTTTAGCTCTCGCTCCGGGAAGGGAGAGAGAGAGTGAAACAGTGATGAGAGGGAGAAACGTGGATCGGTTGCCTCCTGTACGTGCCCCCCACCGGGGCTCGGACCCGCAACCTTTCGGTGTGTGGGATGACGTGCCAGCCAACTGGGGCCCCTCGACCAGGGCTGTTTTAACCATTTTAAAGTGTGCAATTCAGTGGCATCCAGCACAGTCACCGTGTTGTGCAATCGTTACCACTATCTCTCTCCAGAACATTCTATCACTCCAGAAGGAAACTCTGTACTCATTAAACAGTCATTCCCCATCCCCCCCTCCCCCCCCCCCCCCGCTTCCCTCAAGCCTCTGGAAGCCACTAACCTACTTCTGCGTCTGTAAATTCGCCTTTGCTGGGTATTTCGCATGAACAGAATCATGTGCTCAGCGGGCTTTTGTGTCTGGCTTCTTTCACATGTTCCTCCGTGACAGGACATGTGCCGGGGCTCCGTGGCTTCTTTTTGCCTAATAATAGTCTATTGTGTGGACATATCACATTCTGTTCACTCATTCATCAGCTGATGGACATTTGTTTCCATGTTTTGTCTTATGAATAGTGCTATTATGAACATTTGTGTACTAGTTTTTGTTCGAACATCTGTTTTTAATTCTTTTGAATGTACACCTCGGCGTGGAGTTGCCGGGTCATATGGTAATTCTACGTGTAATTTATTGAGCAACCGCCAGCTAAGTACTTTAAATTGTGCATGATCTTGGGGGAATTCACGCGACAAACTAACGAGGGAGCCTCTGCATTGCCTCCATTCTGCAGATGAAGAAACTGAGGCGCAGAAAGTGGCATTCACGAGCCCAGGGCGCATTGGTAAGAAGGGGTGAAACTGGCTCTGTCGCATTCCAAACTACCTTGAATCCGGGCTGGGACTAGAGGGGGCCAGAGCGAGAACCAGGCTGGCTCCAGGCCGTCCTTAGCCTTTCAAGTTGCCGTCTGCAGAGGAAGCTGGAGAAGGAGGTAAAAGCCAGTGTTTGTCTATTAGACTTGCTTGGTTCTAATCTCCCACGCTCCTTCCCGACTGTGTGACTTTGGGCAAGCTGGTTCACTGCTCTGGGCCTCATTAAATGTTGCTAAGAGAATCCCACGAGACTCCATGCTTTTAGTTTGGGTGGAGCTGGGGGCAGAAGTAGGCCAAGGACGCTCAGAATCTCCTCTCCAGAGGGGCTTGTGGGGGCACCAGGGCCCAGAGCTGGAAGGAGTGGGAGGCCCACGGCCGGAAGGAGCGCCCACCTTCAGTGCCATGTCCATGCTGACCCTGAAGGACTCGGGTGGGAAAAGCGTGGACGGTTCTCCAGAAAAACTTGGACACCGCCTCGGCCAAAGAGAAAGTAGCATTAATTTCCCAGAACCACACTGCATTTTCAGCAGAAATAATAATAACTATGGCTTATTAAGTGGGCTCCAGAGACCAAAATCTAGCCTGGACATGTAACTCTAACAGGAGGGATAGGGTGACTGTGGGGTGTCACAGATGAGCTTTCAATGCAGGCACGGGGTGGGGATCCCCAAGCTCTTTGCTGACCTCGGCACAGACTCAGAACCGCAGCAGCATTTACTGAGCGCTCGCTGAAGGCACTGACTCATTCAACACGCAGAACAACCCCGGAAGGTGGGACAGAAGGGGCGACCGACACCCAGCGAGGCCACGACACTTGCCTGGGGCTGGGCATCTAAGAAGTGGCCGAGCCGGGATTTGAACCCAGATGGTCAGGATGTGGACGGAGCCCACGCTCTGCACACCCAGGGCCTTCCTCAGGGGAGGGCGGGGAAAAATGTCCTTTCGTGTTCTGCAAAATGAAGTGACAGCGTCCCGGCTGCTGGGTGGAAGGTTGCTGATGAAGAAAACGGGGACGGGGTCAGGCACCCCAGGAAGCACCCTGTGTCCCGTTTGCTGGGCATTTTCCTTCCTGGGGGGTGTGGGGATCCAAGGCCAGGTCAGCAGCCTGGGATCCCTCCTACCTAGGAGGTGCCTGGGGAAGGGTGTGGTCTGTCTGCACTGGCGAAGGCTCGGCTTTACCGGCCTGCTGTCCTGGACTTGTGGCTGAGCACCGGCATTGCCGGCACTGCCAGCGCTGCACCCGGTTCTGCTGTGTGACTTGGGCGAGTGTACCAGGCTCTCAGAACCTCAGTTCCCCCCCACCCGACAGTGAGAATAACCACTGCACACAGCTGGAAAGATTACGTGGCTGGTGCTGCTGCACTTAGCCCCGCTGCTGCCGCCAGTGGGAATCCGTGTGGTGCATCTGCCCTGCTGAGGGAGGACACCCCTGGCCCGAGCCCCTTGGACGTCAGATGGGAGGGCCCTTGGTGTCGGCCAAGGCTGGCTCCAGCCTGGTCTCCCGGACGTGGGGGGAGGGAGGGAGGTCCCTAGCCAGCCAGACTCCTGAGTCAGAGTTTCCCGTTGCTGCCAGCACCAGGCAGGACAGGGATGTGGGTGGAGGTGGGGGAGGGGAGGGAGTCTAGGGGGGAGGTGTGGGTGGAGAGCTGAGATCCCAGTTGTGGCTGCTGTTGGGTGGGACAGATAGAGAACCATTTGTCCGACAGACAGCAGGGGGCCGGGGGAGGGGGTGGTGGTCAGAGTCGGATCCTTGTACCTCCTGGGTAACAGGCAGCAAACTCAAACCCCACATTTCCCCTCCCACCTCCAGCATTGCTTCCTGACCTTCTTTCTGTGTCTTGAGTTTTCGGATCAGGTTCCAGCCTCAGGGCCTTTGCACTTGCTATTTCTTCTGCCTCAGACATTTCAAGGGACTGGCTCTTTCTCAGCCTCAGGCTTCAGCTTAAATGTCACCTCCTCAGAGAGGCTCTCCCTGGCTCCCTGGCTCCCTGAGCTTCAAAGCATGCCCTTCCTCCTCCCCCTCCCAGTTCCTCCAGCTTGTCCATTCTTACATTCATCCGCCCCGAATAGGGGCAAGACAGTGCGCAGAGCCCACGATGCTGCTCTCACAGAGCCGTCATTCTAGCACGGGAGACAGGCGGCTCCCATGAGCCTGCTGGCGGGGGCTGGAGGGAAGAACCAAGCTCAGCTGGGGGAGTCAGGAGGCCAAGGGAGCGGCCTCCATGTTGGGTGGGGGCTGAAGGAAGGCGTCCCTCAGGAAGTAATGCCAGGCAAAGTATTGAAGAAAGTAAGGGAGGGGGCCATATGAGTATCTGGGAAGAGCTTCAGGGAGAGGGAACAGCAAATGCGAAGGCCCCGAGGCAGGAATGTGGCTGGCCTAATCGAGGCGCTGCAAGGCCAATGTGGCTGGAAGGGGGCACGTGAGACGGGATGAGTTGGGCGAGGGAATGAGGTGGACAGGTCAAGTGGGCTGTGGTGAGGGTTCAGCTTTTGCCCTGACTGAGTGAGGTGGGAGCTCCTGAAGAGTCCTGAGCAGAGGGGCAACAGAGGGGTGAGAAGTGGTCACATTCCGGGCAGACTTAGGGGGAGAACTGGTCTGTCTCAGGGATGGATTGGGGTGAGGGCTGGGGAGAGGGAGGTGCCGGGATGATCCGATGGGAATTAGCACCTCCCGTTCTCTAGGCAGACAGGCAGGGGCCTCCTTCCTGCCACTGCCTTGACACGGGGCCCAAGCCTCAGGTCAGCATCCCACCCTACAGATAAACTCAGGCTTCCAGGGTCAGGCCCGAATCTGTGTGGGGCAGGGGGCGACTTCTCACTGGTCGGCCCTCCCCCAGGGAGGGCTCTTCGGAGGAGGCTACCCTAAGTCTTCTCTCCTTGTCCTTTGTAACCAGCAGGCTAGCTAGGGCCTTGGTCAGGTCTGAAGGCAGTTGGTGGAGAGGGGCTGGGCGCTTTTAGAGCCATGCTGGAGGCTGGTTGGGGGTGAAGTGGAAGCCACTGGCGAGGGGGGAAGCAGCCTGTGGCCAGCCCAGCACCCCACCTCCCCATGTAGACTCAGTGTCTCATCCCTTTGGCCAAGGCTGACCCCCCCACCCCACGATCAGGCCCATGGGATTCCAGGGTCGTGGCCAGTGACTCAGCAGGAATCACCACAGACAGCAGCCAGAACCCTGGTGCCCAGGCCAGAAACCACGCCTGACCTGTCCGGCTGGACAGGAACTGGGGCGGAGTGGGTGGGAAAGCCCTCAGACCAGGAGAGCTGGGCGGGGAGGCGGCGTGGGAAGACCCCCAGTCCAAATACAGCTCTGGGTCCCCTGTCCCCAGTGGTGCCTGCTGGGTTCTCAAGCACAGTTTTAAGAGGGGGTTCTTGGCAATTCCGCCAGTTCTGTTGAGGCCTCGAGGGTCAGTCTGGCTTTGCTGGGTGGTGTTGGTTGTCAGGGCGTATCATGTCCTTTCCATTGCATTGTTTCTGCTCTGTTGTAGGTTCTGGTCTGTTCTAGGGCCTCCATTCCTTTCTATTGTGTTTATTTATTCATTCGACAGTTATTTACTGAGCACCTACTATATGCCAGGCAGTGTTCTAGGTGCTGCTATTACAACTTTGAATAAAGCAGGATCCCCGCCCCAGGTGTGCAGCAGGCGACTCGCAGCAAAGGGATGCACCACGTGAGGCAGCAGCAAGCCCTGCAAGAACAGCCTCAGCAAAAGGCGGATCACATCACAGGCTGGAGCTGAGCAAGGAGGGGGTGGGCACTGCAGCAAGGGGGCGGGCTGGGGGCAAGAATGGCCTCACTGGGAAGGTGACATTTGAGCTGAGACCTGAAGGAGGTGAGGGAGGGAGCCACACGGCTGTTTGCTGATCAGGAAGAGCATTCCAGGCAGAGGGAACAGCAAGTGCAAGGGCCCTGAGGCTGGAATGTATCTGGTGTTTCCAAGGAACAGCCCAGAGGCCAGCGTGACTGCTGGCAGGAGAGATGAGGTGGCAGACAAGTCCTCCGTGCATTTCGAGCAATTTAAGGATTTCTTTTTCTTTAAAAAATTTTTTTAAATTTATTTATTTTTAAAGATTTTATTTATTTATTTTCAAAGAGAGGGGAAGAGAAGGCGATAGAGAGGGAGAGAAACGTCAATGTGTGGTTGCCTCTCACATGGCCCTCACTGGGGACCTGGCCTGCAACCCAGGCATGTGCCCTGACTGGGAATCGAACCAGTGACCCTTTGGTTCCCAGCCTGCGCTCAATCCTGAGCTATACTAGCCAGGCTATTTATTTATTTTTAGAGGGGAAGGGAGGGAGAAAGAGAGGGAGAGAAATATTGATGTGAGAGAGAAACATTGATCGGTTGCCTCTGTACCCCTAACCGGGGACCTGGCCCACAACCCAGGCATGTGCGAGCCTTTGGTTCGAACTGGCGACCCTTTGGTTCACAGGTTGAGGCTCAATCCACTGAGTCACACCAGCCAGGGTGGTGTTAAATTCTTTTAATTGATAAATCATTGCCCTAGGCCAAGTGCTTTACCTCTCTGCCTCCATCTCCTCATCTCTGTGCAAGGACTGTAGATGTTAGCAGATACCAAGCACTTGGCTTTACATTAAAGAGTAAAAGTCGTTCTTCCTCTGCTTGGCGCCGGCCCTTCTTACCAATGAGAAAACTGGCCCAGCAAGGGTAAGGCCCTTGCCCAAAATCGCACAGCCAGGAAAGGACATATCCACCATTTGAGCCCACAAAAGTACTCTGTGTCTGCAAAATGTGTGTCCCAGGCCCACGAATCCGCCCGGGAGAATCCGCCCGGGTCAGCAGAGCCTGGAAAGGTCAGTCGCAAAGCAGGGGTTGCAAATTCCAGCACCTCCAGGGGATGCTTTTGGGAGCCCAAATTCTTCCTCCTCTCACCCCTGTCTAAAATTCCCCCATTTGTTCTTCTTTTCCTTGTTTTAAGCAAATGTCAGACAACTCCAGTGCCTATAGATGCTAGGCAGGTACTCAAGTGAGCAAAGTGTGGGGCAATCAGGCTTAGTGGGGACTGTGGTGGGCAGAAGTCACTGTCCTGCGGGAGAGTGGGCCCATGGCCTTGAGAAAACTGGAGGTCTGGGTTTTGTTGGAAGTCTGCGGGAAGTTGTTTCCAACGCCATGGAGGCCACCAGGACTGCTCCGTCCCTTTCTGGACCTGGCTCGGTCCGAGGGCCTCCAGCGTGATCTCTGCCTGTTGGCTGGGCCCAAAGGTGGGGAGCTTGCTGTGTGCTCTAGAGAAGTCGCAGGCCTCTCGTGGCTCGGTGTCCCCATGGCCAGACCCAGCGGAGGACGTGCAGGGTGGAGAGTGGGGACCATCTTGGGCAGCGCCAGACCTGGACTTCAGGGGAGGCACTTTCCTGCCTGCAGAAGTCATTTCTCACTCCCACCTCCACCGCACCCGTCTCCTGGCGTCTGCCAGGACCTTAATGGATAAAACACCCTGCCAGTGCCTGAGCCCTTGCCGCCATCCTGAAGTGGGAGCAACTCTAGAGGAGTGGCTCTGGGCACCCGTGGGTGGGGGGCCCATGGAGCCCTGGAGTAAGGCAGCTCTTAGCAGGCCAGGGTCATGAGGGAAGTCTTCCTGGAGGAAGAGGTGGGGCTCAAAGCAGCTCAGTGGCGGCTGGCCTGGGCATCAGGACACTGGGGCTGAAACTACACTCTCACAAGGGTAGTGACTGTTTCATCTTGGCCCCTCTGTGTCCCCGGCACCTAGCTCAGACCCTGGCACACAACCGGCGCTCAGTAACTTTGTGAGACGAGAGTGCCCACTGTGTCTCACACACACCTGGCACTCTCACGCCTCGGGGCTTTGCTGCCCTGGGTCCAGTGCCCTCCAAGGCCCTGGCTCCTCTGTGCATGCTCCTTCTGCTTCCTCGAGTCTCAGCTTACACGTCCCCCGCTCAGAGCACCAGCAGCCTGACCTCACTCCCGAAAGTCCCTTCTATCTCCTCATCCTTATCACAGCTGAGTAATCCCGCTGGTTTCTTCCTTGGCTTGTTTATTCTGTCTCTCCACTGGAAGGTCAGCTCTCCCGTGGCCGAGGGCCGGGGCATCTACCTCACTCTGCCCAGCACAGTGCGCGGTGAGCCCCTATCTGCTGCCCAAACGTTTTAAATGGATTGGGGCCCAGTTAAAGGCCCACCGCAGAGTAGGTTTTCAGCAGAGGTTATTGTGACACTACTGGCCCAAGGAGGGACAAGTTAGAGGAATTGGAAAAAGCTGCAAACTTGGGTTGTGACCTTGGGCAAGTGCCCTGCCCTTTCTGTCCCTGAGTCGCCATTGCCTCAGCTGGAACAAGGGATGACCACAGACTGCCTCCGGGAAGACTAGCAAATTCCGCAAGAAGTGGGAACCGGCCCGCCCCTAGCAGGTGCCCACATGCCCCCTGCCCCTGGGCCCCGAGGCTCCTCAGCAGCTGGTGGGGGTGCACGGGGAGGCTGGCGCCAACCATGTCTACGAAGAGGGCTGGAAAACTCCCGCCTGCTGCTCCTTTCCCTGGGCGGAGCTGGGTGCACCTGCCCCAGGTCACAGAGCACAGGCGGGGCCGAGGGAGCAGGCAGCAGGCGTCCGGGGGTCTCTGAGAACAAACCACCCTTTGTGGCCTTGTGGGTGTTGGGGGACGCGCAGGGCCTGAATGAGGGTGAGGAGGCAGGGGCAGGTGTGGGAGCAGGTGTCCCAGTCTTCCCTCGGCATTGCCCCGGGGCAGGGGAGTGCCCCCATACATGCTCCAGAACTGGCCTGGCTGGTCGGACACCTGTCCCTGCTGCTTCTTGTCGGGAGCCATCGCAGGCACGAGCCTGGCCTGGGGAGAGGGGGCAGAGGGCTGGAAGTATGGGGAGGTGGAAGGTGGGGGGTGTGTGAGGGGTACGGGGGGAGGCAAGAAGGGGGGCAGAGACCATGAGGCCTGGTGCAGTGGGACCTGGGATTGAATCCCAGCTCTACTCCTTTAAGCTGGGGGTGCTGAGCAGGTCATATCGCTTCTCTGAGCCTCCGTTTCCTCATCCACAAAATGGGGCTGCAACTCCCCTCTGGGCCCAGCGTCTGTGCCTGGGAAGTTTCCGGGCACATTCGAGGGTGGGAGTTGGGGGCTCTGAGAAGTGCTTTGGGGCCTTAGGCCGCTCACTGCTCATCCCCCCAAAAAAGATTTGATTACTCTTTCACTCAAGAAACATTGATTGGGCACCTATTGTGTGCTAAAGCCATACTAGGCACCGGGGGTACAGGATTGAATGGGACAGATGAGGCCCCTGTCCTGGGAAGAAGTCAGAAAATTCACAATAGAAAGAATGAGCAAGAACATTCCCGTGATCCGGGCAATGGAGGACTCGATAAAGGCTGTGCTAGAGGGTGACAGGGAGGTCAGGGGGCAACTCTGAGGAGGTGCCACAGAGGGGCAGCATGGCGGGAGCTGGGGGACTGGGCTCCAGGCAGCCGGCACAGCCGGGGCAAAGGCCCTGCGAAAGACCAGCCTGCTCTGCATTTGTGGACTAAGGCACGGAGGCCCCTCCAGGAGGGGATCTGGCCCGAGGGGACCCTCCCACCTTGTTCCCTGGGGTGGAGGCCAAAGGGCAGGGCATGGGCCAGGCTGGAGGAAACGGGGCCAAGACCCCGGCGGGCAGGCTCCCCTGGGACCGCTAATATCCCGAGTGCCGATGACGAGACACAGTCCCAGTAGCAGGGGGTGGGGGCCGGGCCTCCATAAACAGCAGGGCTCGTAAAGCTGATCAAAGCAGCAGGCCTGCCCTAGCGCCGGCCACTTCCTGCAGGGCCCGGAGCCCCGCGGCGCGTGCGAAGGGGCCTCTCAGTCTCCTGGACTCGCTCTGGGGTCTGTCTGTGGCCAGGGGCAGGTACCTCCTGGAGCCTGTGCAGGCCTGCTTCCCCGTTTGTCTTGCAGGGGAAGGCTGACTGTACCCTCTGGACAGCCTGTCTGGCTCTGTGTCATTGACCAAAGCTCAGCCTCTGGAACCATTGCTCAGAGTGAGGTTCGGATCCCAGCCCGGCTGCTGTGTGGTCCCAGGCAGCGTCCCCCCGACCCCCGGACTCTGTCCTCAGCTCTCGAATGGAGCTAGTGGTAGTGTCTCCTTCAGCATCCTCAGGCCATGGGTTTTTGTTTCTGTGCCTTATCATTATGGGATAATCACAGCAATGATCCTCGGGCGTCCTGGCGAGAAGCTGTGTCCTGGGCAGGAGCACTGGCAGCAATTTGTGGGCCTGGAGGCGAGGGCTGAGTGCAGGGTCCAGGCCCCTCACCTGCTCCTTCTGGGTAGGTCTGTCGAGGATGCCAGGCCGAGTGGAGGCTTGACGGGGCCACAACCAAGGGCCTGGTGAGGTAGCACTTGCCAAGCACTGGGGCCTCTTGGGGGTCCCGCCAGGCCTCTCTGAGGCTCCGTTCCCTCAGCCGCCACACGGGGATAAAAATCTGCCTGAGGGAGACTGGAGGACGGAAACACACCCAGGATCCTACGGTGTCTCCCCACCTCCAGGGTCCTGGTCCAGCCCCATCCCCTCCCACCTCCCGGGCTGCCCTACTTTCTCCCTCGTCCCCCTACAGTCCACACTCGGCCAGAGAACTTAAGTCAAACCAAGTCTCTCTTGCTCAGAACCCTCCAGGGCTCCCGCCTCGCACAGAAAGCCCCCCACATCCCACCCGTGCCCACAGGCCCAGCACAGCCTCGCCAACCTCCACCCTCCACCTCACTCTCGGACCCGGCCTCACCCCACCAAGCTGCTGCAGCCCGCAGTCCAATGTGCTGTATGAAATGCTCATTTATTTCGTCGCCCCGCCAGGGTCGCCTCCACGAGGGCAGGGTTGTTGGTGTTTTCCTGTTTGGTTCCCAGCTGGACCCCCAGCTCCTAAAACATAGGCACTTCCTACGTATTTGTGCAACGCATGAATGGCTGCTCACCCTGCTCTGGAGGCAGGCTCCATTGTTATTTCAGTTTTACGAGGGAAGAAAGTGCGGTTGAGCAAGGTGGGAAGTTGGTGAGTCGCCCAAGACCTCAGACAGCTGGGGAGTGGGAGAGTCAGGGTAAGAATAATACTAATAACGGCAGCAATACAATGGCTCAGCCATACTGAGCTGCTGCCACGGGCCAGGCACTGTGCTGGGCGTTGGAGTGGACGCGGAAGAAGGAACTGGGCTCATAGTACAAGCTTTGTGTGGGTAACTCTCAGGCCCCTCGGTGGGGCTCCCTGTAGAGGGGTCTGTCACCCCTGTTGTGCAGCGGCCAGAGGGAGTAAGGGATGGGTCTCTCTCGGCAGCAGTGACGGCAATAGCCCCGGTTGACTGAGGTGTGTCCTGGGTGCCCGCTCGCACCGGCGTCTCGCACCCGCACCGCACTTCGTATTACGCTTCACGGCAAAGAGGCTCTAAGAAGTGCGGTGACTCCGCACCTGCTGTGAGCTGGAATGAGGGAGCTTGAGCCCATTTCCCAGGTTCTTCTGCCCTAGGACAGGCCTGGCACCGGGCGGGGGGCGGGGCGTTGCATGTCTGGTGCTTCAAAGCCAGGGGACACTCTCTGGTGCTTAGTTTCTCCAAGTCCCTTTAGGGTCTGGGGCTCGTGTTGCCCCCCAGCAGGGAACTGGTGGGTGGCTTCCTTCCTATTGACACTTGGGGTCCCGCTGTCTCCAGAGAGGGCTTGAAGAAGTTGTGGCACCTCTGCTGTGTGGCCTAGGGCGAGCGGCTGTGCCTCTCTGAGCTGCCGGGCACAAACGCCTCCAGGAGTCACGGCTGGCTGAGAGGCTTCTGGGATCTGGAGCCCAGGTCCTCGGAGGGGTGAGGACTATGCACCGAGGGCCTGGCACCTGGGAGCACCTGCTTCCTGCCTGGAAGGAACAGGAGGGGGGGACAGAGCCTCCTTCCCACCCTTCCCCCCATTAGAACTCTGCAAGCACCCCAACAGGTTGGATGTCATCCCGCAGAGAGAAGGGTCGCTGGTTCGATTCCCAGTCAGGGCACGTGCCTGGGTTGTGGGTGCAGTCCCCGGTCAGGGTGCGTACCAGAGGCAACCGACTGATGTTTCCTTCCCTTCTCAAATGAATAAAATCTTAAAAGCAAAAACAAAACCAAAAACTCTGCAAGCTCCCAAGAGATGCGGCCCAGTCCAGCCCACCTGTCCCACCAGCCCTCTTCTGGCCAGCATTTCTCACTGGGAAAGAGACGAGAAGAACCAGGAGGCCACACTCTCCGCATTACTCACGGAACCCCTTCCTTTCACCCCCTCCCGCTGCCACCTGCACCTGCCCCTTGGTTCTCCTCCTGCCACTCAGTGCCTGCAATTCAGCCTGCGCCACGGCTCTGCCCCTTTTACAGACGGGGAAACTGAGGTGCCCAGAGTGCTCCTGAGTCTGAGGCAGCCAGGACATCTTCCCGAAGGCCAGCCTACCCCATCACACTCTGGCTCGGGCTAGTTGCGAATGGCTCAGTGGCTGGAGCACACACCCTGTGCACTGTCCCCCATTTTACAGAAGAGGCACCTGGGCTTCAGAGAGGAACAGACATCTGCCTGCAGTCACACAGCCAGGAGGTGGCAGAGCTCTGTCTGCCCCAGAGCCTGTGGCTACAGAAGGGGAGTCCAAGGTCCCAGGAAGGGAAGGGCCTTGCCCGAGGTCACGTAGGCCTGCGAGGGCCCAGATCCCCACGGAGGCTGGGCCAGTGCTGGAATCATTGGAATCCAGGGGGAGCCTTCCCACGCCCTGGGGTGGGGGGGGGTGAGGGGACCGCCTGGCATTTCCTGTTTGTTCGGGCAGGACCCAGGACATGACCTGAGCAGGGAGATATGGGGACACTTCTTGTGGCCCCTTCCTGTACCCAGGGGCCAGGCTTCTGCCTTTCCCCAGGAGGCAGTGAAGGGCAGAAGCCTGGGAGAAGGCTGTGTCCTGGATTCCAGGCCTGCTGTCCCTTATTGTCCTTGAGTCCTTGCCCCTGTCCCCCCACCCCACTCTCAAGTCTCCGTTCTTACCATCCAATGAGCAGGCTCAACCCAAGTCCCAGGTCCTTAGGAGAGCCCGAGGCAGTGACGTTGCACAATCGCTTCCGCCTCTGAGCCTCAGTTTCCTCCTCTGTCCAGTGGAGTCCCTGCGAAGTGAGACACGCCAGCTCCACACTCCAGGAACCTCGCCGCCCGGAGGGAGGGCCTGAGTCATCAAGGTTCTGCCGCTGACCTGCCTCGCAGTGAGCGTCTCGACGAGCTGGACCTGAGGCCTGGAGGTCGGAACGCGGCCAGCGGCGGTCTGTCCACGGCCACTTCCTAGGAGACGGCTATGCAGGGCCAAGAAGGCCCCTTACAGTGCCGGGCACCCTGAGTTCAAACCCCAGCTGTGTCACCCCCGCACCCGCTGTTGGCCCCGGGCAGGCCGTCTGCTCCTCCAAGGCTCCGTTTTCTCTTCTGCAAAATGAGGAGAAAACTAAACCGATGTCAGGACGTCGTGAGCCGAGCAAACATGTAAACCACCGCTGATGGAGCCCGGCGCTCAGCAGACCTTCAATCCATAGCAGGCCTTCTTCCCAGAGTCGGGGAGAGTCGGGGGAGGCTGTGCTCCAGGGTCTGGGTTTGTGGGAGAGCGAGGAGCAGTCAGTCACCCACAGGCCCCAGATCTCCCGCATCTTGACCCTCCTTGGGGCTGGCATCTGGCCTCAGCCTGCGTCCCGTGCATGCCCTTGGGTGCCCGGCATTTCCCACGCCACCTCCACCACGCTCGCACACCCCTGCCGTCCTCTGGCCGGGCCAGCCCCCTCTCCGTTCCTCCGTTCTCCAAGCTCACACTAGCTTCACAGCACCTGCACCTGTGGGTCTCTCTGCCTGCATCACCTTCTCCCCTTATCTTCCCTCCTTTAACAGAAATTTTTATTTTTAGGTTCTATCATTAGAATCTAAAACGGGACTTAGAATATTTTAGGCATTTAATAAATATTTGTCCCACGAATAAATGAGTGAAGTTTGATCTAGTAGGAGTCTTTGTTTTTAATAGACCCATTTAACCCACTTACATTTATTGTTTACAGGGACATGTCTGATTGTGAGTCACCCTGGGTTCTGTTTCCTGGTGGATTGCTTGAATGAGTGAACGGATGAATGAAGCAGAGATAATCCCAGGTAGCTAGGATGGGGCTTCCCCAAACTGTCCTGGGCCTTCCAAGATAGAAAGAACATGAGATTGACCCCTGATCCCTGACCCCTCACTCTTGCAATTATTTATTCCACAGAACTTGGTCCCTAGAAGAAGACTTATCTCCCGTCTCTCCCAGGTGTCCTTCATCACCCCCCTTCCCCCCACGGAGTGCCAGGTTTCAGGTTCTGGAGCCAGACCTGTGTTCCTACCCCAGCTCCCCCATTAGCGGCTGGTGTGGTCTTGACTTACCTCCCCGAGTCTTCATTTCCTTGCTCCTACAATGGGGGTCAGAGCATTGGCTTCCCACAGCGAGGACTGTGGAAAGGATTACGTGAAACGTCTTGGGTCAGAGGGCTTAGAGCAGCGCCTGGCCTGGGGGGGTGCTCGGTAAGCCTTCGATTTTTATTATTGTTGCTGCTGTTCCTCAGTTTCCTTCCATTGTCAGTGAGGCTGCTTGTCATTTCCTTGTAGGCACCTCAGGATCCTGCCTCAACGTCTGGGCTGGAGAACCGCTTGGTCCACCCTCTCATCTCCCTCTGCCCAGCCCCCAGGAGGGTTGTTTTTGAGGCCTCAGGAGTCCAGAGAGGCCTAAGCCACCACCAGGAGGTGGGGAGAGGAGACAGCATGAAAGTGTAAGGAGAATTTCATTCCTTTTTCGTGACCACACCTGTGTTCTCCCCATCACACGGGCGTGGTAACTGAGGTGGTAACTAAGTTACTGAAGTGGTAACTAAGATGAGGAAACTGAGGCTTGCTGGCTCATGTCATCCCTGGGCACTGGCTGTGCACGGGCTGTGCTGGGCCCTCTCCCGGGGGGCAAAGCCACCTGCAGGATTTACACCGAGGGCCTTGCCCAGCCCCGAAAAGGCTCCCAGAGAACCTTCTAGCATCCCTGCCTGGCTGGGGCACAGCTTCCTTTTCACAAAGGAGAAACTGAGGCCAGAGATGGGGCATCCCGTGCAGAGCCTGCAGCTTCTGAGGGATGTGCCCACCTTCCTGCCTTTGCACCAGCTGGTGCCCCTGCCCGGAATATTCTTCCCCGGCCACTCGGGTCCAGTGCGGTGTTCCGGGCACTGCACGGGCGTCACTTCCTCAGTGATGCTTCCGGGCTGGGGGCGAGGTCAGGCCCTGCCACTCCTGCTCGGTGACTGACGGTTTCCTCTTTCCTAATGTGCTCTCTCACTCTCGCTGCTCTGCAAGCTTCCCGGGGAGGCACAGGTTCACTGCCTTACTCGGCGCACGAGGAGCCTCCGCAGGGTCACCTCCTGGGGGAGACGCCCCCACCTCCCCGGAGCTCAGCTTGCATTGCAGGTGCACACGCCCAGAATGGCTCTCCCGGCCCTTCCTGCTGTAGCATCTTTGCGTTTTGTTGGTGGGATGATTGCTTTGTTGACCTGCATCCTCTCTGAAGGTCAGGACAGAGATCCTGGTGCATTCACCATTGTGTCTCCATCACCCAGGACAGTGGCTGGCACATAGTACATGCTTAATAACTATCTCAGCAAAGAAGGAAGGAAAGAGGAAAGGGACGGAGGGGTTGCAATTCACGTATCCAGTTTTTCATTTGTTCATTCGGCAAATACTCATTGAGTGCCAACCGTCTGCCAGTTCTGGGGAGGAGAGTGGTAATGAACTCAGGAAAGGTACAGCTGGAGGGGCTGGAGAGAGGGCATCTGGGCACCTCAGCTGGGCCGCCGGAGGAGAGGTCAGCCGGCATAGGCAGGGGCAGGCCCCAGGCTTTCCCCTCTGCAACCTCAGCTGGCAGATGCAGGTGCTGTCGCAACTGTGGGCAGCCGGGTTGCCAAACTCCACCACAGCTACGTCACTGAGAATCAGGAGGGCCAGGAGACCGGGATGGGGGGCGGGTGCAGCGCTGGAGGGCCCCCGAGTCAGACAGAGCTAGGTCAAAGGCCTGTCCCGTGTCAACGGTTAGTCACCCCACGTAGTATGCCTCCATGGCTTATGTGCTGGGATGAACTATATTTGACTTGCAAAAAGTGTTGAGAAACGGTGCCTGAGAGCCCGTGTTCCCGCCATCAGTGAGAAATGAAACGTGGCAGGCATCCCCGTGCCTCCCTCGCCCTCCCTCCAGAAGTGACGTCATCCTGGGTGATCACATGTTACTTTCCCGGGTCTACCTCTGACTGTCCCTGGGCAAGTCACTTACCCTCTCCAGGCCTCGGTTCCCTCGTCTGTAAGATGGAGATGATAAAAGCCCCCCACCCCACCCCAGAGGACTGGTGGGAATTAAGTGAGCTCATTTGTATAAAGTACATAGATGAGGGCGGCCGGGCACATGGCAAGCTCATTATTGCCACTGAACCCCCAGACCAGGGCACAGACCGACATCACTTGTGGCAAGAACACAACCTTTTGAACGAGCTGTCACGGAGCAGCCGGGAGTCGCGACAGCGGCTGGCTAGGAGCACGGTGTCGCTGAGGTGCTGAGGCACTAATTCCGGCTCATTCCACTCCACTTCCTGTTGGGTTGGCTGCCCCCGTCAGCTCTGAAGAGCAAGGGTCCGGCCGGCTTACACTCTGCTGTCACCCGGCTCCCGGCCCAGGGCGCGGAGACTGGTGGGCTGGGCGTGTGGGAGTGAAGGAAGGGGGCTCCCACTTTTCATCCGTCCGATGGGCCTGCTAGGTGCTTTAGACAGGCTTCTTCGTCTCCTCCTCTCTCAGCCGAACCCCCTCCCTCCTCCACCCCCCACCCCACTGCTGGCCTCAGGACTGCCGTTATGCCCACAGATCTGGGCTCTCCACGGACTCATTCATTCATTCACACATTCTTGCATTCATTCCTGCATGTGTGCATTGAAGGGAGTTTCTTGAGCACCTACTGCGCTCTAGACTCTGCTCTATGCTCTCGGGATCCCGGAATGAATAAACCAGGAAAAAAATCTCTCTCCCTGGAGCCGACCTGCTATCAGGGGAGACAGGCGTCTGACAAGAGTGACCTGAGCTAAGACTCATCGGGCCCGGGCAGGGGGCCCAGGGAGGCACCTGCCTAATCCAGTAGGGAGCTTTGGGGAAGGCTGTGAGCTCAGACAGGAAGGAGAAGCAGAAGTTAGACAGATGAAGGCTGGGGAGGAGGCTCCCAATGGAGGGACCGGCCTGGGTGGGCATGGCAATTTGGGGACCTGC
Source organism: Micronycteris hirsuta (assembly GCA_004026765.1). Taxonomy (NCBI): domain Eukaryota; kingdom Metazoa; phylum Chordata; class Mammalia; order Chiroptera; family Phyllostomidae; genus Micronycteris; species Micronycteris hirsuta. The sequence continues at coordinate 83,580 of PVJI01001178.1, read as the reverse complement.
CTCTGGCTCAGTCTAGATAGAGGGGGTGGGCAGGACCTGGTCCTGAGGGTGAGGATGGGGCTGAGCTGGGAGAGGCCTGGCTGGATTTAGATTTTACAAGGTTTGCTCTGGCTACGGTGTGGAGCCCGAACTGAAAGGGTGGGGCTGGAGGTGGGAAGGCCTGAGGGGAGACTGGAGTCCTGTCCACCCAGCGGGAGACCAGTGGGCAGGCTGAGTACACACTGAGACGCTCAGATGGCTGGGCCGGGCCTGGGTTTCCCAGGAAACAGGCCCAGGATGTGGCCGCTGAGGAGCTTCCTCCCTCCTCCCAGGGGACTGGATCAGGCGTCAGCAGCACCTCTGCCACGGAGGACAGTTAGGCAGGGGCCCTGGGCCCTCGGACGGCTCATCCTGTGACTGGCTGGCCCTCCTGGGAATGGACACGCCCTTCCCCCAAGGCCATGTGGCACCAGTCCCACCAGGGTGTTCACCACATTGTCGGCACCAGCACAAGACGGAAACAGCCCAATGGTGCATCTCTGAGGGCTCGTCAACTCCATCGGGATCCACCCAGACAGCAGAACATTCTGGAACATTCTAGGAGAGGCAGGAGGTGCAGAGGTTCGGAGCACAGACCTGGGAGCCTGACAGCCTAGGCCTGACTCCTGGTCCTGCCAGTCACTGCTGTGTGGCACTGACCAGGTGCCTTGCCACTCCATGCCTCAGTTTCCCCATGTATAAAACGGGGATGATGAGAATAATAGAACCCCCAATGGGATCACATCACCCCATGATTAATAAATTAATCCATGCTAAGCACTGGGAACTGTGCCCAGCACACACTAAGACCTAGAGAGACCTGTGCTGTACCATCACTTATGGACATTACGATTATTAGCGGTAGTAGTGGTAGGAATGCGGATTCGCCCAAGGGGCGAAAAAGGAAGGGAGAGAGCTGCCGCCTGTAGAAAACGGCAACAGCTCGATGCTGTTGTGTAAAGGCTCACACCAGCTCGGGAGATCCCAGACACTGGTCTTCCTCTGGTGGGAGGAGTGGGGACGTGGCGGGGTGGGGTGGGGGGGTTCCGACTTTTCACTCTGTGCCCTTTACACCTTTGCTGTCCGAGTTGCATGTTGTGGGCGCATTTCCCCGATGCACTTGTGTGTATATTCAAAACCAAACCCTCCAGAAAGCAATTTTGCAAGCAGTTTCCTCCGGGAAGGCCCAGATCTCCGCCCCACCACCCCCGCATCCTGGCCTGTGTGTGGCCCAGTCTCGCCGCCGCTGGTTTGCAGAGCTCTAGGCCTTGGAGCAGGTCCGAGCTGGAGTGCCCTGCAAGAAAGGGGGCTCCTTGGAGACCCCCAGAGCAGCCTCGGCTCTGGGTGGCGGGGGGGTGGGGTGGGGGCTGGGGGGGTCCCGACCAACTGATGAGAACTCCAAATGCTCCCCAGCCTGGGCCACTAATCGCTTCCAGATTGGCCGGGTCAGGGCCAGGGCCGCTGCCGCCTGGCTCCATAAACAGCCCGTCGCTCCAGATGGCGGCCGGCTCCAGCCTGGCGAGCAGGTTCACGGGGGACTGGAGGGGGGGCGGCAGCAGGTGGAGGACCCCCATCTCGCCTCGCTGGGGCAGGAAGGCCCCTGCCGCTGCTCTTCTGCGCTGCCCTGAGTCAGGGACACTGAGCCAGAAGGGGTTGTAGAGGTCGAACCCATTGCTCAGAGGAGAGAAACTGAGGCCGAGAAGGGGCAAGGGAGGGTTCAAGGTTAATGACAGAAATGTGAGAAGCAGGCTCCTGAGGGCTGACACTGGGCTTTGTCCCTGTGAATCCAGCACACGGTGAAGACCAAAGGAAGGGAGGGAGGGAGGCATGATTGCCTCCTGGGTTCACGTTCTGCCTCTGGCTTTTACTCCCTGAGGGAATAAATGACTTTCATTCTTTGGGCCTCAGTTTCTTCATCTGTGAAACGGGAATGGCTGAGTGCAGGCATTGTCAGCCGCCCGGAAGAGTCAGCGATGCGGCTCCCGGGAACTGCTTGGCTGGCAGGCTGCCTGCACTGCAGGGGTTTGCTTCTCCCTCTTCCGGTTACTCCCCCAGCAAGAGCACCATGGCCTCCTCTAGGAAGCCGCCCTGACTTCCACTCAGACCTCGCCCTCTGTGCTAGGCACTGTGCCCTTCCCGTGGCCTCTCTCACAGTCTCCCCAACACTGGTGGCACGACTGGTCCCCAGACTATTGCCCTTCCTTCACATGAGGAAATGGAGGGTCAGGTGGCACCTGTGCCATTGTCTCCCCCCCTCCTTCCGCCGCAAATGAGGAAACAGGGGTCAGGAAAGCAGCAGGATGCCAGGAAAAGGCAGAGCTGGTTGGGTATTCCTGATCACACAGCACCTGGTCTGAAGACAGGAGATCTGCCTGTGCCTCTGGCCTCACCTACCAACCTGAGGGCCCACGTGGTGTCACAGGACACGAGGACCCAGGTTTGCTGCACCCAGTCTGGTCCCGGTCGTGATTCCCAGGGAAAGGGGTATGGAGCCCTGGCCCGACCCCCTGCTCTCACCCAGGCCAGCCCTGGATGTCCTTGGGTGGCTGGGCAGTAGCCTTGTTCCAGGGGAGCAGACTGCAGGACAAGGCGGGGGCCGTCTGCTCTCAGGGGTTCCCCTGCTGGTCATCTCTTTCCACCCAGCTGAGCAAGGACGCAGATCCTCAGTGGCTGGGCCCTGGTTTTCACCATCTTAACTCCCTTGCCCTGCACAAGATGCCTCAGGACTGCTTCGTTGAATAAGTGACTGAGTAGTCATAATATGGAGAACTTAGGGGCTGGGGACCCTTCTGAACAATGAACTTGTGGTAACTTTCTGAATATTTACTTAACCTGCTGGGGAAGGGGCTATTATTATCCCCACTTGATAGATGAGGAAACTGAGGCTCAGAGAGATTGAATGCCTTGCTCAAGGCCACACAGCTGGAACTGGAATTTGAACCTAGGTCTTCTAGCTCCAGACCACACACTCAACCACCTGTACCCACTCCCAGGGCAGCAGGGAGCCTGAAAAGAGCTCAGCGCCTGGCACACAGTAGGTGCTTACCCATAGCCCCCTCTACAATGCCCAGAGCCTGGATTCGGATTAGGCCCAGCCTTGAGGTCAGCGCCCGTTCTGCCCTGTGCCAGGAGGAGTGTTCATGGTGGCCTCGGCCGGGGTCCGAGAAGAAAGGCAGCCTTGTGGGAGAAAGGTGAGCCGCTGGGTGGGCGCAGGCGTGTTTACCCAGGGCCGGGCGTGTGGCTCCGGGTGGCGCCGCTGTCAGCCGCGACGGCTGCCCCGGGCCTGTGCTGGCCTCCAGATGTGAGCTGGCTCCAGCCGGCCGGGCCCCCCCACCCTGTGCACAGAGGGGCTTTATCAAAAGCGGCTGTGAGGAGGCCCTGGAGGCCGCCTGGCTCCAGCTTGCTGGCTCCAAGCCCCGGGCTTGCAGAAGCCAGCGAGCCGCACTCAGGCCTTTGTGCCCAGGTCTCCGTCTGCTCCCCAACCCATCTCCTGTCCTTCCCTCGGGTCCTCTGGGCATCCAGGTGAGGGGACCAGCCCCCTTCCCCAGGAAGCCGAGGCTCCAGGAGCAATCTGGAGGGTGACAATGCAAGAAAATGTCTTTTTAATTTGCTTTTTCCATCCCTGAGGAGGAAAGGTAATCCACACAGGAAAAAAAAGTGCAAAACTCAATAAAATTCCAGGGATGCTACGTGAGTAGCCAAAGTGAGAACGCTCATGGGAAGGGTAAATTGCAGATTCCAAGTGGCTTGGGGGGAAGTTAACTAGGAGGGCTCACAGCGGCTCCGTTCTGCCCGCAGTCTTTTCTTTCTCGAGTGGGGCGGTGGCGATGTGATTCTTCCTGTTTTATTTGTTGGCCCCTGTGAAGATTGTCTTCTGAAACTTTCTAGGGACTGTCTGAGAAGCCACAAATAAACCCACCTATTTTCTTTCCCATTTTGTTTTTGTTTTACACATAGTATCCAAGTAGGAACTGTTCAGCACCTGGCCGTTGTCAGTGCGGTCTCATTTTTTCACGGCTGCGTAGTATTCCACGGTATGGCGCCACCACGCTGCCTTCTCCAGGCTCGCTTTGGTGGACGTCGACGTTCCTGCCCACATCCACCCCCACAGGCCACGATGCGATGAACGCCCTTTGTGCGTGTCTGTGGGAACTCAGGCGAGTGTTTTCCAGATGATCAGCTCTTAGAAGCAGAATCACAAGGTGGACATATTTACTCTTCTGAGAGCCGTGGCTGACTCGCTCTGTCTGAAGTTTGTGTCCTTGCATTGCCCACCCGCTTTATAGCCACTCAAAAGGAAACTGAGGCACAGAGGCAGCCAGCTGTTCTTATGGGGGAGCGGGAGCAGCTTCAAACCCTTTCTGCCTGATTGCAAAAGAGACACATGTTCAGGAACTTTAGGAAATACAGAGACTGCAGATCTAGAGAATGAAGCCTCCCTACTCTCCACTGCCAGCCTCTTTGGCGGGACCCTCACAGTCCCCTTTTCGCTGGTCACCCTGCTCCCAGGCTCCTCCCTGACAGGCTCTCCTGACTGGCTCACAGGGCAATGTTGCCCCCCACCCATGGGGGACATGTGGCCATGTCTGGGGACATTGAAGGTTGTCGCAATGGGCAGAGGGGTATGTACTGGCATCTGGCAGGCAGAGGCCAGAGGTGCTGCTAAGTGTCTTCCAGTGCACAGGACAGTCCCCAGGACAGAGAAGAATCCCACTCCACCGTCCTTAGTGCTGGGGCTCAGAAACTTACTTTCACCCCAAGTCACGTCACAGCCATTCTGTGCTCAGATGTCATCCAGAGAACAGCCAGAGTCCTTCCATGACCACAGAGCCCCAAGGAGGTGCTTGTGGACCCCCCAGCCCCCCGCTCAGCCCCGGCCACATCAGTGCCCCCCTCTTCTTCCCACCTCAGGCCTTCCCTCTGCTTTTCCCGAACTCTCTTTCCCAGATATCTAACACTCCCTCCCTCTGCTCCTGATCCTGTCAAGTGTCACCTCCCCCGGGGAGGCCTCCCTGACCTCCCTATTTAATACCGGCCACTCGCTGTGCGCTTCTGCCTCCTTTGTCCCTGGCACTCGGGCCAGATGTCTTAAGCTCCTGATGGAGGAACAGGGCTGGTCTCATTCACTTCTGAGCATGTTGCACAGCCTCTAGTACACCGTAGGTGCTCAATAAATGCTAACAGATTGACTAGTGGACCCCTCACCCTTCGCCCCCAGATCCTGGTGTCTGGGCCGCAGTTGGGGATGGAAGGCCCAGTGGCCGTCTCACCAGTGTCCTGCACCCTCCTCACCCTGGTCCCACCCTCGTGGCACAAGGGCTTCCCTCTCCTGGGACAGTGGCAAAGATGGAGGGCCGCCACGGGCCACTCCCCAACCACTGCCAGCATTTATGGAGCACTGACTGTTTGCCCTACTTGGGACTGGGCAGCATAGGGACTGCACCTCAGTGAACTCCTGGGGGTCGGGGTAGTGACTTAATAGTGTCCCTGCCGCAGGGCCTTTCAATGGCCACCATGTGCTCCAACATTTATGGGGCACCGATTGTGTACCAGTGACTCTGCTGAGTGCATCTACATGCCAAGGGAGAGAGTTTCCAGACAGGGGATTTAGGGAGAGGAAAAAGTCCATGCGCTTTTCTGTCGATGCTTTTAATTAAAACATTTCTTTCTACAGAAAGCTTTCTTTGTGTAAATAAATAGACACGAAGAATCCCCAAGTATGAAAAAACACAGCCCTACCACCTGCCGATGCTGGGAGGATGCTCAGGGGAACTGGGGGCCCAGAGGGGGCTCCTTTAGACTTGGGGGAGGCTTCCAGGAGGAGGTGAGCTGTAGGCTGAGGCCCTGAGATTCACACGGCAGGGCTAATGGCAGGGAGGAGAGCCCTGAGTAGGCCGCCACACAGACCTGGGGGGCAGCTGGTCAGTCGGGGCGCCGATGGTCTGGCGCTCAGCCCCGTGGAAGGCCCGGCCTCTGCTGTGTGTGTCCCCTCGTCCGATGTTTCTTGGGGGCACTTACCGCACTGTCGTTTCCATAGTGATCTGTTTTTCTGTCTTTCCCAGCCTACCCTTGAACTCGAACTCCATGAGGGCAGAGCCCACCCTGTCTTGTCCACCGCTCTGTCCCTGGGGGCCTGGAGCACATAGTAGGTGTTTGTAGTGAGCTGAATAGCGCCCCCAAATTTCATGTCTACCCAGAAGCTCAGAACGTGACCGTATTTGGAAACAGGATATCTGTAGATGTCACTGGTTAAGGATCTTCAGATGAGATCATACGGGACTGGGGTGACCAGTGTCCTTACAAGGAGAGGACACAGGGACACAGAAGAAGGCTGTGTGAAGACAGGGGCAGAGACTCTGATGGGTCTTGTCTGCAAGCCAAGGAGCACAAAGGATCACTGGTTCTCACCGGGAGCCCTCCGAGGGCTCCATTTGGAATTCCGTTTCAGAATCTCCAGCGCTGCGGGACAATACATTTGTCTTGTTTTAAGCTACCAAGTTGGTGGCAGTTTGTTACAGCAGCCACAGGAAGCTCATACAGATTTCACTCCTGTGGGTGAACGAGTGAGTGGAGGAATGAACTGGCAGCAGCTCGGCCTCAGCGGCCGTCCAGGGTCGGGCATGGGTGGTGAGGGGACAGCCTCCAACCCTTATGACAGGGAGGCAGTCCAGCCAGGGACGCAGTGGGTGTGAGGAGCTGTTGAGGTCATCCGGCTGAGGTGACAAGGAAATCAGTTTCTGCAGTTGTCACCTCTGTCGCCAGACACCCATGTCCACACCTAGCCTGGACACCCAGGGTCGGGGTTCTGAGGGCCTGACCCCCACGGATGCCTTTCAGATACTCTGCTGCCTGTGCCTGTCCCCAAGTCCTGGACACTCCTCAGCCACCTGACGGTCCTTAGTCGCTCTTGCTGTGCCCTCTGGAGACGGGGAGGCAGTGGGGTACAGGGGAAAGGGCCTGTAACTTGGTTCTGTGCTGAGTGGTGGGTGAGTGGCTGCTCCTCTCTGAGCCTCAGTTTCTCCACCTGTAACGGGAGGACAGTCGCCCAGCTCCGAGGAAGTCGTTGTGAAGTAGATGAGCTGAAGCTGGCCCTGGGCTGGCAGAGCTCCTGGCCCACAGGCGTTCACTGAGACAAGCGGGCCCCGGTCCCAATTTCCTGGGACACAGCCCTGGATCCTAAAGGCGGGATTAGACTTTCCAGGCCTCGGATCCTTTCAAAGCCCTGCCTGTCCCATGGTCCGTCCAGTGGCCCCATAAGGCCACCCCATCCCCAAGGAGCTCAGTATCTTCAGAGGGACTGAGGCTTAGATTTCATGCCCATAAAATGCCTGGAACCAAAGCAGGGCTTGGGACACGAAGGGTTTTGAAGTTGCTCAGGCAGGAGGGGGTGTGACCTTCCCAGTGGTCTTGGACCCTCTTTGGGACCCACAGTAAACAGGGTGTCTGTGGCTAGGCAGAAGGGTGTGGCCGGGCATGGGGGCAGCTGTCATTTTAGCAGTGATCTGAATCCCAGCGCGGATGCAACCATCTCAAGTGTTAGAGAAGACAATTGGGAAAACCCAGCTGCAACCCCCTTTGCTTGATGTCTGAGGCACTGAGCCAAGATGAAGGGACCCAGTGGTTGGACGGTGGGGGCTGGGGTTCTGAAGCAAGGGTTCCAATCCTTACTCTGCCACTTATTCGCTGTGTGACATTGGGCAAGTTGCCTGACCTCTCTGTGCCTCAATTTCCTCCTCTGCCAAAGGGGGGTTAGTAACAGTTTCTCCCTCAAAGGGTTGTGGAGAAGGCAACCAGAGTGACTTTCTGTGACATGGTGGCCCAGCCCCTCGACGTGGCTGGTGTTCAGCCACTGACACTGTCCCTAGAATATTTCCTAAGGTCATGCATCAAATGTGTGTTAAATGAATGAATCTGGAAGTGTAGATGCCGCTGCGTGTCCCTGGGTCAATGGGGAGCTCTGGGGAGCCCCAGGATTTGTAGTCACCCCATAAACTGTAGACTGCAGTGCTCACTGCGTGCCATGGCCGAGTCAGCATGTTCCCGGTCGGAGTTTGTGGGAACGGGCAGTGGAGGGTCCTGAGTGTTTACAGATTCCAGAGCTGGGCACTGAGCAGGGGCCAGGGCAAGGGGGTTTCTGGGTCTGGCTTTAGGCCTCTGACCACAGTGTCAAGTTTGTGGAGCCAAGGGTCAGGAAGGCAGTGAGGACAGCGAGGCCGGAAGTGGCTGGCCCAGTCTTCTGGCCTGAATTATCTGGGAAGAAAAATAATCACATTCCATGGCTTTGGTGCTGGAGCCACTGCGGGGGGGCGGGGGGGAGTGAGGGGGGGTGAAATGGGGGAGGGGCAGGGCCAGCCCAGGCAGGTGGTAGTGACACCTGAGGTTCAGCACCCACTAGGTACTCCCAAACTGTGAATGGCTGGGGTGTGGCAGCCAGGTCACATCTCCTGGGGAGGGGAGGCCACTGCTCTGGGCTGGGGTGCCGCTCAGGGACCTTGGAGCTGGCTGAGCTGCTACCTCATGCCAGACGGTGTCCACTCCCAAAGCCAGACCTTGATGGGGGCAACGGGGTCAACAGAGGGGGCTGCTGATGTGACAAGCCATAGATAGAACCTAAAAGAACTGATGGCCCTTTCAGGAGGGTCCTGAGGCATGTCCTCTCTCTGTGTCACTCAGGACTGGATGTGCCAACCAGGCTACGTTTCAGGGAAGATCTCATTTCCTCCAGACTGGACTCTGGCCAGGACAAGGGTGGGGTGGGGGCTTCTGTAGCCCCCAGATCACTGCCCTCCTCTGAGGAAAAGCCTGGTGTGCTGGGACCTCCTGCTCAACCTGGCCCAAGGAGATCAATCTGCCATCAGCTCAGCTCCCCCTGTCCACCCCGCACCCCTGCACAAGCTACTTGGACTGTGACCCAGTTTCTAGGCCATGAACAAGGAGGCGCAGGCCAGACTGGGAGGGGGGTCTGGGGCTGTGCAGGGTTCCTTCCAGCGAGATGTGGGCCTGGGACGCCGTTCCCAGCTGTCTGTGTGGATGAACCAGAACACGTGCAGGGGAGCCCTGGGGTCAAGTTGATGAAACCAGGGCAGCAGCAGCTGGACTCTGGCAAACCCTGGACTCATTCATTCATTCATTCATCAGGTATTGCCCTCCTCACCCCAGCCTGGCATAGCCCATCCATGTTCATTTATCCACCTGTTCCCAGAGGGCCTACTAAGCAACAGGCGCTGTGGGCTTTTAATGTGACCGTGTGACCTGCACCCCAGAGCCTTTGCTCATGCTGTTCCCCGTGCCTGGAACTGTCTCCTGTGCCAGGTTCCGGGCAGAGCGGGTCTTCTCTCCATGCACTTGAAGTCACCTCCTCAGGGAGGCCCTCCCTGCCCAGCGCTGCCCTCTCATTCTATTCATTGGGTATGTGCTAATGCTTCACATGTCACTTTGTCGGCTGGCTTTGTCTATTGTTCATCTTTTCCATCACAGATCCGCTCCAACAAGGTAGGGTTGTTTTTGTTTTGTTCCCAGCACAGGGGTCAGCACACAGCACTTCATAAATGCTGGCTGGCTTGCTTGCTTGCTGAATGAGTGAGTGAGTGAATGAATGACAGGGGTCAGCTCACAGCTGCTCCATAAATGCTTGTTGGAGAATGAATGGCGAACCAGTGGGCGAAAACTCCCTGGGGCAGCGGCAGGACAGGGCCTGAAGGACGGGCCTGGGTGGGCAGGTGAAAAAGGAGAGAGATGGTTTTGTCTCCAAATGCCTTTCTCCAAGGGAGCTATAGCTCAGGGGTGGCAACTGGTGATGGAAAAATTTTAAAAAGACTTGACTCCATTGCCACTGTAAACATGGAGATTTTTACTAACTTCTGATGTCGGCCTTCTCTCGAAAAATCAAGAGATTTTGGCCTTCCCAACTGAGGCTTTGAGTTTCCCTGCGCCGCATCTAGAAGTAGCCAGGCAGACCTGGGCTGGGGGCCTTAGCCTCTCCCTTTCTGGGCCTCAGCTCGACCCGGTAGAAAGTGGGCTGGTAGCGCGGGTGCATGAGGTAGTAGAGCTGCTCCAGCTGGGGTGGGGTTACGCACCCTCCTCCTCGGGTCCTCTGCAGGTTCCCCTGCGCCAAACGCACACAGGCAGAGGCTAGAGAGCCCTGCTCAGAGATGGTGCCTCCCAGCCTAGAGGCCACATCTGTCCCCTGCTCCACGCCCAGCCCTGGAGAGGGACTGGCAGCCAAGAAGGCCGGGGCTGAGCCGGGCGGGTCCGCGGCACGCGAGCGCTCTCTGCTGGCCTGCGGCGGGCGCGCAGGGCCGAGCCACTACCCGGAGCACCAGCGCCGGGAGGCCTGGGGAGTTTCCCTCTGCTCTTCCGGGAATGGGATATTAACAATAGCTAACTATTGTTTACTGACGGTATGTCCCGAGGGCTGTGAGGATCCCAGTCACGTAAAACCTCCCGTTATCCTTGAAAAACCCTGTGGAGTGGATACCGAAAGGCACGGACAGGTTAAGGACCTGCCTGACGTGCTGGGGTTGGCCTGCAGGATCCTGGATCCTGCGCTGGGGTGCAGGAAGGCAGAGAGATGACCGAAGATCTCACCCGATTCACTCCCTCGTGTGTGTCTGTCCTTCCGTCCAACCTCCCATTCCCACACTGCGTGGCCAGTCCATCTGTTTGTCCCCACCACCAGCCAACAGACTGCCCTGCTGTCCGTCCATCATCTACTGAGCAGTGGCTGGGGCTGCTCCCAGCCATCAGGCCCTTCCCTCATCACTGCCCAGGCCCGGCAGGTCCCAGCTGAGAGGAAAAAAAACATGGCTTTCAACGTGAGAAAGGACACCCAGCCTCACACCTAAGGAGCACACGAAGATGAGGAAATGGCACATTCAGCTGCGAGATGGGCAGGCAGTGAAGTGTGAGCACAGACAGAGGGAGGGTAGCAGCCTGTCCTCCCGTGTGGGTGGGAGGGGAAGTTGATGCTTCTTTGTAGCAACTTGAAAATGACAGAATTGAAAATGCCCCCCTCCCTGGAAGGAGAAGTCCACTTCCAGGACTTTATTCCGTGGGTGCGCGTGCACGCACACACACCCACACCCTGAGGCTGGTGAGCAAAACCCCCTCAGTGCCCATCAGTCAGGGCCTGGTCACCTGGGTGATGGCATGCCCAGTGACTGGGTGCTCTGTCGCACAGGGCAATTCCCTGGGTGCTGCTCTGCAGGGACCCCGAGAGGGCCTGAGGGAGAAAAGCACCCAGAGAAAAACCAAGTGGAGGCCACATTGCCAATTATGTTCAAAAAGGGGTGGGAGGAAAGGGGAGTCGGGGCGCCCCCCACAGGTACATGGAGAAGATGGGGCCAGAAGCAGGAGGGAACTCCCATTCCATCCCTTCTGCTGTTTGCGGTACTTTCTAGGTTCACGGGTTCTCTGTTTAGTAGCAGTGAGACAGGGTGTGAGGGGCACACTCATTTGAACAGGGGCTGTGAGGTGGTCTCTGCTTCCCTGCCCGCGTGGCCCGTCTCTGTCCTTATCACCTCTGGCAAATACACCTGCCTCTCCCCAGCTCTAAAAATGGACAGCCTTTCCCATCTTAATCCTGAATTGAGATGTTCCTTAAAATCACATCCTAACACGGGTAACTGGCACATTTTTGCTCGGTGGCACAGAAGGTGCCTTTCGCAGTGGACAGCAGCGCGCCGAGGCATGGATGTTCCCACGGCACCTTCCGCCTGTGCCATGCGTGGTGCTGCCGTGCTCCGAGGACCCACAGTGTGTCCCTGGGCAGAGCTCCCACCCACCCCCTAGCTCCACAAGGAGCAGACCTGCTGGAGCTGGGGACTGGAGTGTTACCCAGGGAGGCCACCGGCTTCTTTCCGACCCCAAGGTTAGGCCTCAACTCCAGCCATGAACTTTACTGCCTGTAAACCCACCAGCAACAACAGAGCCCTGAACTTGCTTTGGGGTCTTCCAGCATTTTGAAGTAATGTTAGAACCTCTGTCCGTTCTCCCTTCGCAGAGTTGACTGAGGGTAAAGAACCCACAAACGTCCCTGGCCCAGGCCCCGTGCAGGGAAGCTGAAAGGCAGCAATTCACTGCTGAGGCCGCGGAGAGCGGCTGTGGGCAGAAGTTCAGGCAGAGCTTTCTGGAGGGCGGCCGTTAGCAGCCACCTGGCTCCCTCCAGACGGCCAGACTCCGACGCCCGAGCGGGACCCAACCACCACACGAGAATGGCCCGGCTCCTGCCGCAGGACACCGAGGCGTGCCTGCTGGCGGTTGGGACCACAGCAGGAAGTTCGAATCCTGGGTAAAAACTGCCACAGATGTTTCCACCCCTCGCATAGAGAACGGCAGATGAGTTGTCCATAGTCAGATCCAGTCTCTTTTCATAGACCAGAAGTATATGTGAAAACCCTTCCCCCTTCCAATAGAGTAAATCCAGCCAATAAATAGCTTCTAGAGACTTACTAGCTGAGTCACACAAAGCAACTTAAACCAAAGGACGCCACCCCCTTTGTTTAGAGTCTTTTAGGACTGGGGCTGGCAGACCCGTGGTCCGCAGGACAAAGCTGGCCCACTGCCTGTTTCTGCGTGACCCCGCGAATGACGAACGAGTTTCACACACGAACACGTACAACGGATTTGATAACAGGGACTAAATTGTTCTCCCCTAAAGAAAAAGGAATCTCCCTTTTCTCATTAGGAGGCTTGTAACATTACAAAAATGCTATACTCAATTATATCTTGAATGTCATTAATTAAAAAGCGTGGACACTTTTTTCTCTCATTACATACTGCCTTCGATTTTGCCTTTTGGCTTATGAAGCCCAGTATTTACTAACTTCAGTCCTGTGTTGAAAACGTTTGCTAGCCCAGCACTGTAACATCAACTGCCATCCCAAAGCACCTAAAACATTCAATTCTGTCCCTGTTACATGCCAAGAGGAAGAAGAGCACAGCTTCTTAAATATTAATGCACACTTTTTTTTTTATTATATTAAAATCAGGCAACGGTCTGACAATAAAAAGGCTGCTTATGGAATACTGTTATGTTAAACTTTACTTACAGGGTGTTAAATCCTTACAACTAAGGTTTTCCCCAGAAAAAGATGAATGGAAACATCAGGTGCTTTTCAGATTGGATAGTTGCTGCTTTAAAAGGTGGTTTTACACAAACACTAAGTTACAAAAAAAACCAAAAAAAACAAAAAAAACCCCAAAACCAAAAAAACCCCAAAAAAACCCTTCAGAACACGATGAGTTTCTTTTATTTCGTATGCACCCACATCTCAGCATTTAGTGGTCCTGAACAGAAAAATGGGGAATCGTAGCAATTAGCCAGGAAACTGAGCCCGCCAATTTCGGGGTTCTGCCGCGCATACCGAGTTCTTTCTTACTCCCTGCCGAGGACCGCGAGAAGCTACAGCACCAGAACCAAAGTACGCACCGAATTCAAGGTTCTTTTTGTTCCAGTTGTCAGATTCCAAACTAGACCCGAGTGGATGGCAAAGATGACCAAGGAAGAGCCCTGTTTAAAACTTCAATTTGTAAAAGCAAAAGCAATCATAGGGACAGAAAAAATTCATTCAGAGGGATCATGTGTGCTTGCAAATGTCTTCTGTGGCCTTCCTGAGCTAAAAAACAACGCGCTAGCTGACGATGGCGGCAGAGGGGGCGGGCTGACCGACGCTCGTCTCCCAGGCTGGTGGAGAGCAAACCCACGTGGGGCCAAAACTCGACAAGGGAGGTCAGACTCTTTCCAGCCTCGCCTGATGGCTTCCGGCCAAAGCAAGGGCGTGTCCCAGATAGTGTTGGGTATAACCATGGAGAAAAGGACTTGAGGAGGAGTAAGGAGAAAGCAGCACCCCTCGATATAAAGGTGGGGGAGGGGGGAGAAGATATGGGGAAAGCCCTGAATTCCTCGCCAAAGGCCAATTTCGGAGGGGAGCAGAGGGGGTTACAATCTATGCTTCGGCCAAGGGTGGTGGTAGAGAGTGGGGAAGGATGATGGCTTGGAAGGGGGACATCATTTAAGACTTAAAAAAAGAAAACGGGGTGCACACGAAGCACCCCCACACACCCAGCAGGAGTCCCACAGGCGGTGACCTGAAACCTTCACATCTACTCTATAAGCCACCCCAAGCTGGAGGGCTGTTGCAGGGAAGGAGGGTGGCAGGAGGGGATGGGGAGAAGGCAGAGACCCCAGGCCATGTAGTCAGCAGCAAGGTGATTGTGTGATGTGTCTTTTCACAGTTGCGTTAGATGTGCCCCACCGATGATGATGGGAATCAGTGTGAATACACTTTCTTGATCCCAGAAGTTCAACTATGTGGACAGTGGTTACACTTGACAGGATGATTTGTTATAGCACAACTTATATATTTCAAATGGACAAAATTAGTATCATTTACAGTATCTTAAGATAAATTTTCTTTGAATGGGAGCTTCCTTTCCAGTACTTCGAGGTCTACAAGACGTATCTAGAAAATTGACTACTGTGGAAAATGAAGACTGCTTAAATCGAACGGGGGAGGGGCGGGCCTGTGGCTTTCCTTGTGATCAGTTGCTGTAACACTGTCCTTCGGGCGGCTGCGGGAGCTTCATGTTTTCTTTCGACATCATCAGGCGCCGGAGCTCCTGGAGCACGACTTTGATACTATATGAGTTCTGCCACTTGGCTAGCACTGATATGGCTCTTGGGTCCACCTAGAAAGAGGCAAACAAAAGCAAATCACTGTCAGGCTCTCCAGCAGAAGAACCACCGAATGCTGGAGTTAAGGGACAGTACACACTTGAGTAGGATGCATTTTCAAGCTGAACACGCTGATCACACAATGGTATCTGGCATGCAGAATACCTGCAAGACACCTCCCGCCAGTCCGCTCTTCTCTTTCAGTGACCCAAACCCTCACTGCTCGGGAGAAGGAAATTATGGGTAAGCGAAGCCACTTCTGGAGAAATGGCCCTGATACTCGGCAGGCCCCCCACACGACCAGCTCTAAAACGGTGACCTGCCTCTGGGCCGGCTGCCGCTGCTGCTCAGCGCCCATCCTTTCTCGACCCCGCACCCAGGTGGTGGATGACACAGATGTGCAGGGTAGTTGGAAGACCAAAAACTGGGTGGCCTGGACCCAAGCTCTAGTGACAAGGGCCTGCCTCAGAGTCATCTTCCCTCAAGTTAACACGGCGTTCCCTAAAAGAAATTTCTCACAATGCGGGATGACTTCTAGACTGTAGGTGGAGCTCAGACGCAATATTAAACCCTGAACATGCAGAAACAAGGCTCATCTCTTTCCAATGTTCCCCCCGAGTCTTCGGAATGCCTCAAAGGAAAGGCTCAGGTGATGCTGACGTGACCACACCCCGAGCGCCTGCTGACCTCCTTTGATAGACAGGGGGCCTCACAGACCCCGTGCCTTCGGCGAGCAGCAGGAGGGGGAGGCTCTGAGAGCTTTGCTTTGGTTTTGTAGTATTTCTTGTTGCCACTGCCACCTTATGACAGGTGAGCGAGTTTCCATTTGTGGTAGTAAAAATACGTTTAAAAAAAGCCAGCCCATTAGATTAAAAATATATACGATACGCCAGTGGTCCACGAGGTAGAAGATCTGGGCAAGATCTCCCCCCTCTGTGCCTCAGTGTCCTCATTTCTACCTCAGGGGGTGTCACGAGGCCCGAGGGAGCTCCTGTCTCACAGTGGCCAGCAGAGTGCTGGCCCGAGTAGGTGCTGTATGAGTGATGATGGTCCAATACAATCGGGAAGCAGGCCCCCGCCCTAAATCTGCACGTGTTCATACTGTAATACATTTTATTTCATCATCAAAGAACCGAGGAACACATGGGATCGGGCCAAAGGATCCCTGAAGGAAAAGCACAAAGCATTTTTCAACCTCGAGGAACAAGCAGGGGCAGAAAAAACAACTTACCACTCCATTAGAACTATTAACTCCATTCATATTAATTTTTGTTACAAATCTTACAAAGGGGGGTGCTTCTGGGTATTTAGGTCCACATTCTATTTTAAGGCTGTATATTCGGTTTTCATAAATTGTCTGGAAGAGAAGGGTACAGAGATGTCAGGCAATTACAGAGACTTAAAAAAGGCAGACCTCCTGAGACCCCACCGCCCGACTGCAGAACCGGTGCCTCGGCTTCCACGGCACAGATCCACCCGTTATATTCGACACGCCAGTGGTCTCAGTCCCTACACTAGTACCTATGAATTCTGGCCTCGGGAGAATAAAAAAGACAAAAAAGTTAGCATCGTGAACGTTTTAAGTTAGTGCTATTAAGTCCAATCAGGACTTGCTCTCATGCTAATTTCTCGACTTGGCAGAGCTGCCTGACATTCTGAGGCGGTGTGTGAGAGGCATCCTCTGCGCAGAGAAGCCACAGTAAGTGTCTATGCACACCAGGGTCACCAGCCAGTGCATTACATGTCACTATGTCCAAAGCACAGAACAGGCGTCTCTTTAGAGAACTTCAAACTTAAGCAGAAGGTAGGGCTGGGGTGTAGATACGAGAGCCGCTTTCCCCCTTCGCCACTCTGGGGCTGTGCCCTGCGCAAGGGATCTCAGCCGGTAGGTGCTACCCCCCAGCCCCTCCTTATGATGACCTGAGGACTGACATTCAGTGTGTGAGGCGGGGCAGGGAGAGCACCAAGGACACTAGGCCCACATAAAATATTTTCCTTCTTCAAACACCAGCCACGCTGTTTTTCGGAAACACTGGGTAAGTCCAATCCCCCATGTCGATGAACTTTTCACTGGAATGTCTGCTTGATGAGCAGCGAAACATGCCGCCATTGCCACGCTGTTTCTTCTGCCTGCAGCGCCCTGCCCCCACCGGAACTACCTACCACATAGCCTTTAAAACCCCATTCAAACAGCATCTCCCAGTTCCAATACTGTACAGGACAGGAGGCCAGTCCACAGCTGTCCTATTAGGACACTGTGTTATTATCGTTTGTGTCTGCAGACCACACTGTGGTAATGCCTCCCCATCAGACTGGCACCCTCGAAGGCAGGGGCCGCCTGCTATGGCTCCCCTCTCAGGCACCTGTGCCCCTTCCTCAGTGCCTGCTGCACAAATAACTGTTCCTTAGAAAACAGCGACATCTAGCGGTCTTTGGGGAAATAAATGACAGAGGATGTGACTTAAACCGCTGAAAACACTGTCTAAATAGTGGCCTGTCCCAAATAATAAAACTGGAACGTATTTTGTATTTTAAGATTCAGAAGACGTTCATAATGTATCCATAGAAACCTTTCACATCCACTTAACAGACACCTCCAACTATAACAAAACCAAAACTCGTGTTCCCACCTGCCCTCCACCTGCTCCACCACCAGCAGTTAGTTAAGGCAGGACCGAGCAGCCAGCCACGACTCCCTCTTCCTGCAGCCCTACCTTCTGATCGCCAGTCTCAGCGTCTACCCCCAAAAGAGATCCCGCACCCACCCACTTCCTTCCACTGTGGAACCTCATCCGAACGTCCTGAGTCTGCTTCCTCTCTAGCTCCCTACACTCTGTTCTCCACACAGCAGCCTGGCCGGTATTTTCCATCTGGAAACCGTCCCTCCAAAGGCTTCCTAGTGACCTGAGAAGGGAGTCCAAGTTTCCCGATCGGACCCACGCACCCCTGCCGTCCTCTCCTTTCATTCTTCTGCCTCCCACCCAGGTGCTCTGGTCTTCTTCCTTGCCAAGTTCTCTTTGTCCTGGGGTCCCTGCACCAGTCCCTCCCCTGCATCCTGCAAGTCCCAAATCTCCTTCGTCCCCCCACCTGAAGACGGACACCCAGTCTGGTGTCGGACCTCCCACCACCAAACACAGAGCAAGGAGGGAAGGGGCTTCAACAGAATTGGTACTCAGTGTTTGTTGAATGAATGAATGTTGCCCTTCATGTTAATTTAAAATGAACAAACAGCTTGTTGCCATTAAGGAACTTCCTCAGTGGAAAAAAAATTACTCAGTAAACGTAACAAGTAGGAAGCAAAAGGAGACATGCCCTCCATACAGACTGACGGACAGCAAAGGTGGCCTATCCTTAGGACCCAGCACGGTTGCCACCAGCAACCACACGAAGCATCCGTGGAGTGCACGGGTCCCCAGTTCACCCCTGTGCGTGTCCTGCATGCGTGCTCCATGGCTTTGTCTGACAGAAATTTAAAGGCAGAATTTCTTACATAAAAAAGTCTCTGGGGGATGAGCCTGAGGTAATTGCCAAAATCACAAAAGTCTTTAAAATGTTTTGATACCACATCTTGCAGGTGTCATCTGCTGGTCTGCAATGTGGCTTGCCGGTATTGATCAAGTTTCAATGACATCTATTAACAACGGCATAAACATGGCTGGGAGGGCGGGCAGCTCACTAACAGAATTCTGACTAACACGTAGATCAGACCTTAACATCACTCTGACACTATGAAATCTGATTTTTAAACACATCCACGCTATGACTCACTTCTTAGAAAAAAATAAGCAGTGAATTCTAACCACCGATGTTCCATGGAAATTTCATTAAAACACAGTAGAAAGTGCCTCAAGTCAAGTGAACAGAGACCCCTGAAGGGTCACTGAAAAGCCCGAAGTAAGATTTTTATAGAAAACAGGGCCCTGGTTTTCTTCTTTTGTTTGTGAGTGCTCTAGGGACCTGATAAAAAGGTTTCGTGGCAGAAAGGAAATGTGCCAGATGGAGAATTGCTAGAACATTCTGTCTCTGTAAAGAACACAGTTCTTAAGATCCATTATTTGATCATGAAATAAACGCTTTTCACGTTGCTGATGGGGCCTGACTTCATGGGACAATTTGGCAGCGCCACCAAAACGCGGAGCAAGCCTGCTCAGCCCAGCGAGACCCTGGCCAGCAAGGCCCTGCAGGTGGACTTCTCCATGTACACAAAACCGCAAAGCATTGTCTGTCTGCCTCAGGAAAATAACTCAACAACCTAAATGTCTGCCTGCAAGGGACTGACTCCACAGACGCGGCATATTCACCTAATCGGATACTTCGTGGCCTTTTCCAAGACGGAGACAAACGCACACACGACCACGCCAGAGCTGGCAGTGCAGCCAGCACGGTGCCAAGTGTGTACAACGCCCAGACACAGACAGAGGCGCCCCTCCGGCCTGGGGTCCTGATGCACACACAGGCTGTTTCTCCACTAGACAGGACAGGTCCGGAGCCTAGAGGTCACAAGCTTTTCCTGGACCTAAAAATTATACATATATGAGATCATCCCAGCTTAATCATGAGGAAAAACATCAGGCAAATTCCAAAAGAGATACTCTCCACAAAACACCTGACCAGCGCTCCTCAAGGCTGTCAAGGGCAACAAGAACAAGAAAACCTGGAACTGACACAGCCTCAAGGGGTCGGGATAGGATGACAAAATATAAGGTAGCATCTTGTGCAGGATTCTGGGACGGAAAACAGACATAAAGTAAAAACTAAGAACACCTGAATAAATGATGGACTTTAGTGAATAATAACGTATCAATATTTGTCCAGTAGTTTTTACAAATGTACTATATTAATATAAAATATTAACAATAGGGAAATAGGCAGGGTATGGGGGGGAATGGGAACTTTCTATATTACCTTTGTAACTTTTTTATAAAACTATTATAAATTAAAATTTACTTGAAAAATGTATGATAAGAAAAAAGTATTTACTTAATTTATGCAAAGAATATGGCAAAATTTAAATTAATATATAATAAAATGATGACATTAGGTCAACTAAACGTCAACTGCTACTCAATGCAAATCTTATGTAGTTACAGAAAAATGAAGTTTTGTGTGGGCACACGCCGTGTTAGAATGAAGGGCGGACCCTCTGAAAAGTGAAGCCGTGCAGATGGCAGAGGCAGACAGGCGGGCAATCAGAGGCAGGTGCACAAGGAGACACACCAAACCGCCGCCTGCAGTGCATCTGGGGAGGGACGTGGGAACACGGCCGTGAGGGGTAAACCGGGGAGAAGGCACCACACCAGGTACCATGACAGAGAAATTAATACAGGGAATGGGTTGCATCTGTGCCACTGGACTGACTAAAAAGCTTCAAAAAGGGGGCCTGAGCTAGAACACGGATAACAACGGCTGGGAGCAGGTGGTAACCCTGAAGGTTGGGGGAACAGAGGGAACAGGCTGCAGTTGGTCCGACTGAAGGCTCAGAGGAGAGGTCTGGGGAGCTGACCAATGATCCCTGAGGAGGGGGTGCTGTGAGGTTGGTACTGGGAGTGCCCCCAAAAGCTGGAGGCTGGAACCCGAAGCTGCTGCCAGAAAGAAGGGCTGTTACCAGAGCGGCACAGACAGAGCAACAAGCAAACTGGGGAGGAGCAGGTCCCCTCTCCCTGCCTTTTGGGTCCTCCCCTGCGGCCTGAGTGGTGAACCCTAACAGGAAGCCAGCTGACAAAGGAAAAGCGGAGTTTGCTGAGCGCTAGCCCCAGGGTCCACAGCAGAGCAGGGAAAGGCGGGCTTGGAGCTCACTCACCGGCACTCACACATGCCCCTAGACAGTGACAAGACACCGCTTGCTTCGTACAGAAACTCCCTCTCCCAGCCGGCAGGGAGGGCATCCTTCCGAGGGAGCCAGGGGACCCATCCAGAGGCCACAGTAACTACTCAGTTCCCTAATTCAACCCTAGGGCCACGGCAACAGTCTACAAGCTAAAGACTGGACCGTGGAGCCAACCACACAGTACTAATAAAGAAGGGCGCTTGCTCCTTTCCACTTGCTTCCTGTTTCTGTCAGTGTCGCCCCAGCACAAGAGGTCCAGAGCTTAGAGGTCTGAGCAGAAACACTGTGACACTCTGTGGCCAGAAGAGAACTACTCCACACCTAGTGCTGTGGACAGTTGAACATTTACCCCAATTTTGTAAGGGGCACTTGGATGGGTTTGGATTTGGAGAACTTGCTTTCTTTAAAAAAAAAAAGGCATTCAAATAACTAATATACATACATAATTAAAGCTTACTCAGAGTTCTAAAAGATATACGGTCGCCCTGACTGGCATGGCTCAGCTGGTCGGGCGTTGTCCCACAAAGCAAATGTCGCCCAGGTGGATTCCGGGTTGGGGCACATGCAGGGGCAACTGATTGATGTTTCTCCCTCACATTGATGTTTCTCTCCCTCCCACTAAAAATAAATAAATAAAATCTAAAAAAAATAAAGGAAAAAATATACATGGAAAAAGTAAGTCCCCTGACCATCCTGGCCCCAGTCACCCAGCCAGATCCCTTTTGAAGAAGGCAACCATCATCATCAATTTCTTTAATGTTCTTCCAAAAGCGCCCTAAGCACACAAGAGCACGAACATTATGTATGACCCCTTCCTCTCCCCCCACAGCCCCCCATCACGTCTGGCAACATATTCCATATACAGCTTCGCACCTCATTCTTCTCACTTAATATCACGGAGATCACCCCATTTTCAACACACATAAATCTGTTTCTTCATTTGGATAGCTAAACAGTATATAATATTGTCAACTGAAAGAAGACCCTGAGGCAGTTTCCAGTATTTTGCTACTATTGAAAATGCTGCATAAAAATAACCTCATACACATAGGCTTTTGGGCAACACATTCAAGAAAAGCGGAGTAAATTCCTAGCAGAATTTCTGGATCATATGGTGAACATCTTTTCAATTTTGATGGATTTTCTCTTGAATAATACAGTAACAGAAATATAACAGGGACAAGAGCTACTCAAGTGCTCTACACCTAGATGCTTCAATAATGGCACACATCTTGTAAGCCAACCTTAAACAGACTGGTCAGAGGAAGCACCTAGAGGCAGATAGTTCCTGTTATGAGTTTGCTTTTAACCTTGGGGAGCCAGGGCAATCAAAACTATAGGGGTAAAAAGAGAGACGATCGCAAGTACAGGTGAGGGTGCGGAGAAACCAAAACCCTATTGCGTTGTTGGTGGGAGTGTAATTTGGCGCAGCCACTTTGGAAAACAGTGTGGGCAGTTCCTTAAAACGCTCAACACAGCCACCAAAGGATGCAACGCTTCCACCCTGGGCATGGACACCCAAGAGAGTTGAAAACGTACGTCCATACAAAAATCTGTACACGAATGTTTGCAGCATCTTTCACTATAGTCAAAAAGTGGAAAAAATCCTAATGTCCACCAACTAATTAATGGATAAACAAAATATGGTATACCATATAATGGAATATTATTCATTCATAAAAATATAAGTGCTATTAAGTGGGTGAACCTTGAAAATATTATACCAAGTAAAAGACAGTCACAAAAGACCATATATTATATGGTTCCATTGATATGAAATGTCCAGAATAGGCAAATTCATAGAGAAATTAAATTAGTGATTGTCAAGGATGAGGAGTGGGGGGCAGAACGGAGTGACTGCCAGCGGGATGGGGTTCCTTCTGCCTGGGGTAATGAAAATGTCTCAAAATTAGCGATAGGTGCACAGTTCTGAGCGTGATAAAAACCACCGAACTGTACATTTTAAAAGTGTATTCTATGATAAGCGAATTCTATAGTCTGTGAGTTACATCTCAATAGAGCTGGTATTTTTTTAAAAGGCTATATGGGAAGCACCTTACACACTGAGTTTATTCACGAAAAGCTGGCCCCTTTTGGGAAGAAAGAAACTGAAACTCAAGGTGATGTAAAGTGTTTTTGGTGGAATGGAATATTTTCAACATACCTTAGAGGTTTATTTTACTTGTTCATTTGTCTGTTTAAGTGCATATTCATATTTTGCTGTGTATAATGCATGCTTTTATTATCCATATTTTTGAGGGAAAAATAAGGATATACCTGGGTAGTACCTGAAATACCCTGTATCTATTCTTGTGTTTTGTAATTATTTGCTACATAAAATTTCTCATACCATAATATGTTAAAAAATAAATGCTAAAATTCCCTTATAATACAAAAAACAAGTATCTAAATATAAATAAAAACAGTGAATTAAAAAAATTAAAAGATTTTTCCCCATGAAAGTTTGGGCCAAAAACACGGGTGTGCACTCCAGGGGGGCGGGCACTACCCCCGGGAAATACGGCTGCTCAGTGGTATTCAGTGCATTCACATGCTGTGCGCTGGTCCGCCGTCAAGTTGTTGGAACCTGAACACCGGCCTGTTGATCAGCTATCTACTGCACAACGAGCCCATTCATTCTTAGTCATTTCCAGGAGCTCTGGGGAGTGAGGAGTAGGGAACACTAGTTCTCATCCTCAAGAAATCTAAACCACTCTTAGAAAGAGAAGCAGAGGAGTGAAGGAAGCGTCACCACACAGCAGACGTTCAGAGACGGCAAGAACAGTGATCTACATGAAGGAACGCGCTTTCTAGATCCTGTTTCCCTAGTATTTAACAAATCCAGAAAATCCTGGTTTCCATAGGTTTAAAAAAGATCAAGAAATGAGTAAAAGCAAATTGAGTATTTAAAAAAAAACACCCCAAACAACACTATAATGTTAAAAAAGTGAGTCAAGAAGTAACACCAGATGGCAGCGTCAGCCATCTGCTATGAGTGTTTACGACAGTCCAAGGTCAACATCAGACTGTCCTAATGCTTTGTGAGCTGACACTTCCGGGTTCTGGCTGTGACTTTCTAGCCCCCACGGAGGGTGCAGGACCTTGCATGCAGTGCAAAGAACGAACACCATCATCCTTAAGCACTAGCAGACACACGAAAGGCCCAGATGCACTGAAGCCGAGTCTCCTACTGCTTGTCTGAAAAAAGTGTCACAGTGGGAATCTTTCTTCACTCCTACATCACATCATTTCTTCACCCTGGGCAACTCTATAATGGGGACAGAGGAAAACTCAAAATATAAACAGGAGGGACACAATGGCAGAGGGGTTGAGAGCACAGTCTCTGGAGGCAAGACCTGGTTTGGGAATGATGAGCCACGTGGCATGTAATTCTACCTCTCTGAGCCTGTTTCCTCATCAGTTAAATGGAATGCAACTGATAACCTGACCAGAGGTTCTTGCGAGAATTCAATGACATTTCTGGGGAGGGGGCAGTTTACTGTGTGCCATAAAAAAAGGTTAGCTGGCATTTTGAAGACTGGAACTCGCACAGGTCACACACAAAGCTCTGTAAGAGAGGTCACTTTCCACTGTCCTCTTTTTGTAAAGGCCTCTGGGCCTAACAGTGCCTGGGACAGACCAGAGAGGATCAGGCAGGCAATAACCCTTCGTCTAAGGGCCCCAAAACTCAGGATACAGATGCATGGCAGGCCTGGGAAACAATGAATAAAAACCACAACCGTGAAGGCTTTCCAAGGTTTATTTCAACACCGTATTCAGGAACGTTAGCTCTGTCTGGAGCCTTGTTATTTGATAAGCCCAAGAGTTTGTTCTAAACTACATCTGAGGGTACAATTACCTCAACCCTCACTGTCTAATCTACATTGTCATGTAAATTCACACTGTGAGTCTAAACAGGTTTTTGCTTACCATTTAGAGGGATTAAACTGCATCAGAGGAGGTTCAAATATATAAACTGAAACTGGTCAAAAAAGAATAGCCACATTTCAGAAAATATACCATTGGTGAGCTTTTTCCGTGATAAGGCTACTATTTTTAAAAGGAGGCACAGTGAATTTAAGACATTGACATTTATAGCCGCAGCTCGACGCTTACTCTTGGAGGCCCAATTATCATCCCTGTCCATCTGGTAAGGGTCATGTCTTCGTCATCTTCTAGACCCCAGCTAACTGTGCCATCTCCTACTCCTTTCTGGCCTTCTTCGAGTTCTTCCAACAGTCGAAAATTGCGAGGGACTTTTACTCCTAAAATAAATGGAAAGAAATTCAAGATACTAGCAACTCCAGGGGAACTTGTAAACCTAGAGCTAGTTGCTCATTACAACTGCGTGGGAATGAAGATGATAACATGCAAATAATTGCTGAAAGTGGTTGTACTTCAAACTCGCTGCTTTCCGGAGCTACTTGTAATTGACCAGCACAACAAGCAAGGAGCACGGGGTTTTGTTACAGGTGAAGGGATGACCGGAACAGGGCTAGATGCCCAAACCTAGAAAGATACCCCACTCAACCCCCATGGCTTTGACAAACTTGGTAAAGCGTTTACATGTAGAATGTTGATTAATTTGGGTCCACTAATTTGAGATGAAGACCATCAATATCAAGTGCTAACAAAAGTGCCTTGGAAGAAAAGGAGCAATCTGTTTCGTTCTTAACACACACTTTTGAGGTGACGCGTGTGCTCATTTGTTGGAATGACTCAAACTCCCCGAGGAGGAAGAGTCGTCACCCTGGCTGTACCAAGTAACAACAATGTCCTCTTGATCAACTATGGGTCAACCGAAGGCATCAATGGTAACATTTTAAGTTGTTTCAGGCACAGTTTCTCTATTAAAAGAGAAATCTAAAAGAGGGTAGCCCGTTCTCTGATTTACCTGCTTCCCCAAATCCCAAAGCCTGACAAGTAGCCCATGAAGGCAAGCACCCGACCATGTCTCACAGGTTCCAGCCACTCCTCCCGAGTTCAGGCTGAGGCCTGGGCTGCTCCTGGGGGTCTCCCAGAACAGAGCCTTGGTACTGGGGCCAGAGAGGGGACAAGGCTGTGGGAGGGCACAGGACAACTCTCCTGGGGTTGCTCTCCCAGCCAGTTCTGCCTCCCGAGCCCTCCGCCTCCCCTGGCAACTTGGCCTATTTCCTCTGGTTAACCCTCAGGATCCAGGCAAGCCTAGAGCTTTCTTTGCCTTAAGTGCTGAGCCCCCAACTGGCTAGAATCTTGAAGGCAAGTAGCTCTTAACATGTGACTGTGAACAAAGACCCCCCTGGAGGGACCCAAGACTGTGGAAGGCGTTCCCAGTATGTCTCAGTATTTCCCAAAGTGTGGGGTGCATGCTGCTATTAATGCAGTTTGAACACATGTCTGAGCATCTACTACACATATCAGGCACTCCTCTAGGCACTGGGGAACAGGCAGCGAACAAAACAAAAATGCGTTGCCCCCATGGAGCTGACACTCTAGTGGGACATATAATCTACCAAAAAAAACTGACACAAAACACACATCTAACTGGTATGACTGATGGCGGTGTTCTGAAGCAGAAAGTAATTGGGGGGGAGTTACAATTTTAAACAGGGTGATCAAAAAGTCGTTACAATCGGGTGTCATGACTGATGACCTGAAGGTTGAGGAGTCTGATCTATGGACAGCCGGGGGGAAAGTGTTCCAGGCAGAGGAAAGAGCCAGTGCAAAAGCCCCGAAGCAGGACCTCAGATGCCCACAGCATCAAAGATGCCAGTTTAGCTGCAGCAGGAAATTAGGGACTCCAGCTGTTACTGAGAGACACAAAAAAGCCACTGGGGTTCTAAACAGGAGTGACAGGACCTGACTCTTTCAACAGGATCCCTCTGACTACCGTGTGAAGGACACAGTGAGTGGGGGGAGTGCAGAAACAGCCAGGAGGCTCCTGTGAGAATCCTTCAAAAGATAATACTGGCTTGGACCAGGTGACAGCAGCGCAGGTAGTGCGAAGCAGCACAACCCCAGGTGGTTTGAGGTCTGAGCTGGGAAGAGTTGCTGTCAGACTCCAGCGAAGCATGAGATAAACAGAGTCAACTCTGGCTCCCAGGCTTTTGGTCTGAGAACGCATTAGAGGATTTTAGGTGGCACTTGAGTGAACACTTGCTTTTACAGTTATGCATTTCCTTTTAAGAATAACTTATTTAGGGCAAGTAATACATATCCCTTTTATGCTGATGGTAAAATTCTCCTTTTTAAAATAAATGTAGGCCCTGGCTGGTGTGGCTCAATTGGTTGGAGTGTTGTTCTGTGAACCAGATCTCAGGTTTGATCCCCACTCAGGGCACATGACTAGGATGCGGGTTCAGTCCCTGGTTGGGCTGCATACAAGAGGCAGCTGATTGATGTTTCTCTCCCTCTCTCTAAAATCAGTAAGCATGTCCTCTGGGGAGGAAATAAATAAAGTAAAATAAATGTAAGCAAGAGAGTCAGTTGACTGAAAAAAATATCAAACAGCACAGCAAAAACCTGAAAGCATACCTGAATGGCTTGTCTGGGAAACACTGGAATTTTTATCCATACAACAGCCAACTGGATTATTCAGCTATTCTGAATTAAATCCCGTCCCACAAACACGAAACTAAAGGATGTTTATGATATTATGAGCAAAAAGCCAGAGACACAACATCTTTTGTTCAGAAAGAGGTAAATCTAAACCTTTAATAATCCTAACTAATTTGGCCTAGGGAAAAAAATCACTGTGCATCATGATCGGTTCATTTAAAAACTGAAGCTGATAAAAACGAGTGCTCAGAGCACAGAGCACACCCATGGGAAGACCAACAGGTGCCTGTCCTAGATGGCGCAGCGGCGGAACCGCGTTCTCTCCCGTTCCTGTTGGAGCCCCGGCTCCCAGAGCCTCAGAAGGTGAGGTACTTGGAAACCCGGCTCTCGGAGAGGTGACGAAGTTAAAGCGAGGCCACTAGGGTGGCGCCTCATCCAATCTGACTGACTGGTGTCCTTATAGAAAGAGGGAATCGGACAGATTCCTGGGTACAGAGAACAAACGTCCTGACAGCTGTCAGAGGGGAGGGGGTTGGGGCCGGGTGAGACAGGTGAAGGGATTAAGCAAAGAAATTAAAAAAAAAAAAAGAAAGAAAGAAAGAAAGAAAGAAAGACAGACTCATGGACACAGACAACAGACAGTATGGTGACCGCCAGAGGGAAGCGGGGCTGGGGGAGGTAGAAGAAGGCAAAGCGGGGATAAACGGTGACCTGACATGGGATGGTGAACATACAATACAACATACAGATGTTGTATTGTAGAATTATAAACCTGAAACCTATACGATTTTACTAACTAATGTCACCCCAATGAATTCAATAAAATAAAAAAATAATAATTAAATTAAAAAAGGAAATTGAGACACAAGAGACGGCAGGGATGCACGCACACTTGCATGGAGGAACGACCATGTGAGGACGCAGTGAGAAGGCAGCGCCTGCACTTGGAGTTTTTGACTTGTAGGCGCCAGAACTCTGAGCAAATAAATGTGTCACGGCAGCCCTAGTACACTCACACAGAGGCTGAGTGACATCTTAAGTTTAAGGTGGAAAGGACAGAGACCAAGATGGCAAGAGCGGTTATCTCTGGGTATGAAGATTATGGGTGGTTTTCTCCCTTTCTGTATTTTTCTGATTTCTTTTACTTCTTGTTATTTGCATAGCAAACAAAACATTAACAACACCCTTAGGACCCACGTCAACCACGCTGTAGGCAAGGTCCTACTTCTGGGCCTTCGCACTCGCTATTCCCTCTGCCCGGAACTCTCTTCCCCCAGATATCCGCCAGCCATGCTCCCTCACCTTCTTCAGGGCTTCAGTTGGATGATCCCTGACTGCATAAGGACCGCAGATTCTCTGAGAGGGGGAATCTCACTTAATGGTATTCCCTAAGCGACTGTGTTTTTTAACTTGTTAAGTCAAATGAACAACAGCAAAGTACAATAGCTTCCATAGCTAAGTCCTTCACTTCTGAATGGAAGTTGCTCTTTGGGGCAAGATAAATGTGCTACTTCCTTGCGTCAGATAAAATGTAAGTCAAGCTGGATTAACTATTTCTGGTATGTCTGTTCCTCTTGCAAACTTTGGCAAAGAACATCTTTATGGCTAAAAACGTTACCTCTTCATCTAACACGCAGATCTGATTAGGACGTCCTAATCCAAATATCACAAGCTCACTATTAGTAGTTTCAAAACAGGTGATGAATTCAAGTTGTATTTTTCTGATGTCTGATTCCTACTTGTGAAGTAGGGGAAAATATATTAGTAATGAATCCTATACTTCCAATAGACATTTCCATGGGATTAGAAATTCACCATCTATTAGGCAGTCTTGAAATATTCCAAGCAGGAGCTGGAATATACACTTAAATATCAGAATAATTGCACTGTATACTGATTAATTACAATAAACATCTATTCCATTTGAACAGTAATTCTCAAACTTTTTTGGTTTCAAGACCCCTTTATACTCTTAAAAATTACTGAAGATTCTGCAGAGACTTTGTTCATGTGGGTTACAGCTATTTATAGTAAATTAGAAATTAAACAGATTTTTAAACTATTTAATTCATTTAAACTAACCACAATGAACCGTTGTGTGTTAAGATAAATAACATATCTTATATTTTCCAAAGAACAAAGGAAAATTAGTGAGAAGAGTAGTATGACTTTGCAAATTTCTTTCATGTCTGGCTTAAAACATGTTTAAGAGCTGAGGTGCGCTGAGAACGCACGTCCTGTCCAAAGGGCACAGTCACTCCTTCTCTCTGGCCAAACGTCTGTGGGTCAGATTCTGCTTATAGTCCAACACTTTGCAACCTCTGAGGTCACCTAATTATGTTCTCAAAAATCCCTCTGAATTCTAACATCCTAGATTTGCTCAGCAGATGTTTTTAAAATCCTTTCTTTTGTCAGAGGGTAAATAAAGATTGATAAACGCTGTGCTAGTTCGGCATCAGGCCGTTAAGTGCTTTGTGAACCTTTATTGAGCTAAATCTTAAATTTAAGTTCACCCAATGGATAGCAATAAGGAGACTGATTTTTAAATTCATTTTTTCTAAGGCATAAACTTTTATTTTCATTCAAATAACCACTAGAAGCAAAGTCTGGGGAACAAACACCTTGCAGAAATCAGGAATTACAAAAAAAATCGCAAAGTATGAAGTGCCTCATTTAGTCTTTTCTGATATTCAAATAGAAGTCGCTAACTAGCACCAGTCTGGCTGGTGTACTGAACTCTACTTGGTAAGGGACCATCTGAGGGCTCACCATGTTTAATGTGTGCAAATCTGAGCTCACTTCACATTCACAGGGAAAAAATCCACACATTTCAGGACTGCAATAAAAAAAAAAGTTTGCTAGGCTTTTTAACCTGCTTGTCAAAATTTCCCTGTACGTAAATTTGTCAGTAAGACGTGCGCGTGCGCATACACACACACGCACACACCTTCCAGTGCAGTAACTGTCCAACACCGTGCTACCCTCATCGCGGCGGTGAAAGGAAGACCCAAGAGGCCTCCTAACCACAGTGTTAAGTCTCACTATGGAAACAAGATGCACACATACCAAGTTCAATAAAACAGGTCTATTAAAATATATGACAAACATAATCTATCACAGGACCATATTTCTTGACCTCTGAGGGGGGTCGTAGACTCCTCTGAATTTGATGAAAGCTAAAGAGGTGGGGCCACTTGACTAGTAAGGACTGGACTTTATCCTGAGGGTAATCAGTGGAGAGCTGCAAAGGCTCTGAGTAAAATGACAAATAAGGCAAATCTCCCGGGTAATGTGCACCGTGGGCTGGAAGGCCCAGGAGCCACATCAGGAAAGCGCTACTGTAATACTAACAGTCTCCCAAACCAGAGGCATTTGCTTAGAGCAAATACTGTTGATAGGACAAGTTATCAAACTTCTTGTTTGGCCTAGACAGGTAGAAAACAGAAGGAATATTAAGACATTTAAGGCACGGTATATTAATTTGAATGACTGTGGTGGTAGATGCCATTTTTGCAATGAGGCACAGGATTCAGATAAATATTTGTTGAAAATTTTTAAAAAATTGAGCAAAGTATAAAAAGGCATGCAAACTCCATTTTAAAAGAGATGGGAATCTTTTATATGAAGACTATACAAAGTCAACTCAGGCTTCCATGTAAGTATATACTCACATAAATGATCTTTAGATACTTTTTTTTAAATCCTCACCTGAGGACACTTTTTTCACCGCTTTTCAGAGAGAGGAAGGGAGGAAGAGAAACATCGATGTGAGAGAGAAGCATCGATTGGCTGCCTCCCGGACGTGCTGGGATTGGGGCGCTAGGCACCTGGATTTGGGACCAAACTGCAACCTAGGCCTGTGCCCTGATAGGGAATTGAACCTGCAACCTTGCGGTTACAGGACAATACTCCAACCAACTGAGCCACACTGGCCAGGGCAATTTTTAATTACTTTTTATGACCACAAATAAGATACCTATCTACCACTTCATTTTAAAAAGGCTGGTCAGGGTAAAGGCTAAATTATCTTTCACAAATAAGAATCAGAGTGTAGTATACTTTAGAGAAAATTCTTTAATTTCTCAGCAGAGGATTAAAAGCACAGGCTCAAGTCCCTGCTCCACAACTTTCTAGCAATCTAGCTGTGCAAATGACTTGGAGCCTCAGCAATACTGAGGATCTCAATACTTCCTGCCTCTGTAGGTGGTGGGATGAAGGAATGAAGGGAAACCTACAAAGCACCTTGTGTACCTGGTGCAGCCTACTGAATCACCTCCATCAACACTGTATTATCCATCATAAGATTAAAAAAACCCTCACTGACCCTCTATCCCCTTCGAGCGACCATCTCATTTCTTTGTTCCTTCTTAGCAAAAAACCTTTAAAGGGCTGTCTAGATTCCTTGCCTGCAATTCCTCCTGTTACTTGCACCTACTTTGATCAGGCTTTTCTACCTAGTCACTCACCAAAACTGCTCCTTTTAGGGGTACTAAGCAGTGCCCTCTAGCCAAAATCCTGAGGTCAATCCTCAGCCCCCACTCCAAGCTCCTGGAGCTCTCAGCAGACCCCGATTTCTGCCCCTGTAGCTCTTCCCTGAGCCTCAGGTTCTCTTCCCTGAGCCTCAGGTTCTCTTCCCACCTCCCTAACCTCCTGACACTAGCTGCTGGCCTCAGGGCACAGCCCACAGACTGGGCTCCTCTGTTTGCTCTATCACCCATGTGATTTTACTCAGCTCAGGGAAGCTGATGACTCTCCAATTTACATTTTCAAACAACTGCCTCCTAGGTATCTCCATTTAGATGCCTAACAGGTCTCTCCAACTTAAAACACTTCCAAAAACCCTCACACTGCTCAAATACCAAAACCTCCCCACTCCTCAATCTCAGTGTATCACACGTTTACCAGACTGCTCTAGCCAAAGATCTTGAAGTCATAATAAGAAATCTTTCCCTTACATCCCACAGCCAACCCATTTCCAAATACACCCCAGATATGATCATTTTCCCCATCTGCACTGTGACCACTGTAGTCCATGCTGCCTCAGCTTACCTGTTTTCTTAGCTTACCTGGTCTACCTTCTCCACAGTGAGCCTTTTAGAGGTTAAGTTAGATCCACCTCTCCCTTACTCAAAGCCCTCCCCACAGCCCCTCCTTGCGAGCACACACCCAAACTCCCAACCTCCCCTACAGCTATGCACCTGCTTGTCCAACACCACTTCCTGCCACCCTTTCCCGAGCTCCTCAGCCTTCTTCGGCCATAGTTCTTTGGCCACTGTCCTTCTTTAAGTTTTTGAATGAGGAAACTGCCTTTCTACTTTTGCACTTCCTGTTCCCTCACCCTAGAATTCTGTCCCAGAGCTCTAAGTAGCTGGCTGGCTCCCTTAATCCTCATTAAGGTGTAACTTTCTGGTCCGTCTTGCTTTCTGTCTTCACAGCACTCATTACCTCTTGATGTATACTTGTCTGTCTGTCCTATCTGAACATAAGCTTCATGAGGGTAACCCTTCATTTGTTTTGTTTACTGCTGATTTCAATACCTTGAAGAGTGCTTTGCCCAGAGTATGCACTCAAACGCCTATTGAATGAATGAGTGACTGGGTGTTAAGCTAGGCATATTATTTTAGGATGATGCTCGATGTTATAAAATTCTAACTCTGGTTTATTTCTGAAAATACAGCAGGGAAACATTCATAGTACTATTAAAAGAAGTCTAACATTATAAACATCATCAAATGGGCTTAGCTGAATTTTAAATAGCCTGAGAAAAGTTACATATTAAAATTTGAATATAGTGATCTCAATTAGAAACACAAATCTTAAATTAGAAGCCAGTCTGCACGCACAGGTCCTCTCAGAGCCCGCCTGCCCCCATATACCTCTCCCCTTGTACAATGTCTGTGCTGTACTTTCTTTTTAAATTTTATTTTCTTTCTTTTGTGTTGTCTGACTCACTCTCTGAGCTTCTCAAGGAGAGCCGTGACTCACTCAATCCTGCCTCCCCAGAATCTGGTATGCTGTCTGGCACGTCCGTCATGGCGCTCAGTAAATGCTCCCGGGCACACAGCGTCTCCTCCGTCTCTCCTGTGCACTCCAATATGGTCTGCTATGCGCATTGGACGCTGAGACTGCTTTCTAGTTGGAGGTAACTATTACTTGATAACGAATTTTCTTTTAATCTTTTTTAGTTTTATTTTTTAATGAAGTATAACTGAGACTTTTGGGGAAACTTACTTTTTAATGAGGGAAAAATAGGTTTTCCTTCAAACCATAAAGCCAAGGATTCTTCACCGTAAAATGAACTTTGTTTCATAAAATACGTATGAAAGCATGCTACTGGTATTCCAAACCATTTAGAAACTGAATATAAAGTTAATGCATCAGTATTTTCTACAAAGCAAGAGCATTTAACTCCAAATAGCCCGACCACATCCCAGTTCTAGGACATCCCAGGTACCCCAGGGACATAAACCCAAACACTGGTAGGGTTCAGAGACCACGGAGACTAAGATCCTGTGAGTGTATTAGGCACAACTGAGGGTGTCATCCCGTCCCAAATGGAAAGCATAAGCTCAAAACTACGATAATTCATTTTAACAAAAGACTTCAGTGAATATACTAAATAATTAAATCTGTATATGCCAAAGCCCCGAAGCATAGCAGATCAAATATACTCTAACATATTTTTCTTCCTACAGCACTTTAATCCACTGAATCAACCTAAATGTTAAGATCCCTAACATTAATGTGTGAATCTGATTCCTAAAAGGCAGCTGGAGAAACAGCTTCAAATGATGGTACAGAGGAGGTAAAGTAGACTGTTGCTAACTAACAGACTTCAACTATTAAAAAGTTAACTATGAAAATGTTAAGATAACTTCACCAAGGTGCTAAAATATCACGGAAAATCCACGATTTTTTTTGTTTTAAAGAAAACATTTGTTCCTGTTACTTCAGAATTCTCCTTTCCAGAAGGATTTTCCCTGCATCTGGGCAATATCAAAAGTCAGCCAGTTATTCTCCTGGCTAAATATGCATGGAAACGTCAGCAGCTGCAGGATATTACACAGAAAATACACCTATGACAAGCAGGTTGAAAAAGCATGAATATTTGATAGGGTTTTACACCATGTCATAGCATAGCATTTTTTTTTTAAAGGATGT
Source organism: Micronycteris hirsuta (assembly GCA_004026765.1). Classification (NCBI taxonomy): domain Eukaryota; kingdom Metazoa; phylum Chordata; class Mammalia; order Chiroptera; family Phyllostomidae; genus Micronycteris; species Micronycteris hirsuta. The sequence continues at coordinate 49,363 of PVJI01001178.1, read as the reverse complement.
ATTTATTTACAGTATAACATTTAATGTGGTAATCTGAAACACAGCAACATACTAAGATATTTCTGGTACAAAGAGGATTTTGAAACATCTTTTGGGAAAATCATGACTACAAAGCAGCAGCTATTACAGCATGCCAATCTTTTTTAAAAATTATATTTTATTGATTGTGCTATTACAGTTGTCCCAACTTTTCCCCCTTTGCCCCCCTCACACCATTGTTCATGTCCATGGGTCATCCTTATAAGTCCTTTGGCTACTCCATTTCCTACACTGTCCTTTACATCCCCTTGGCTATTCTATAACTACCTATTTGTACTCCTTAATCCCCTCACCTCTTCACCCACTCCCCCAGACCCCCCTCCCGCAACTCTGGCCTGGCCTAGGTCTTGATTTAAAATGGCAGAGCCTCACAGGTTTCTCCTGAAAAGAAAGCTGCTAATTAAAACTGGTTTGGTTGCCCATTCAGGGAAGACAGTGCATTGAGTTAGGAGTCTGGCTGGAAAATATGGAGGCCTAGAAGGTGATGTACCTGGATTCAATGTTCCTGAAAAGTGCATATAAAGTTAGGGGAAGTTCACTTTTATTTCTGAGCGACTGGCAAGTGCAGTCTGGCTGCCTGGTCAGTGCCTGCCACAAGCACACTTTTTCTCTCCTCTGCAGCAATGGTTCTCAAGTACGGTCCCCAGGCCTGCACCTACAAAGCACCTGGGAACTTGCTAGAAATGCAAATTCTCAGGCCACACACCAGACTACTGCGTGACACCACAGAACTCTGAATCTGAAACTCCGGGGGTGTGGCCAGCGCGCTGATAAACTCTCCAGGTGATTCGGATGCACACTCGTTTGAGAACCAGTGATCTAAGGGGAAGAAACGGTGGCAATGATTCTTTACAGCCCAGATAATGTGACAACAAACAACTAATGACACAAATGCAAGACCCTGTGATCAGATTTACTCTGGCAGGGTGGAGACAAAGAAAAAGACGGGGGAAGTGTGTCGGGACAGTAAGGGAAGGAGAGGACAGAGGTGAATCTATGCTTAATCAATTGGAAAAGGGCAAGGCTGGAAGCAGGAGGCTTTTGCAGTCCTCTAGGCAAGAGAAAGATGGTTCTGGTTGGGCGGGATGACAATTATGGAGACGGAGAAGAGGAGGAAATGGCACCTCCTGTGCGGTTACACCTACTGCGCTTGTGATGGGAAGAATGTAACGATGAGGAAGGAATCCTACTTGACAGTCATTACTACCTGCCCATGAAAGAAAGATTCACCCAAGGCAGAAACGTCAACAGACCTGCTGATGGCGGCAGGAACTTGAGATGCTGAGCTGAGGAACAGGCAATGGGGGCTGGAAGAATGAGAACATAGCCAAGAGCACAGGTCCTGGAACAGAACTGTCCCGGGTCTGTACCCTGGCTCTGCAAGTCACTGGCTCTGCGCCTCAGTTTCCTCACATTCACAAGTTACCCGCTTCAAAGGGCTGCTCTGAGAAATGAGATAATGTACTTAACACAGCATCTAGCACATCGTAAGCCTCAGAAGTACAACTTAGAAAGAAGTCTGAAGGGCTCGCGTGTACTTTGTACATGATATGGGGGGGAGGTCCCCAAGCCCAATGAGTATGAGTTATTGAGTATAAGGTCTAAGTAACAGCTTCCTTAGAAATGGACCTCACATTATGCAGAATGGGATATCAAGGGGCCAGGAATAAATTTTGTATTGCACTTTCATCAAATTACTGTAAGCAACATTCAAGAGAAAGGAAGGAAGGAAGAAAGAGAATGTGGTTGGTGGAAAGGGGTGGTTTCAAAGTTACTCTGAAGGGGAAAATCATGATCCTCAAGATCAACCCTGGCAATCCCCGAGGGGAGCAATAGGTTGTACCGCCCGGCAAAGCGCCCCCCACCCGGGGCAGACGGCTGTCTATTCAGCTGAGCACTGGATGGAGCAGTTTTCTTGAACGCCAGGCCCATGTTGTACAAAAGCACCAGGCTACCAACAGGCACAACAAGATGTGCACACAGTGAGACACTTCGGAACAAGACCAACGACGAGCCTACAGGTTCTCATCTTCCGTCTCCACCTCTTTCTGGGAAACACTCTTGAATGGAATGGAACCTCTGCTGCCCACATGGTTAAATTTCCGTAGGCTGAGTGTGTGTATGAGGCCATGACAATGTAAGCAAATTTAAAGCCATGCCCAGCCAGGGCTTACTCTTCTGGCACCCAGTTTATGGTTATCTGTCAGGGAAGCCTGCGGGATGCTGGGTGAGAAGGATCTGGCAGCCAGGAGCCAGTGTATGAGGTCCTGCAAGCCTGGACAGGGCAGGAGAAAGTCACCTGTCACAGCATGGGCACACGGAGGGATTCTAGTGGGCAGTTCACAATTCTCCCTCTAGGATATATGCAGAAATCATACCCTGCAGAAGCAAGGGAGGTGCAAAGGTGTTGCAGCAAGAGTGAAAGCAGTGACCATAAAAAGTAAGTTCAGCCCTTACAGGAACTCAGAGGCTTCACAGCTGTTTCCTGGCAACCAGGGGTAAATTAATCCAGGGGCTTGTTCCAAACTTGACTAAGGAAGGCCTCAGGTCCCCCGACCACACCTCAAAGACTTCCCAGGGTTAGAAAGCAAAGAGGTGGTATACTCATTTTAGTTCAGCCCAATTAAGGTCTCTCAGCTTCCACTCTTAGCGCTCTGTGCTCCTCCCGCTGCCTAGGGGCGCAGGTCAGACCTCGTCATTCCCTCTTTCTCGAACTCTTATTCATTCAGCAAATATCTACTGAATATCTACTTCATACCACGCACTAGTTCAACAGTTTCCCTTTACACTGAACAAAATCCAAAGCCACATCTCTCTTGCACACTACGGCCTTTATTTTCTTCTTTCAACGTGCCAAGCTTGGTCCTGCCACAGTGCCTTGGCACTCACTGTCTCCCCACTTCCTGCAGGTGGCTCCTTCCATCATTTGTCTCAGTTCAAATGCCCCTCTCCGAAGTCCTCCCTGACCACCTCTCCAGGCACCCTTTACCACATGGCACGGTCTCCTTCCCAGCATTTACTGCTATCTGAAATTGCCTCTATACTTGCTCCTTAACGGCCTTCTCCCTGACTAACGGAGAAGCTCTGCAAGGACAGGGGCTGTGCCCACCTTGCCCACTACTGAGTCCCACTAACGAGACGCAGCAGGCCCTCAATCAGTGCCTGCTGAGGACACTGGCAGAGGAGTGTGGGGAGACCCACTTTAAGGCCCCTGGAAACCTGCCCCTGCACTGCACCAGACAGCAGCTGACACCGCTTCCGCGGACCACCGCTGCACTTCTGCAGCGCTCTCCACTGGGCAGGGCCTCAGGGGCTTCGGATCAGGTCGCTGGTACTCCGGACTCAGGTGGCCAGTGCTAAGTGACTGATAACAGGGCTGAGATGTGATGCCGCCAGAACGCCGGCGGCCACGGGCACATTGCACCTCCCGTCCCCCAGTTCAGGGCAGCCTGGCGGGGGTGTCACTCTGCGCAGAAGTCTCCCACAGCAGTCAGGCCTGCCTCGGCCTCTCTCTTCTGACAGTGCCTGCGGCACTATCTTGGTAACGAATCCACTCAGTACTGTTTCCACGGAAACCACAATCTGGGAAGACCCTGTGGCCTCCTCTACCCTCCAGGAAGACCCCCTGCTCTACGGGGAAAAGGCAACCTGTGGGAGGTCAGGCTGGTCGGACCACCCCCCCCCACCCGCTGCCTCCTATTCCCACCTATTCCCACCGACGGCCAGACAAGGATGGTTTCCTGGGATACCAGAGGAACACCAGCCTGGACAGACCACCTCCCCCGCCCCGGGCCGCTCCCTTCGGGGCGTCAGCCCCAGCAGTGCTAGTAGTGGCGGTGCCGCGGCCGCCGTAAAGGGCCGAGGCTTTCAGGACCCAGGCTAGTGGCCCTGTTCACTTCCTCCCTCCGAGCTCGCCCCGACCTGGGACGGCCTCCTCGGCCACCCTCGCTGGCAGGCACTTCAGGGCTCAGCCTTCTCAACCAAAGGGGACACCGGCGCCCCCAGACCCGGCACTTCCGGAGTCAGCCCCTCTGGGGACCTCGGCCGGCCAACCCTCGCCCCGCCTCCCCGGGACGTTAACCACCCCGGGCGAACCGTGGGATGCTAAGTCTGAAACGAGCCTTTGGGGAAGGGGGGATCCGATCCTCGGGCCCTCTTAGGAGTGCAGAGCCGGGAACCCAGGCTCAACATAAGCGCGCTTCTCTTAGCCTACCGGGAGCCCGGCGGACCACCCCCCCCCAAGGGGTCCGGATGGGTCTCCCTAAAACAGATCCTTCCAAGGCCAGCTTCCCTCACCCGCCGGGGTGGGGGGGGGGAGTTTCTCCTCTAACAGAAACATCTCTGAAACCCGCACGGCGGCCAATTCACCTGCTTTTCACGCAATATCGCAGGTTCCCCGCCCCCGCCCCACCGGAGCCTGCCTCCTAGTAGCCGGCATCGGTGTCCTCATACAGGGGCTGCCGCCGACGGGGTCATTTCACCACCGGCCGCACCAGCCAGCACCCTCAGGAATCCGAGATCGCCCCCCGCCCCCCCGCCCAGCTCACCGATTGTGTGGAGACGCCCTGGCTCCCCCTTCCCTGAAGCAGCCAGCCCGAGGCTCCCCGTTCCTTTCTGATGAAAACCGAGATTTCCTAAGGCTCCCCGCTCCAGACTAAAACAGACATTTCCTCAGCTAACCCCGTCCCGAGCACTAACGCCCGAGCCGTCCGCGCAGCCAATGGGGGATCCGCTCAGCCATCCCTCAGGATCTCGCTGCCTCCTCCCCTCCATCCTGACGGGCTTCTCGAAGTCCCAGCCAAACGGACATCCCCAGGCTCCCCCCTCACCCGGCCCACAGCACCCCGTAAAGGACTTCCATCAGCTTTGGGGCGCCTCCTCCTTCTCTGAGGAACCCCTCGATCTCTCCCAAAGAGCAGCCGGCCCCGATCTCTTCAAGAGTGCCTCTAGGCTCGCCACTCTCCCGTTCAGGCCACTCCGTTGCGCCGCAGGGCCCGGCCCTTCCTCTCAGCGGGGCCCTCACGCCGCCCAAGGGAGCTCCTGGGCCTCGCCGCGCCGCCCACAGGCCCCTCAGGCCCCCGCCCGTGCTTCCGGCCGCAGCCTGCTCCTCCTCCCCACTTCAGGCCGGCCGGGTCGCCGCCGCGGAGCCCGGCGGACAGAGGCAGCGCCAAGGCCCCGGCCACGCTGCAAGGGCCTCTGCGAGTCCCCGACCCCCGGCCCGGGCCCGCCTTCCCTCAGCCCGCCGGGCCCGGCACCCCTGCTCACCCGAGCCCGTGGTGGCTGCCATCTTGCGTCGCTGTCGCTCGAAGGCCGGCCCCTTCTTCACCCCCCACCCGTTCCCGGGCCCTTCTGCGCAGGCGTGCGCGAACGCGCAGACGCCGCCGCTGACGCCCGCTCCGCAGACCACGCGACCCGACGCGGGGAAGAGGTCCCCCCGCCCTCGCCGTTTTAGAGAGAGGAAATGTTTGTGCGCGCGAGGGTCCAGCAACCTGCAAGTCCCTCCGAGCTCCGGTGCGGAGGAGGTATTGAGGGGCTTGGTGAGAGGGCAGGGGTGAGCCGTCTTGGGAGGACGCAGTTGTAAAAGAAAAAGAAGGGAAGAAAGCTGTAAAAAAGCGTCTGTTTCGCTTCGGGCATTTTCCTATCTGGTTGGATCCTCCCTGCGTCTCTACCGGGTCGGGATTATTGTGACAAATGAAGCTGAGAGGGGTTAAACGATTTATCTAAACTCAGCTGTTAAGTAAATGAGTCAGAATTTGAACCCAGGCCAGATGTTCTTGCTTCCTGAGTCGATACTTCCGGGCTAGTGGAGGCTTGTCAGCGGCGCAGATAAATGGTTTGAGGGCATTAAGGTGGCAGGGAAACCATTCATTCATTCATTCATTCATTCACTCAATTCATTTGTTCATCCAAACAAATGATTGAACATGCATCTACTATGTGCCAGGCACTGTGCTAGGTGCTGGGGATGCATAAATATCAGTGAAGAAGCAAGTGTCCACTCTTACTAGCGTTCTCGTCGGACAGAGAAAGAAAACAAGTAAATAGGAAAAATACATAATTCTGATAGGATAGAGGATAAACCAGGGGGTGCTCAGAGAGACTCCTGAGGCGTTCACATTTCAAGGGAGGTCTGAATGATGAGAAGGAGGTCTGAATGAGGAGGACGTAGGGTGGAAACGGTTTGATTACAGCCCTGAGCACATATCCCTCCTTTACTGTAAATGGTTTGAGAAGCCCTTACATGGTTGTGGAAACAGGCTGTGGGAAGTGAAGGGACTGTTTCAAGGTCACACAGCTAAACACTGGCAGACGAAGGACTAGAACCTTCAGTACAGAGGAACAAGGAAGCCGGAAGCCCTTGTATCCCGCACATCCAGTTCATCACCTTGTTCTAACAGCAGTGCTTCCGGAGCATTTCTCAGCTCCGTGTACTCTCTACTTAGGGTAGGCTGCCCTTGTCTTCCACTCAGATGACCCCGGCAGCTTTTATTCCTGCCTCCATGGTCCATCCTCTCCATGGTAGCAGAGTCTGCTCAAAAGCCCTTCTGCTAAAACTTTCAGTGGTTCCCTATTCCCTCGGGATAAAAATACAGACTCTACAAATTAAGTAACCGTAGATTTATCATGCAACAAGGACAGTCATTGGAATGAATGACAAGGGGCCTAGTATAATCTTGTAGGGACAACAAGGAGAAACCAGGATTCTCCAAGGCCAACCAGGATGGATGGCCGCTCTATCCACAACCCTGCACTTGGGCCAGGAAGGTGTCTAAGGCACCGAATTTAAAACGCTTTCACTCTGAAGCCCCAGCTCTGCACTTGCACAACTCTGGGAGTGCCTCCCTAAAATTGCACCCTGGGCGCTTCATTTCTGCCCCCCCTCCATGGCACTGCCTGCACCTCTTGAGACTTGCTGTCTCTCCAGTTACACTGGCCCTTTTCGCCCTCCTCAGGGTCAAATTCAGCCACAACTGATTCTCAGAGAGTCATGTATCTCCTTTCCACCACTGGCCACACAATTACCTTGACATTATACCATGTACCACATGATTCAAGTTTACCTTGAAGAGAACAGAAAACATTTGCCCTGGACTTTGGGTCACTGTATAGCATCAGGAAGTAAATGGGAAAGCATTTAGGCTTCTAAGGTGGACCCACTCTGGTGTGTAATTTTCTGGGTTCGAGACCTTCACCATTCACTTTGCTGTGTGTCTTCAGACAAGAGACTTGAACCTCTCCTGGCGTTAGTTTTCTCTTTTGAAAAGAAGGGTGAGCAAGTCAACCTCATAGGGCGGCTGTGGAGATAAAGATGCTTTGCTAAGACGCTTTGGCACATTGGGAAGAGGGGACACTAGAAGAACTGATATTTACCAAGATATATCCACCTTTTAATCCTCACAACTCAAGGTGGCAACTCCTAGGAATATCCCCATTTTAGAGATGAAGAAACTGAATCTTGGAGCTAACAGATGGAGAAGTGAGGATTAAAACACAAGCCTCTGATCCACGATGCTCATAAATGTTTACTTGCATAGATGCCTTGGTTCTCGTAGGGAATTTCTGGCAAGCAAAATCGAAAATAAAGCATATTCCCATGCGAAGAACCTCGCAGGAGGGAAGAGATTAAGGAGAACGGCCCGGGGCATGCTGGTTACTATAGTCCTGCGGTGTCGCGGAGCCTGATGGGAGTTGTAGTCGCCCCTTGCTCACGTTCTCTCGGAGAGGCTCCGCCCCCTCCCCTGAGGTCACAGCCAGTCCCCATTGCAAGATTCCTTCAGCGTGCCTGAGCCAGCTCTCAATTGATACGGATTAGAGAGTCCGGTTTTATCGGATTGTTGGGAAAGTTAAAATGGTGAATAGAACTAACGAATTTAGAAATGGGCTTGGCACAGAGTGAGTGCTATATAAGTATTAGCTGCCATTATATTATTTAATCCATATTGCCCCTTGAAAAGTAGTTATTACCATTTCCATTTTTCAGATGGAGAAACTGAGGCTCTGAGGAGTTACATGGCTTTCCCAGAGCCACACAACAAGGAAGAAGTAAAATCAGGTTTAGAATTCAGTTCTCATAATCCTGGGACACCTGCCCCTGTGGTGAGGGAGCTGGAGCTTGGGAGGGTTTTAAGTAAACCATGGGCAGCTTTGCGTTTTGACCAAGGACTGCCTGGCTGCCTCCAGGAGACCGAATGGGGTGGCAGCAAGACTGGAGGTGGGGAGTTGAGAGAGGTGTGTTGGACATACTGATGGTCAGTCCAGTCACCACGTCCCTTCCTCCCTTCGTGCTCACAGCGGCCCCGTTTTGTTGAGGCCAGAAGGTCCAGTGGCCAGGTGTGAATCCAAGCCAGAACTGGGCCCTGCCACTTCCTTTTGCCATTGATTGATCCCGTGGTGTGCCTGTGACCTACTTATTTCTGGCCAATGAGTTGGGGAGGGGACGTTTTGGAAAGTTTTCCTCCCCCCGATAATAGTCTTTTTTGGTCCCCTTTCTTCCTATGATACAGCAATTTTCTCATGGCACACATAAACTAATTACTAAAATTCTGTGGTGTACCCAAATATATATATTTTTGCTTATCTGACAAAAGAGGGGGAAAAAGGTATAATTTTGATTCCTTTACATCAGACAGGAAAAGAGGTTAGTGCTCCTGTCCAAATCAGTCAGGTATTGCATGTTTTAAAAATTCTTGTGGCGCACCAGTGTGCCTCTTGCAACATACTGGTTGAAAATCTCTGCCCTAATGAGGTCGTGATGGTTAGAGCTGTCGCAATCATGATGAAACCATGAGGCATGACCCTAAGGCCAAAAAGCCAACACACTGAAGATGACAGCACAGAAAGGTGACAAGAGCTAGAACCTGGAAGAGGTACTTGAGCTGCTGAATGAACCCCAGGACTGCCGGCCTATAGGCTTCTTAAGACATTACATAATAAGTGTCTCATGGCTTAAGTTGCTCTTTTTTTTTTAATTTATCGATTTTAGAGAGAGAAACATCGATTTGCTGTTCCATTTATGTATGCATTTATTGGTTGATTCTTGTACGTGCCCTGACTGGGCATCCAACCTTTAACCTTGGCCTATCGGATGACGCCCTAACCAGCTGAGCTGCTCAGCCAGGGCAGGTTACTCTTAAAGGTCGGTTTTTGTTGTGTACGGCCGAAAGTACACCTCACAGTCACAGGAAGCTGGGACAGTGCTCCAGTCGGGAGATCCATGGATGTAGACTGTTCCACAGCATTCGCTCCGAAACACTGTTCTCGACAAGCTGGGAAAACTGGAGGACAGTGTTGGAACCTCTGGGGTATGCAAGGCATGAGTAGTTTGAAAAAGCATATTCAAAATATAAAAAATGCAATATACTTTACAAAATGTACTGTATTATTTTTTAGAGCAATGCATACTTCTCAAACTCTAATGTGCATAGAAATCACTAAGAATCTCCTTAAAATGAGGATTCTGGTTCCGTGGGGTTGGGGATCTTGAGATTCTGCATTTCTGACAAGCTCCTAGGGGCTGCCAATGCTGAGCTGCAGACCACACTTTGAGCGGTAGCAAGGTTGTGGCTAACATTATATAATTTTGTTTGTATTTTCGATTTATGGTTAAGAAAACCCCCAACCTTATGCTATAGCTTTTTTTTTTTAATATTTTATTTATTTATTTTCAGAGAGAGGAGAAGGGAGGGAGAAAGAGCAATGTATGGTTGCCTTTCACATGGTCCTCACTGGGGACCTGGCCCGCAACCCAGGCATGTGCCCCAACTGGGAATCGAACCGGGACCCTCTGGTTCCCAGCCCGCGCTCAATCCACTGAGCCACACCAGCCGGGCCTTATGCTATAGCTTTTATAACACAAACTACAGCAAGTAAAGCTGGTGAACTGTTGATAGGAGGCAGCATGGGCACCCAGGAGACAGAGGGTAGAACACCTGGGGAGGTGTCTGTGGTTGGTGAGGTGTGCGACACGTTTGCTAGTGGCCTTTCATGGCACACACGTGGAGTTATGTCCCCCCGGGTGTGTCTGAAGCATGGCATTGAGATACATTATTTAATGTGTTATGTAGTTGCTAAAATATGCAGCCAGCAAGGGATTGGAGTGGGTGGGTAGGGAGCCGTGGCGCAATTCATTCACTCACTCCTCTGTTGCTGGGGATCTGGGTTGCTTCCATTGGCTTCCTCCCATACAATTTATTTCTGTAATGTCAGAGTGTTTGTGTCAGCTGTTACTTTTGTGGTTGGGGAAAAAGGAATAAAAACCAGAGATCTGGAGTGGGGGGCAAACAAAAAAAAGGACGGAGTTCCTAAATTTATAAAGAGCCCTTGCAACTCATTAAGAAACAAAGATAAACAACCCCAAAGAGAGATGATAATCAGAGCAAACAGTCACGGAGCATTCAATATGTTCCAGAAACATAGTGTTTTGCTTGTGTTGACTTATTTAATCTTCACAACTACTCTGCGAGGGAGGTACCCTTATTATCCCGTCTTACAGAGCAGGAAACTGAGACAGAAAGGTTAGATAACTTGCCCAAAGTCACAGGCTTGTAAGTGGCAGAGCTGGGATTTGACCCCAAGCTCTTCATCACGACTGTCCTGCCTCCCAAGAAAAACAGAAAGAGGACATGTGCAGAGTAAGGAAATTAGATAAGATACCCCATCTCATTTAGCATATTGTATTTCGGTGATTCTAAAAGGCAAATTTTTGCATTCAAACATCCGTGAAATCAGGATGCATCTTTATAATCAATGATATCTTAGATTCAATGAAATACAGTAAGAGAAATGCAAATTAAAACCACCTATCAGATTGGCAAAGAACAAAACACTCGATAACACACTGTGTTGGCAAGGGTGCGAGGAAACTGGCACCTTTCAAAGTCGTGCGAGTTTAAATGGGCGCAGCCCCGGTGGAAGGCAATGAACGTGGCACGAACTCTCAAAACCCAACACACACCCTTGACCCAACCATTCCTCAGGATGGACCCCTCAGGTCTGTGGGCCCTGATGGGCAAAGACGTCAGTTCTCCGACGCACAGAGCAGTAGCAGCTTGTATTGCCCAAGACTGAAAACAACCCAACATCCAATGAGCTCCGTTTCCCAACTTTGATGAGTTTAAAGAGGCAGGTCCATCCCAAAGCTGGAACGCTACAGAGTAAGGAAGCGCTGATATAACACTGCTTCCGAAACACCAAATGAAAAAAGGCATAGTGCAGAACAGACCTGTGTGTGTATCATATTCTATCTACTTACAGAAAGTGGGAGACAGACATGCCTCTATGTCGGGGACTTGCCAGGGTCTTGATGAAATGATGGCCCCTGGGGAGGGGAACTGGGTGCTCCAGGGAACAAGAGTGGGGAGCAGTTTATTCTGTGCTCCAGACCAGGAGTTGGTTAAGTTTTTCTGTGAAGAGCCAGATGTAAATATTTTAGGCTTTGCCGGCCATTTGGTCTCACCTGCTGTACTGAACAAGCAGTCAGGTACAATGCAAGTGGATGGGTGTTGCTGTGTGCCAGTACAAGGTTACAATCCCTACTAAAATCGGAATTTCATGTATTAGGAGATCTTTTTTCCTCCAACTTAAAAAATTGCTCATGGACCATAGAAACACAGATTGGTCCAATTTGGCCTTCTGGCTGCAGTCAGCTGAACTCGCGCTCTAGACCCTTTGGTATTATTTGATTCTAATTCTTTACCTTATGCATCCACAACTATTACAAAATAATGTTTAAGAGGGGAACCTGAAATTTTAGGTTTATTAAAAGTGGGGGTGGTTAAAGTTGGGGGCAGGTGCCCCCACCAGGCCCCTTTAAGGGGTGAGCTCAGAGGATGGCGTAAGACATTCCCTTGAGCTAGAAATCCGTTTGCCCTGTGCTGCCACATGCTTCACTCCACCACCAGATGGCAGCACAAATCCACCAAAAACCGGGTCATCCCTGCACCTGCTAGGAAGTCCAAGGCAGAAGTCAGCCCACAGGTACCTATTTTGTTTGCGCAAGGTATGGAATCAGCATTTTAAAAATCTGGATTTCCAGCTCCTCGTTAATCAGCTGATGTGAGTAGCAGCCGGCCTTTGGGCCTGATGTCTCCGGGCCATCAGTGTCAGCTGCTGTTCGCTCACAGGGGACGTCTCACTGGCCACCTCCCTCCTCCCAGCCCCTCCACTGGGGCCGCAGGCGGGTGTTTGAGCATCATGGCTCTGGGGCAGATCAAGGCTCAGATTCCAGCCCTGCCACCTGCCCGTTTTGTGACCTTGGGCATGGAACATGACCTCTGTGCCTCGGTTTCCCCATTTGCAAGTGGGGCTAAGTGTATTCCCTCTCAGAGCTGCAGGGACTGCCTGATGGGTCCCAGTGGAGAGAGCTCTTCACCGTCTGGCACATGGTAAGTGCTTGGGAGATACCAGCTCTCCCCACCGTCCTGCTCTCACAGGCACTTGTTTGCAATACCCCATCTCACAAATGGCCCTCACACTCTCAGATCTGACGCACAGCACACCTCCTTCTGGTTTTGAAACTATTTCCCAGCCCCTGGGATTCAATAGCAGGGAGAATGTGTGTGTGAGGCCTGGCTCTGCCTCACTAGCTGTGAGCAAGGCGCTTCAGCTCTCTGGAGTGAGGCTGTTTTTTTTTTTTTTTTTGCCAGCTCAGGGGAACTAACACCGGCTGCTAGAACCTAGAAAATCTATCTTCCTAGCAGGCCTGGGAATGGGAAACGGAGCCCTGCAGCTCCAAGGCTGCCTATCTGGCCCCTACAAAAGGTTCGGATGTTTGCTCCTTCCATCACAGGTTTCTTTTAACATCTTGATTTTTCCTTTGGGAACTATCCCTCTCTCCTCACATTCTGCCACTTGGGAAGTGTTCCTGCCTCTGCAACTCCAGGTGGACCTGTTTCAGCCCTGGCCAATCACAACACCTCTCCACCAGCCCACCATCCCCACCAAAGTGATTGGTCCAGGGATAGACACAGGATCCAATCCAGGCCAATGAGAGGCTGCCCTAGGGCTTTTGCTGTAACTACTGGGAAAGGAGACTGTCCAACTGAGATAGCTGAGCTGGTCCAATGTCAACTCGGGAGAAAAACAAGAGCCAGTCAGAGACCAAGTTCTGATGAGTCACGGAGGCCCGAGTCCTGCCCAACCTTGTCAAAACCACCTCTGCATTTTTCAGTTATATGAATTTACAAAATTATTTTTGCTTGTTATAGTTTTCTATGAGTTGATGAATTCTAATACCGCTCTGTGGTCCCTTCAGTCACAAGTCAAGTCTAGCGGTGGACAGACTTTAAGGAAAATGAAGTTATGGGTGGTCACATTTTTAAAATGCTTCATCTGTGACCTCTTTCTTGTCATTTCTCTGTCCTCAACAGGCTTTTTCTAATAATGTAGACACCCTCCAACCCAGACTAGATACTGATTATGACGCCTGTAGGGTTCATTGTTGAATTCCAGTGCCTGGCACAAAGGAGGTGCCCTATGATTTTTTGTTCAGTGGATAAATGAACAAGATACTCAGTTGTCCGAAACATCCAGTGTCTCGCCAGCCGCCTCAGCCTGTGAGGTTCTGTATAACAAGTCCCCACTTTTCCAACCCCACCCCGCCACCTTCCCCTTGCTCATGTCAGTCCAAGCACACTGTCACTTAAAAACCCCGAGCTTGTTCCTGCCTCGGGTCCTTTGCACTTGCTGTCCTTCAGGAGTCCTCTTTCCCCAGTTCTCACCCCCGCTGGCTCCAGCTCCACCTCCAGGTCTCAGCTCAAGGTCACCTCCGCAGGCCCTCCCAGGTTACGCTGCCAAACAGCCCCTCTCTGCTTTCCCAGTGCAGTTCCATGCTGCTTGATGTTCTTCACAAATCCACATCTGAATGCCCATATACTTTTTTTTATGTTTATTGTCCCTTTCCCCAGAGGGTCATCTCCACTGGGGTAAGTCCTTGTTCGGCTTGTTCACTGCTCTGCCCCAGGGTTCAGGTCAGAGCCTGGTACACACTAGTTGCCAATAAACGTTTGCTGAAGGAATTCACTAATGGGGATCAGCCTTCATTACTCTACCATCCTGATCTCTTGCAAAGGGATCATTCCTTACCAGATCATGAGTCCCCTCCAAGTGTTTGGAGCAGATGTCACCATTCATTAACACTCTCAGGTGACAAGGCCTCCATCCTGAGCCCAGGGTTGCCGGGGAAGCTGGGAACAGGCTGGGGTGGCACCTCACCCTCCAGACTCCTTCCCCCACCTTCCCCAGCCAACCGGGAAACACGAGGCTGCCGAGGTTAAGTAGACTCTTGCTGCTTTGTTATAAATATATTATGTACATCCAAAACATGACATTAAAATATTACTCCGTGTTACAGAAAAGATATTAAGGCTTTCTATTATTTACATTAAACAAGCAAGCACCTTTAAAAAAAAACAAACCAAAACAAGAAGAGCCCCACTCTTCCTTCTCTGACTACCCCCGGCCAGAGTGAGCGCTGTGTCCCATCACAAGTGACTGAAGCCCCACTGCAGGGGCCGCACCCTGGGAAGGCACCCTTCATTCACTCAGAAACATCCGCTCTGGCTGGAACCACGTGGGCTGATGGGGGAGGAGGGTCCGGACGTCGGCAGGGGGTTCCGGCCTCTTCTGGCCGTCTGCCCTCAGACCCTTGCTGCACTTTGCCATCTGTGAATGGGCAGGCCGGGCCGGGGCTGTCCACCAAGGCCTTTGGGGTCAGTGTGCAGAGCTATGGCAGGGCAATGCTCCAGGGACACTTAGGTGTGCCTGGGGGCTCCTAGACCACTGCGAGCAGAGGGACAAATAAGACAACTTAGTTGCCCCAATACCAGCCACGCTGAAGGGCTGCCCAGTGGGGCTGGGGGAGGTTGCAGTGTAGGGAGTGGGGGTGAGCTTCCCCTTCTATCCAGGGGGCTCCTTTTTCTGCAGAGTCAGGCTTGGCGGACAGAGCAGCTCAGGTAGCTAGGAGGGGCCAAGGAAAGAAAAAACAAAAAAAGGAAATTAAAAATCAGTGGCTCAAGTATTCTGTGTCACAAAGGGTGGGCTGGGGGTGCCCAGGCCCAGCCCGGGAGGCGTCCTCTCCACCTGGAGGGGCCAGCGTGAGGAAGGCTGGAATTTGGCAGATGGCTTCGGTCTGGGGAGGCTGGGGAAGGTTGGCAACAAGGCGGCAGGCCGGAGGAGTTACTTGATCTTCTGGGCCCACTTCATGTCATCCGCCCGAGGCTTCTCGCCCGTCAGGCCCTGGATGAGGTCCTCTAGGCGGCGCCAGAAGCCCATCTTCTCCAGAGGGTAGTTGAGCCAGCCTGCAGTGGAAACGGCACCAGGGGGCTGAATGGGAGAGCAGTAGTTGAGGGAATACAGGGAGAGAGCTGGTCCTGCCTGGGGCAGAAACTACAGGGAGTGGGTGTGCAGAGGGGAGGGGGCAAGGCGTGATCAAAGAATCTGGGAGGGGGGCCACCCACCAATGGGCTCAGGGGCTGCTCACTTCATACCCTCACTCGTTCACTTTCTTACTGAGCATTTACTATGTGCTAGGTATGGTGGCTGTTTCTTAGCACTTGGCTCAAATGCCACCTCTTCCAGGAAGCCTTCCCTGACCTTCACTTAAACTGTACTCCAGGCCTGTCATGCCCCCCTCTTTTATTTCTTTATAGCCTTTATGATAACGTTAACTATTCTAATTAGTTCAGCACTTTCCTGTTTTTTTATTGTTTTTCTCCCTAACCCCCAACTACAATGTCAGCTCTGAACAGCAGGACCTCATGTTCTTTCACTGTTGATGCCCAAGTATCTTGAATGGTGCCTAGCACATAGTAGGTGCTCAATACACATTGCTTACAATCTTATTTCATATCTGTATTAGTTTCCCATCCAAACCAAGCAGACACTATCACCAAGCAGACACAAGCAGTTCCCCTTCCACATGAGAAGACCGAGACCTAGCAGGGAGTTTCCCAGTAGGTGGCCAAACCAAGATGGGCCCCAGGCGTGGCTGAGCAGTTAACTGAACTCCTATACAGCCTAAATTCTAGCCCTCCCACCTGCTCTCAAAGACTGTGACTTTAGGATGTGCAAAGAATATTTTTTGTGGCTCTCAGTTCTGCCTTCAGAAAAACAAAACAATCCCCCCAAAACAAAACCCCAGTAGTTTATTGAGTACCTACTATGTGCTAAGCACTTTGCACCTTCCCCGTGCCATTCACACCCTAGCCCTGCAAAGGTGAAATGTGCAGGAAGCGGCTGCAGCCCCATTTTGCGGACGAAAAACATGAGATCCCAGGAGGCTGGAGTCTTCTACAGGCACACATGGAGGAGATGACAGTTGAACCTGAGTTGGCCTGACCTGATAGCCGTTTATGGACTTAACCTTGAAAGACACCCAGCTGGTCCTGGCCAACCTGCACACCTGACCTCTCCGGCGCTGGCCCAGTACCAATGGCCTATGTGCCTCCTTACTGTTCCTCAGTCAGACTCCATGCATCTCTCTGCCTCAGGACATTTGTACTTGATGTTCCCTTTGCTGGGCCCGATCCTTCCCCACTTACCTGCAAGGTCCCTCCTACACTTATTCCAGCCCTCTGACCCTGTATACGAACAGCCACTCTCTGCCCTTCACCCTGCTTTGGCTTCCCCCGCAGGATTTCTCAAATCTGGACTTTGTGTCTTTCTTATCACTGTGCCCCTCAAGCCCTCCACTCCAGCCACACTGGCTTCCTGGCTGCCCTTCAAACAACTGGGCATGCCCCTGCCCCAGGGCCTTTGCACCCACTCACTGTTCCTGCTACCTGCAGTGCTCTTTCAGATCTGTGTGACTTTCTCCCTCGGCTCAAATGTCGCCTGCTCAGTGAGACCTTCCCTTGACCACCCCACTTAAAAGGCGAAGCTCCCCATTTCCTCTCCTACCCCTTGCTTTATTTTCCTCCATAGCAGTTAGCACGAACTGCTATCAGATGTAGAACTTACTTACTGTCTGGAACATCCCCTATTAGAATGTAAATGCCTTGAAGACAGGACTTTTGCTGTTTCGTTCAGTGCTGTGTTTTATGTCCAGAGCAGTGCCTGGCACATAATAGGTGCTTAATAAATATTTCTTAGGTAGATGGGTGATTGGAATTATATATAACTCCATGAGGTGGGGAGGGTGGTTTCTGTCTTGTTTACAACTGCATCCTTAGCACCTAGGAGAGTGCCTGGCACATAGTAGGTGCTCAATAAATGTGTTTGAAGCGAACATTCCCACAAGGCAAGGACTATATGACCTCCCACTGTGACCTGTGCCCTTCTGACCCGGAGGATGGAGTGACCCTGAGGGATGGGGGTGGTCTATTCCATGCCGCCCTACAGCCGCACCTGTGGTGATGCAGAAGTAGGTCTCGTGGGGAGAGACGTGGTGGATGCGGTGGTGCTTACGTGGCAGGATGACATGCCAGTCCTGCAGGAGGGTGACCCAGCGTGGCAGCCCAAAGTACGTGTGTGACCACTTGTGGATCTGGTTAGTGAAGGTGGAGAAGATGATCAGGCAGAAGATGAAGCATTCCCAGGGGTACAGCTGCTCCAGGACTTCTGCAGGGTGGGGAGAGGGTGGGTACCAGAGGGCCCACATAATTGTCACATGGGGTGGGGACCGACCAGCAGCCTGGCCTTTACCACCTGCCCGGGGCAGCTCCCACCCCAAGCTAGTACCCAAGTGCCAGCCTCCCAGGTGGCCTCGGGCAGGCTCAGACTCCCCTCCGCTCAGGGAGCACCAGCAATAGTTAAGAGCATGGGCTCTGGAGTCGCAGTGCTGGGTGCAGACCCCTGCCATGACGTTTCCTGGCTGTGTGAGTCCGGGTCAGGAATGCCTCTTGACGTCTTAACTTCCTCATCAATAAAATGGGAGTAAGTCTTCATCTAGGTCCCCTAGAAGCACAGCCTGAGCCAAGGATTCGGGTGCCTGCGATTTATTGGGGGAGTCGGGGAGTAAGGGGAATCCTCTTCTGGAGGAACATCTCAGGGAGTGAGGGAAGCAGGACAGGGCTGCACTAAGCAAAGATGGGGTGGGGGAGTCTTGCCTTAGCCCAACCCGGGTGGGGGGGGGTGGATCTCCAGAGTGTTAATGGCTCCAGAGTCGGTCCCACTCAGAAATGAGGGGGCTGGTCTCTTGTAGGTGTTTCCTGTAACTGGCTTCAGGCTTATCCCCAGGGGAGAGATGAGACCTGCCCTAGCAGGTCTCGGAAGGGGTAGCTGGGAGTCACCACTCCCAGCGACCAGGGAAGGGTTCCACCCTTTGGGAACAGGATGTGGGTGGACACCTCAGCTCTCACTGCACCGCAGGTACCCACTTCTACCCACGAGAGGTCGCTCTAAGGACCAATGAGGTGTCAAGTTGTTAGAACAAGACCGGAAAGGAAGGACTCATTCCCCGACCTGACAGACAAGGTGCAGAGAGGTGAAGTGACTTGCTTTGGGACACATTCCCTCTCTAAAATAGGTAGGGCAGAGGTCTGAACCCAGGACTGTCTGAGGTTACAGCTGATACTCTTTCCACTAAGCCAGGGCAGCAAAACCAGAAGCTCGCGGAGCCGGCAGGTAATGCAAATGAGTGAGGGGGCCGGGTGCAGGACGGCAGGGCGTGTAGGGACTGTGGCGAACTGGGGAGTGTGTGCCCTGTCTAAAGGCAGCAGCTGCAGCTCCGCTCCAGTCCAGTGAAGAAGCCAAGTGCAAACAAGAACCCAGGTGGCCAGGTCAAACTGTTTAAGAGAAGCTGGAGACACAGAGCTTTACGTCAAATACCCCGATTTTACGCAAAGGTAGCTAAAAATATTTTCATAACCTCATGAAGGGCCAAACGCACACACAAGCCAAGGGAGGCTCGGGCGGGGGGGGGGGGGGGGGGAGGAGCATTTGTCCCCGCGGCTCACCGGGGCTCTGGGTGCGGAACGTGTAGGCCATGTTCAGCAGCGGCAGCAGTGTCACCAGGCAGTTGTCTCCATTGGTCTCGATGAAGTCATGACGCGTAATGGCCGTCGGGTCGATGTGGTGCTCCCGGAACGGTCGGATGAAAGCCTGGGTAGGACGGGGGTGAGAGTGGGCATGGCTCCGGCAGGTCAGCCCACGGTGGTCAGCCCCCCCCCCCGCAACAGCCCGCACACACTTAATCCGAGCTCACCTCCTTGGCTTTGAGATGCTGGAACATTCCATCATGCCACCAATACAGATCCCACCCAGCCTTCAGCACCTAGGTCTAGCAGCTCTAGCAGAAGACGGGTCGAAATGACCTGGCGGGGACCTTGGGCTGGTCCTGCCCCCCTTTGGGCCTCAGTCTCCTCACCCGGGCTGTGAGGAGTCTTGGAGACAATCTCTGCCCTTCTTTCCTACCCTAAGACAGTCGAGGAGGCCCTCACAGTGACAGGCAGGACCCTTTATTTCTTCCCAGCATCTAAGTCCTTCCTTTTGGTAATTCCCTCACCCTCTTCTCTTAGTAGAATTATTCTGATGGGGCTAACCCCACCATTCCCTAGTTGAGTGAGCATGTGACCCCAGCTTGGCCAATCAGAGCATTCCTTCCCTCTGGCCACAGTGACTGGCTGAGGGATGGGCATGTGACCCATGCCGGTCCAATGGGAGTGAGCCATAGGATTTTGGCTATAACTCTGGGAAAGGAAGTTCTCCTCCCACTGGGGGTGGCTGCTGAGCTGGGAGGATGAAATTCTAGGAAGTTGGAAGTCAGCATCGATACCTTACCACGGGGAAAACCTACAAGAGAGTGAAGCCAACTGAGAGGAAGGCAGAGATAGACACTGAGAGAGACAGAAGAGTATGTGTGGTCGGTCTGTCCTGCAGGACCCAGCCATGCCTTCATTTTCAGGTTCTACTCCTGAAATTGTCAGTACACGAATCAGTACCTTTGCTCGGTTAAGCCAGTTTGTATGGGATTTTCTATAACTTACAACCAAAAAGGTCTGACTGGTACAAGATCAAGTTCAATGAAAACAAACAAACAAGTGTGACTCAGCAGGGCAGGCAAAGGAGAACAAGAAGTGGCCCTAAAGCCAAAAAAGCCAAAGGGTTCTGGTGAGGTGGACACACATCAAAGCTCTCCAGAAAATCCCAGGGGCGTCCCGTTCTAGTCCTGGAGGAGGGGCATGTAGGTCAGGCTGGAAGGGCGGTTTCCTCTTTCAGATGGGGAAATGGAGGCTCAGACATCAGAGAGGCCCACCGCCTTCCAGGGGAGACTGGCTGGGCTGGGTCAGGGTACGCACCTTCCCCACGATGGGCAGCTCCACAGACCCCCACGTGTCGGCTCCCCAGTGCACCAGGCCAGACAGGAAGTCAGCAATGAGAGCCCCTGCAACTGTGCAGAAGAACAGGGTGAGTGACGGTCGGGGGAGCGGGGACACACGAGGGGCATCTCCCCACCTGCCTGCCCCAAACCAGGGAGTCACGCATTCACTCAGTGGTCTTGCTTGCTCATTCACTCACTCGTTTGTTAGGGGAAAAGCTGTTCCTTCTCTACTTAGGACGCTTTGTCTTCTGTGAATGGAGCCTCAGGCATAATACTCTTGGCCTCAATCTGGATCTATCCCTTTACTTGTTCTGCCTCAGGGGAGATGCAGGGACTAGAGAGACTAAACTGGGCATGCTCAGATCAGCTCAACATTTCTCTATTAGGAACTGACTGTCCCCTGCTCTGACCCCCAAAAGCCCTTCATAGGGAAGCCCGCTTTGCTATGGCATTGCCAGTAATGAGGCAGAATTGTCCTTCTAGGGTTTGGTGTCAAGAAAGTATCTTAGCTGCAGATAGACACCACGCTCCCCAATCCTGCCTAGCTTGGATCAACAATAAATGTGATTATTTGGCATCTAGCAGCCGTTTCCTTGTCTTTGTTCCCAACTGGTTCAGAACTGGAGTGGGGTCCCTTTAGAGACCCCAACACCATTCACTCGGGGGTTCAGTATGATACAGAGGTTAAGGGCTATTAGATCTGGACTTAAATTCCAGCTGTGGCTCACTAGCTGTGTGATGCTGGGCATGTTACCTAACCTCTCTGTGCCCAAGTTTCCTCTAGATAGATGGGAATGATGATGATTTAAAAAAATAGCAGCTACCATTTATTGAGCACTTTCTTAGTCTCAGACACAAGTGCTTTACATGCTTGAGTTCAATAAATTCTCGCAACCTGTTAGAAGTTGGTTCCATTTTTATTTTCATGCTATAGAGAAGGAAACAGGTTTGGAGAACAGAAGTAACTAGACCACGGTGGCACAGACGGCAAGCAGACCTCTCCTGGGGTCCAAATCTAACACAGCAGGAGGCACCATCACCTAGTACACATGGGGAAACTGGGACAGAGAGGCGACCACCTTCCAAGTAACGCCCAGTGCCATCCCCCACCACACCGCCCTCTCGCCGCACCTCAGCCCTCTGGGTGCCCCTGCATGTCCCCGGGCCTTCGCAGTTGCTGTTCCCTCCGCCTGGAACATCCGTGGCCAGGATGTAACACAGCTCACTCCTTCGCTTCCGTCAGGTCTTTACTCAAAGTCCTCCAGGGACACCTGATCTAAAATTGGACCCATGTCACCGCCCAGCATTTCCCATCTCCTGTCTCCTGTCACCTTGGACTTCATTTTTCTTTGTTTACTGTGTTCCTCACAACATGGTCAGGCCCACAAAGGCAGGGATTTTAGTTTTGCTAATGGCTGTATCCATGCTCCTGGCATTAACCAGGAGCTCAGTAAATACTCATCAAACCAATCGATGTAAATACTAAGTGCTGGGCGCACAGTGAGTCCTTAATACTTATTGTAATTGTAGCTCAGTCATTTAGTCTGTCAAACAGCCGCCCGTGGCTCGGAACCTGTGCTGTGCGCCTCGCTCTGGAGCCAGCATCGGACACTGGGTGCCCTGTCTCTGGGGCAAAGGGACACGAGACGGGAAGAGTGATAAAACGTGGCAGGAACAAACTCAGTTTTCCGCAACTTCAGGCAAGCTCTTTCCCTCCCCTCCCCAGACTCGGTTTCTTTGTGTGAACTTGTTGTTCAAGGCCCAGCTAGGCCATTTAAAGGTTCCCTGAGTTCCGCCAGGGCCCTCACCCCTCGGTGACAAATGACCAGGGCACTGGGGCACTGTGAAGGCTGCAGAAAAGTCCCCAGGGGCCTCCCTGGAGAATGGGGGTCAGGAGCGAAGGGGCAAGAGTGGGCATGCAGGTCACTGTGGACAGGCAGTTCTGATGCTAGAGCCCAAGTTAAGGGGAAGCCTTGAATGAAGACTTCCCGGAGGCCCTGGGGCCTCTGCCCTGTGGATACCAAACATGGAACAGATGGTGGGGGCAGGGGAGACGCAGCTCTATGTAGGCACCTGCAAGAACTTGGTGACAAGGACAGGTGGGCAGGTGAGGACAAGCACCACCTCCTGGAATGCGGAAGCCAAAGGATAAGCCATAGGGTGACACTGCCCAAGTAGGGCCCCGTGGGCCTGTGTATCCAGGGCTCACCCAGGGCCCCACCCAGGGCCGGGCAGTCCTTCTCGCCAGCGACAATGCTGGAGGGGGGACTAGGTAAGAGAGTGCGGGAGGCCAGGCAGGCGGGAGCCAGGGCTGTTGCACTTGCTGTTCCCCAGTTGGATCCCCGCGGCCCCCCCTCCCCTGGTCTTCGCCCTAAAGTTCCCCTGCCCAACCCCCAGGTGAAAGCCAGCTTTCTTGGGTGAGGAAAGGGGCTCTGAGAAGTTGACCCCCCCATTCATGGCATGGAAGTGGCAGCCACGGGATGGGAAAAGGAGGGTCTACCTGCCTCTAACACCAGCACCCTTTCATGCCCTTAAACTGTACCTCAGTAGGTCCAGGGGCATTAATGGAGCTCCCACGGCATACTACAGGATGTTCTATACACCCTACCTTGTGTTTACCGGGAGGAACAAGAGGTGAGGTGGCCAAGAGTTAAGGTGAATCTAGATCAAGAATCGAGGGCCTCCTCTCTTGCTACCGTACGGCCGTGTGACTCTCTGGGCCTCAGCGTCCTCACCTGCATAGTGAGGGGTCAGCTGTCTGGAGGCCCCGTGCCGGCCGCTCTGACAGTGCCTCTAAATGCTGCCCACACGCGAAGGCGACCTCCCCGGGGGTGACCTGGTGGTGCCCCTTAACTTTCCTCTCACTCCTGTTCCATGCAACCACTGATCTGCTGCTTATCCTAGACTGGCTTTGCCTATTCTAGAACGTCACGTAAATGGATTCATATAGTATGCGCTCTTCTGGGTCTAGCTTCTTCATGAGCATAATGCTTCTGGAGTCATCCCTGGAGCTGATGTAGCAGCAACTTCATCATTTTTACTGCTGAGCTGTGCTCCGAAGTCTGGATGTACCACAGCGTGTTCATCCATTTCGCTGCTGGACACCTGGGTTGCTTTCAGGTGGGGCTGTTCTGACTCACCTTCCAGGAAAGTGCTCACGTACAGGCCTGTGTGTAGACAGATGCCCTCATTTCCTTTGGGTAGAGATGTCAGCTATTTATTGATTTAGTTTTTTCTTTTAAGATTTTATTTATTTATTTTTAGAGAGGGGGAAGGGAGAATGAAAGAGAGGGAGAGAAACATCATGTGTGAGGGATACACCGATTGGCTGCCTCTCATGTGTCCCCACCTGGGGACCTGGCCCGCAACCCAGGCATGTGCCCCGACTGGGAACGGAACAGGTGAGTTCTTGGTTCACAGGCTGGCACTCACTCCACTGAGCCACCCCAGCCAGGGCTGTTTAGTTTTTTTACTTGACATTTATTGGGCACTTCAGGTACCAGGCTCTGTGTCAGCACCTTAAACGTTTTATCTCTTTTAATCCCTACACTGCACCGAGGCCAGTCCTAAGCCGGTTACGCATCTTATCTCCGTAACCACCCTAAGCATTTAATCCTTACAGAGGACAAGAAAGAGCAATAGAAACAATCCAGACAGTCCCTGATGGACAATGGTTCAACCTATGACTTTTCAACTTTACGATGGCACAAAAGCAATACACGTAATAAATAACACATGACATTTGACAGTGTATTATAAACTAAGCTTTGCGCGTTGATGTTGCCCGACGGTAGGCAAATTTAAGTGTTCTGAGTGCGTTTCGGGACGGCGAGGCCACGCTGTGGTGTTCAGTAGGTTAGGCGTATTAAATGCGTTTTTGACTTCCAATATTTTACCAGGATGTAACCCCATCCTGAATCAAGGAGCCTCTGTAGCAGCAGAAACAACGTTTGTGACCTTGGTTAACACTGGAGCACTTCCTGCCTGCCTGAGCCTATGCAGAAGGTGCTAAACAGTGCATCATGGGTGGTCGCAGTTCCCCACACCTCTCATATGGGCTGTGCGCCCAGCGCCTTCCAGAGAGAGTGCAGGATGGAAGGCAGAGGAGGGCAACTCTGCAGCGGAGAAAGCTGGCGACCGCCACCTGGGCCAGGGGGTCACAGTGACGGTACGCACCCTTCCCCTCTGAGCTCTTCCTCTGCAGACCATGGAACTCAGTCTAAGGAGAGCACCGCACTCCAGCACGGGGGTGTGCCACAGAATGCCAGTCCTCCTCAGAACTGTCAAGGTCACCGACAAATGTGAGCAACTGTCCCAGCCAAGAGGAGCCTACAGGGACCCGGCAGCCAAACATGATGGGGCGTCCCGAGGGGGGTCCTGGGGCAGGAGGAGGATGTCAGGTAGAACCATGGCGCACCAGACACACTGTGGACTGCAGTCTGTAACGACGCATCCACACTGGAACACTAACTAGAGCCGGTGCACGGTACTGACGCAGGATATAAGATGCTAATAACAGGTGAGGCTCGGGGCAGGGGCGTATGGGAACTCTCTGTACTATCTGCTCGTTTCCTGTAAATCTAACTGTTCCAGAAATAACGTCTGAAAAATTGTGGATGACCTCACTTCATGTCTACTGGGATGGGCCCCACCGCATCCGGACGGAGGAGGAAACGAGACGCAGGGGGTAAGGACTGGCCAGGGCCACACAGCGCTGGACGGTCAGGGCCAGCACGTGGCCACAGACTGTCGTGAGGTGTTTGGGAGGACACCGGGCCTTCATGTCCGTGTCTGGGAAATGCGGATTTTAGTAGTACTCACTTCACCTAACTAAAATCAAGTTGATAAGGTGGGCCAGTTCAGGGAAAATGCTCAGCACAGTCCTGGGGACACAGTGAGCGCTCCCCAAATGTAGCTGTAGCAAGAAGTTTCCATGTTACTCCCCCTCAGAGCCTCAGTCTTGTCGCCTGTTAAGGGACCAGCACCCGGCTTTTTCAGGCTGTGGAGCAGGGAGAGGTGTTCGCCTGCACAGAGGTCAGGAACTACTTGGGGAGAGAATGAGCTCTCCCCTCCTTCTGGGAGGAAATGGCTCTGGGATCCCCGGCCCCGGGCTGTTTTCAGATTCCAGGCCTGCTGCCTGAGGCTGCTTTAATGGGGGCAGTGGTGGCAGAGGCGGGCGCACAGAAGCTTCTTTGTCCCAGCCAGTGGCAGCGGCTGGCGGATGGCTCGCCCTGGGGACTGCTTCCCCCGGGCTGCCTCCCAGTCTGTAGGATACTGGGGCGGGGTAGGGAGTGGGGGATGACTCACTCCAGGCTACGCTGACTTGCAGGGTGACCCTGAAACAATCCCTGGGCCTCTTGGGTGGGGGGGCCCCACTTCCCCACAGGTCACCCAGCGGGGACTTCTTCGTCCCTGCCCAACTCACGGCCTGGGGTGGAGACTGAGACAGAGCAGACACTGCTGAGGGCCCGTCCACGGGGTCCTGGGCCAAACCTTGGCTTTCTGCTCAGATCACATGGAGGCGCCCCACCTGACTGGTCGCCAAAACCCCTACTCTCTTTCAAGGACCAACCCACAAGTCCCACACCAGCTTTGGAATAAAAACCCTGGCCTCCTCTCTATTCCCTGAAGCACTGGGCACCCACCAGCCTCAGGGCCTTTGCACCTTCTGTTCCTGTTGCCTGGACTACTCCTCCCAGAGACGCCTGCCAGGCGCCCTCCCTCACCTCTGCACAAAAGTCACTTGTACAGAGAAACCTCCCCTGACCTCTCCCATCTTCCCTGCCTCTGTCCTTATCTTGATCACGTGGCACTGTGCCACCTGTCTGCATTTATTAACCACGCGCCTTTTCGTGCTTCTGCCTCCCCTGATTTCAGAGGCCTTGCAGACGCACAGGGACCTCTGGGGAGATAATGCTGGCGGGGAAGGGGGGGCGGTGGGGGGGGTGGGTGCGTAGGCTGGCACCATGCCCTTGCCTCCTGAGCGTTAACACACAAATCAGCGCAGCTACTTAGACTGATTAGGGACTGTGTCAACACTGCTATCAGGGGATTGTCTGCTCTTATCAGCCGGAGGCACAGGTATGAGACTGGGAGACTGGAATCAGATGCTCTGGCCTGTCAGAGGTCTCTTGGGCCCAGGGCTGGAAGCTGCCTGGTCCCAGCCATGGAAGGGACTGGTGACCTGCCTGGGATGTTCACTGTCCTGGCTCACACAACACACACCTAGGCCCGGAGGCTGCTGGTCCTTTGCCCCAGCTGGGCCCGCTGCCTACTGTCTCCTCCCAATGATAACTTTGAGAGCTGGGCAGGTCTGAAAGAAAATTTGACCCCAGGCTCTGCTGCTGCCTAGGCGGGGAGGGGTGGGGTGGGCCAAGGGGCAAGTCGCCCGGCCACTCAGAGGACGGTGATCAGAACCTTCTTACTAGGTTGCCACCAAGAGTTAAAAGTGCCCAGCCTGGGACCTGGCACACAGTAGGTGCTCAGGAAGTATCCACTGACCACCGAGGCAGAAGGCCCTGGCCCTGGTGAGTGGTGTGCTGGACAGTGACCCCTCCCTACCTCCCTCCGGTCACCGGTCCTCTCAGCAGTTACGCACACCTGCACTCTGCCCTCGCGCTAGCCCTAGGAGGCAGGTACAGTTTCACTTAAAAGATGTGGAAAACGAGGCTCAGAGATGCAATGACACTTGCCCAAGGCCACACAGCCAGGACATGGTGGAGCTGGGACTGAACCAGGTCTGCAGGGGCCTGCTCGTCACCACCCCAGATGGGGCGGTAGCCTCACACGGTCTGCATTACTGCCCTGGAATGAGAGGCTGGCAGTGGAGGCCCCTCTCACCCCTGGGCAGAAAGGGTGCACGTGGCTCCTGTGTGGGGGCGCCCAGGCTCCCCTGCGCTGGATGGGTTCATCCCCCTCCCCTCCAGCTGGGCTGGCTGGCCCCTAGCACATGCCCACCCCACCCCAGACCCAGATGGCTTATTTAGCTGGCCTGAGCACCACTGGCTTCAGTGGCCAGAATGCTTTTAATGCGGGTGTGGGAGCTGAACGCTAGTGAATTAAGAAGTATGTTGTGCTTCTGGCTTGAGATATGACTCTGAGCCAGGCCCTTCTCTGAGCCTCAGTTTCCTCATCTGAAAAATAATGAGGGTTACTGTAGCATCTGCCTCCCAGGCTGTGGAGCGGTGAGGACTGACCAGGGAAGCTACTCAGAAGGCACTAACAAGTTGCAATGTGCTCCTTCATTCATTCAATAAATATTTGTCGTGCACCTACTGTGTGTCAGGCCTTGTACTTGGGGCCGGGGACTTGGGGCATAGCAGTGAACAGACAAAAATCTCTTTACTTAGGAAGCTGACATTTGAGTAGAGTAAACACATCATCAACAGATAAAGAAATGCATCGTATAAAAACAGGGTGGGGGGATAGATGACAGGGCTGCCACTTTTAGGGGCAACTGGTGGTGGGGCAGCTCCCAGGGGAGGTGACCTCTGAGCAGAGAACTGCATGAGGTAGTGAGCTACGCAGGTACCTACAGGAAGTGTTCCAGGCACAGGGGAAAGCACATGCAAAGGCCCGGGGTCAGGAGTGGGTCTGGCACAGGCACAGTGAGGAGGCCAGGGCGGCAGGAGCAGGGTGAGCCAGAGAAGACTGGAGGGGGATGAGGTCCGAGGAGGAGCGGGGGCCGGGCTATGCTGAGGAGGACACCCAGGTTTTTGGCCCAAAGGACAGGAAGGACACAGATGCCACCGACTGAGATGAGAGGTGGAGTTCCCACAGCACTTGTGCACACACATCCACACATGTACACATGTGTACAAGTCGCCATCAGAGGGGCACAGGCTCTAGGGGCATCCTTGGCGCCCATGGAAGCAGCGGTGGGGGCAGAGCCATGGGCACTCACCGACACCCAGCATCACGAGGGGCGTGTGCTCCCAGCGGGCCAGCAGCAGGAGGTGGACCAAGTTGTAAGCCATGAGGCTGAAGCACAGGACCACGCAGCACCACTCCTGGAAGCGCTTGCCTGCAGGGAGACAGGGGAGGGTGAGTATATAGGGCAGCTTCTAATTCTCAAGCACAGCCAGAAATCAGGACGTGGGAGAGAAATCTTCTCTTTAAATGTTGTGACGCATTTTTAATAGACGCACGAGCCTGGACAAGCTGAGACTCGGTGCAGCTTTGTTTGAGGTGTCAAACCACTGAAATAACTTGTGTCCATGGCCTGGGGGATCAGCCACATTCATGTGGTCCACGTGTCTCTGCAGCTAGGGAAAAGCCAGGGTGTGCACGTGTTAGAATATCCAGGACATATTGCTAAGTGCAAACAGCAGCCATTTATGCAAAAAAAACCAAACAAACAAAAAACCCCGTGGGTGACACAGAATGTGTGACAGGGCCCCTAACAAAACTGTTTTCCCAGGCAGCTGGTCCCAAGGGCATGAAAGACAATCATTTCCTTACCATTAGTGTTTACATCTATTGAGCAGTTGCTGTGTGCCAGGAACCAGCAGAGGTGATGCCATGTGGCAAATGAGATGTGTGAGGGTCAGAGGGGTCCCAAGGAAGCAACCCAAGGCCACCCAGCTAGTCAGCAACAGACCAGGACCCTGTGGCCAGAAGCTCTGGCCCCTGAGACCCTGTTCTTACCTGTCCTGCTGTCCTTGGTCCCTCCCTATCACCCTTATGGCCTTGGCCACATTCTGGGACAGGAGCACCTCAAACAATAAGGCCAGGCAGGCCCCTGTGAGTGATTAACCACTGAAGGTGCCAGGGCATGTAAAGATGTTTCCTCTACAAAAAAAAAAATAAGAAAGAAAGAAAAGAAAGATTCCTCCTGCATCTGTCCTCTCCTCTCTTTAGTGCTTTGTATGTGCTGTTTCCTTCATCCCTCTGCACCAGGTTGACTTTGGCACTGCTCTTGCAAACCTCTGCCTCCAGGAAGCCATCCATGATTCCTCCTCTGACCTCTGGGCTCCCCCAACATGGGGTCCATCATGTGGAACTGTTATTGCCTGTATAACATCCGTCTTCCCCTACCCAAATGTGAATTCAGGAGGCCTAGGATTGTGTTTGGTTCGCTCACCAGGCCCCTGGCACACAGCAGGTACTCAATAAATGCTTGTGGAATAAAATTCCCAGTGATGATCCTAAGGGACAAAATACCAGGCTTTGTCCCTGGGCTCCACAGGCCCAGGCACTTGAGAAGGAGACACGTCATTGTTCCTGGTAGGGAAATAGGCTCCGAGAGGGAGAAGGGGCCTCGCCCGGGTCACACAGCAGCAAGGTGCACCCCAAGTCAGACAGAATAGCTGCCCTCTCCTGGTCCTGAGAAAAGACAAGACTCAGAGGGGGGAAGGGACATGCCCAGGGTCACATTCCCTTGGCCCCTTCTCATACGGACGAGGACACTGAGGCCCAGAAGTAGCAAGGACCCCAACGGGGGTCACAGAGCAACAGAAGAGGGCCCAGAACCCCTCACTTCCGGCTTCTCAGTTGTTTCCTGTGGGCTGTGCACACCCCAGCAGCCCCCATGGTGCATGGTGAGGTCATCATGATCTGGCTCCGCAGGGCCTACCCTGTCTGGTTCCTCTTTGTGGCCCAAGACCTGGGGCTTAGAAGCAGGAAGCCTGGGGAGGGGAGTCAGCAGGGGTTAAGAGATGGGTGATTCCGCAATGCCAGTAACAATGGATGACACCCACTGAGGCCTACCACAGCTGGGGTGCCGGAGTTATCCCACATCGGAGAAGCCACAGACCCATAACCTCTGGCATATTTTGCTCAGGAAAAAAAAAAAAAAAAATTAGCTACATACATACACACAGTCACATTAAACTCTATTTCCTGCTTCCCTTGAGAACATAGGGCTCTGGCCACTCTGGGGCCCAAGCAGCGGTGGCTGCTCCCATCAGAAGGGAGCAAGAGCTCCCAGTTCACCTTGGCCCCCTCCACTACTGGTGGCCTCATATTGGATGGCTCCTTAGGTGGCAGTCCTGGCCAGGCCCCTGCAGTCATCTGAGTTTTTGAGCCTGAGGCACAGTCTCTCATTCAATTCTCAGTCCTTCCAGGTAGGAACTATGTGACCCCATTTCCCAGATGAGGAAACTGAGGCTCAGTGGGTAAAAATGAAGAGTCGGGTTTTAAGAAAAAAATCCTGAACTCACAAAGGGGAGACACAATAGCCTGAATGTTTGAGGCTGTCCTAATTCCAAAGACTGGTCAGCTCTCCCCCAATGCCATGGACAATGTCCCTGAAATCTGAATATGTGAGGTCTGCCCAGAAGGTATCCAGCCAGAAAACATGAAAAAGAGAGACATTTACTGAACAAGATACAAGAAACACTGTACGTAGGACAATGACGCCTCAGTCCCCTTCAAAGTGGGCGCCTTGGGGCTTCACACAGTTCTCCCAGTCACCATCAGCTGCCTGGTTGTATTTTTCTGAATCTCATCAATGGTCTGAAATCTCTTCCCTTTCAAAGGTGATTTTAGTTTTGGGAAAAGCCAGAAGTCATAGGGCGCCAAATCTGGGCTGTAGCAGGGCTGAGTCACCTGGGTGATTTGATGTTTAACCAAAAAACTCTGTACAAGATGTGATGCATGAGCAGGCACATTGTCGTGACGAAGCTGCCAATCACTAACTGCCCACAGCTGCGACCTTCTGAATCATCTGAATAGTGTCCACAGAGGAATATTCAAACTTAACGCAAAATTTGATGCAGATTCGTTGCTTTACTTGCTGTCATTTCGAATGCAACAACCACACAGTACACATGCTCACTCAACAGAATCTACCGCCCCCACTGACCAGTACAGTGAAGTCATCATTGTTCACACATGCGCATCCCTGTCCACTCTCCTTGGCTGCCAGGTTACACTGATGTCGTGCGAACCATTCTTGTTATATTGACAATGGCTGGACTTTCTCCGGACAGACCTCGTATTCCCATCTAAACTCTCTCTGGCCCTGGAATCTGGATCCTTTTGCAGACCAAAGGCTTCGACTCTGACCCGTAAAATATACCCACAATAATGAATGGCCTTCATTAAGTACCTCCTACATGCCAGGTACGACGCCAGAAGTAACCTCAACTGACCCCTGCCATACACCGTGGGCCTCTGCCCCGTGCTTCAGAGGAAGGGACCAGGCCTGGAAAGATGAAGTGACTTGTCCATAGTCAGCTGAGAGTCACCTAAGTCACATCACTGACAGTCAGCCCGGCAGGGCCTGCATGGTCATATGGTCTAAATGCTGTCACTTTATACTCTGGAGCCCGGGGAGGAAAGGGCTTTGCTGGGACGGAAGAGCTTGGGCTGCTTCTGGCAGAGAGCTGGGGCCTGGGGCCTTGCTTTTCTGAGCCACCCCTGGCCTGGCCAGGGCCCATCGTCTGCGCTGATTACGGCAGTGACTGCGGTCGGCCTGGGGAGGGGGCCGGGTTGTGTGTGGTGGTTGTGGAGGGCTGCAAGGTGCAGCGGAGGTCAGGAGCCAGGCCCCCGCCCTCTCTGCCTTCCTGGGGGCAGGCTGCAGCCAGGGGCTTGGCACCAGGCCCAAATCTTCTAATTCAGTCAGACGAGCTCTGGATAACCTGTACTGCTGATGGCCTCTGGCCACTAGGAGACCCTTGGCCTCAGGAAAGTGTGGGTGGGAGGGAGGGAGAAGGCAGGGAACAGACAGAGTCAGAGAGACTGGTATGAGAGAGAACAGGGTCGAGAGACAGAGGCGGAAGAGAAAAGCAGACAGACGGGGAGGTAGAGGGAGGCATAATAAAAGAAACAGCATGCATGGCCGGAGGGAAGGAGAAAGGAAGAAATGGAAAAAGAACAGACTGAGGGAGGCAGGGAGAAAGCTGGGCCCAGAGTGTGGCGGGGACCAGGCCTAGAAGGGAAGGGGCCCAAGCCTCTGTCTTCTGGCTTTAGTCAGGCCCATTTCGGGGACTGAACCCAGGCTCAGCTCTGGGACTACAGGCGAGGACTTCCGCTCAGTTCCCCCACCCCCTCTACCTCTCCCCTAACCCGGCACTAAGAGCCCCTGTGTTCTCCAGGGTGGGGGGCATCTGTAGTTAGCCAGGGGGCAGGTGAACAGCTGACTCTAGAGACCCCTCAGGATCCACCGCTGGAGCCCAGGGCACCTGAAGAACTGGCAAACCCAGAGGCAGGTCTCAGCGGACACCTGCCTCACCTGCTGGCTTGCCCAGGAAGCCAGGAGAGGCCTGCCAAGCCTGCCAGGCCCTTTGCAAATCCTGGCACCTGGCACAGGGCGACTGCTGCTATGAAACCCAAATCCAGAGTGGGGCAGACAATGGGACTCTCTGGCTCCCGGCACCAGCAGGACTCCTTGTCCAGACACTTGGGGCCCATGGGATTGGGCCGAGGCTCCCTCCGCCCCAGGCCTCGCTGATCAGATGACTCACAGCTCAAGCAGACACGAGGCCCACTGTCTCTGCTCCGCTGGCCTGGAACATTCGTCCCCTGCCCGCACGCCCACCTTGGGCTGGCTCACTCCCACAGTGAAGACAACACGGAACCTAGAGTGCCCGCCACCAGAGTTCTGGTTCTGGCACTGCTAACTGGCTGTGTGATCGTGGGCAGGTCACTAATCTTTGCTAAGCCTCAGGAAATGTCGTGAAGGTGGATGGGGTACTTGTGAAGTGCTGGCCCGTGAGGAAAACCAAATGGATGCAATACCTGGCCTAGCCAACTTCCCCTCTGGTGAGGGCAGGTCCAAGCCCAAACCAGGTAGGACAAGTGTAGGAAGAAGACGTTCTTCTCCATGAGGAGGCTACAGGAAGCGGGGAGGGGAGTGGCAGGAGGTCTCAGCTTCCTCTCCTATAAATGGAGTCAACGCCAAGGTGCCCCTCAGACAGCCGTAGTTAGGATGGCATGAGAGCATGTGAAGAAAATGCCCAGCACATGTCAGGGCTCAGAAAATTTTCTTTGCTTTGTTACTGCTGTCAACCGTCACAGGGCCAACCCACCACTGGCCCCAGGAATCTCAAGAATCTAGTCCTGCCCAGACTGGTGTTGTTCAGTGGGTTGGGCATTGTCCCATGGAACGAAAGGTCACTGGTTCAATTCCCAGTCAGGGAATATGCCAAGGTTGCAACCGATTGATGTTTCTCTTGCACACTGGTATTTCCCTTCTTCTCTTTCTCCCTTACTTCCCCTCTCTCTAAAATAAATAAAATCTTAAAAGAAAAAGAATCTACTACTGCAACACAGAACCGGTTCCTGCTTTCCCTTTACTCATTCTGCTCCAGCCCACAAGCTTCCTTGCTGTTCTGAAGATACTTCAGGTACGCTCCTACCTCAGGGCCTTTGCACTTGCTGCGGCCCTGGTCTGGACTAATCCTTCCTCAAATATCTTCATGCCTCCCTCTCTTCAGGTCTCTGTTCAAATGTCACCTGCTTAGTGAGGCCTTAACTGTCTCCTCTAAAACGCCACTGCCCCCAATATTTCATTCCCCCCTTTTCTGTCTATATATTTGTCCTACTGGGCAAGTGAGGTATTTTGCCTCTATATTGGGCTTATTAAAATGCCAGCCCTATTTTTTCTTGTCTTGTTCACTGCTTTGCCTCCAGGATCTAGAACAGGGATTAGGACAAAGTTGATTAATATGTAGTGAGCCTGGTTACTCATTTTACAGGTCAGGCCCAGAGAGGTCAAGGTATTTCCTCAAGGCCACACAGGAAAGGGACAGAGGGAAACCTATGAAATTTGGGAAAGCTAGTGTAGCCAGTTTCCCTCCGTCTATTCCTTACACCTCGGCTCCATGTCAGAAGGTGCTAGACCCGGACGACAGGTTTGGGAGACCAGGAGGCTGTCTGCATCCTCGGATGCCAGCATGGCTATTTTTCAGAGAGTGAGGGGCCCTTGGGGAGACCAGAGCCAGACAAAGACACCATCATGGTGAAATGGGGAGATGGGGGTCCTAGGGGAGGCTCAAAATGCTCAGGTATGATTTGGCTGAAAGTGGGTAGAGTTTACTTGAGTGGGCAGGGCTGGGCACCAAAGGAAGAGGCCTTTGAACCCTTACCCTCAATTGTCAGGTGCTGAGTCTGAGGACCAGAGAAGTGAGGCAGCTAAGTCCAAGATTCACAGGAAAGGTCAGACTACTGGGTAAGCAATAGGGAGCACCTACTGTATACCAGACACTGTGTCAAAGTGGGTGATCTCAGTTCCTATTCCTAATGACGCTAAAGAACAAGTAAGATTTACCTTGTACCCATTTTTAGAGGTGAGGAAACTGAGGCTTAAGAGATGGAAAATGGCATCCTGGCCAGTGTGGCTCAGTGTATTGAGTGCCAGCCTGGGAACTGAAAGGTTGCTGGTTCAGTTCCCAGTCAGGGCACATGGCTGGGTGGCAGGCTAGATCCCCAGTGGGGGGTGTGAAAGAGGCAACCAATTGATGTTTCCCCTCTCTCTAAAAAATAAATAAAATCCAAAAAAAAAGAGAGAGAGAGAAGGAAAATGGCTTGGTCTGGGTCACACACCTAGGTAGCAGCATCAGGACGCCAAGCCCAGGCTGCCCTAGGAAGTACGGGTGTTAGTCCATAGGCTGGGTGTTTTGGGAAAAGGCTGAAGAAACCATGACAGCATGGGCCAGGTTCCTAAGTCAGGTCAGAAAAAAAATCACACCCAGAGCATGGAGTTACAGGTCCAGAAAGGTCTCTGGTGACCCTCCATGAGAATGCAAATGGCCCCCATATGTCAAAGAAGGAATGTATGCAAAGCCAGGCCAGTCAAGCTGGAGGCGGCAGTGGACCCGTGCCCACCCCAGGCTAGGGCTGTGCACAGTGGCAAATGTTAAGATGTCAGGATGTCTGATAACAAAGCTTGGGGTGATGCCATGTTCAGCAGAGGAGCCTCTGACAGCTTCCAGTCACCTGACTCTGGAGTCTTCAAAGGCACTTCCTTAAGGCCTGGGGACACTTGGCCTTCTTGGGGCCAGGCAACGAGATTCCTGGGGCTCAGGAGGACGTCAGAGAAGGGGTTGGGGGTTGGTGTTTGCTGGAGCATAAATGGTAGGCACAGCGGCAAGAAGCCAGGGGCCTTGGCCTGAGGGCAGAATGGGAGCAAGGGTCTCCAAGTTGTGGTCTGGTCTGGGGACCATGGGGACTCCACATCTAAGTCCCAATGGAGGAGCTAATATATCCACACGGGTAAGGGGCAAGGGATAGAGTTATGGCTTGTGTTGGGAGGAGTTTAAACTGGAGGATTTGCAACGCCCTCCCCACTGGAAATTCAAGAATACTAGGTGAGGGGCTGAGGGGTCCTCACTGCAGGGAGTTGTTGGTGGAGGGAGGGGGTGGTGGGTGAGGAGAATGATGGAGGGGAGGGATGGAATGGTAGTCTGTAGTTTCAGCCACTGAAACTGTAACTAGGATGGGGTTTGGGGGAAGGGCATCTGGGACACTGGGTAGCTGGAGGTCCCTGAATCGGGGTGCTAGATTTAGGGGTTGAGGTCACTGTTTCCAGCCCAGGGCCCTGGGGTGTGTATTCCAAATCTGGGGAACCTGCGATGGGGTGTGACTTTTAGGGGGCCTGGGCCGTACATGTAGCTGAGGAGCGCCCTCCGGCTTGTACTGGGTTCTGGGTTAGGGGGTCCCTAAGTCCAACGGCGCTCTTTGCAACCGCGGGTGCCCCGGGGCTAGGATCCAAATCTGGGAGTGCGATAGGAGCTCTTTTGTAGTCCCCGGAACTGATATTGCAGTTCCTTGATATGGGGAGTCTTGGCATCCAGAAATCCTATGGGCTGGGTATCCGGATCGGGCTTGGAGTGGCGCTGGGATGGGGTCCCCAAACTTGGGGGCATTATTTGCAAACACAAGCCGAGGCTGGAGTTCTACATCGGGGCCTGGGGCTGGGGTTCCGATCTGGAAACCCGGGGTCGCTGTCCGCAGCCCGGGCTGGTGACTGCAGGCCCGGGGGAAGGTGGGGGTGCGGTGCGAAGGTCCTACCTGGCGAGTAGAGCGCGGCGAGCTCGCGGGCCCCGGCGTGCTGCGCGCCCCAGCGCCGGCAATACGTTGCTTCGTCCTCGTCCAGCTCCGGCTGCGGGCCCGGCCAGTCCTCGATGCCCGCCATGGCCACTGGCCCGGCCCGGCGGGTGCGCTCTGCTGGCAGCGGCGGCAGCGGCTGCAGGGCCGCGGGACCGCGGCGCTATCACGCCGCCCAATGACCGCCCAGCGCCGGGGGTGGCGGCGGCGCCGCCGGGGGCCTCGCCCGGTCGCGCGTCACAGCCAATCAGAGCCCGCGCCGGGGCAGCGCCGACCAGTCAGTGGCCGCCGAGCCGCAGCCAACCCGGACGCGCCGGGGGTAGGGCCGCAGCTGGGCGCAGCTGGGCGCGGAAGCCAGGGGCGTTGGCGCGTCCCTGCCCGCCTCGCTCCGCCCTGGCCTGTGCACTGTGCCCGCCTCACGGAAAGACTGACCGAGGCGCCTCCCGCCTCAGTCTCGTTTTACCGTCCTGTGCAATGGGCCGAGGTCTTCCGCCGCCGGAGCCAGAAACGGGCATTTCTTCAGCACTCACCGTCAAGCGCCTACTGTGTGCAAGGAACGCGAGGGCGCTGGGCCAGGGAGCCGGCGCTGAGCCAGGGAGCCAGCGCTTGCTGGACGCTTGGACAGTGCTTCGTAGTTGGGACCTGTTTCTTCTGGGCCAGCTTACACAGCCCTCCCGCGTGCAGAGGTGCCGAGGACCGTGCGTACACCTGCCCTGTGCCAGCTCGTGCTGTGCCCAGGGGAGGAGAAACGCCTGACCCCCAGGAGCTCCTGTTCTCCCGAGGGGGACACTAAACTGATGACAGTGACCCTAGGAGTCACAATAAGATTTGGTGAGCACCGAATATCTGTTAGGCGCCGGGCCAGGAGCTAGCTGGCAGCATTTCATTTACTGTTACTAACCAGTTATATTGTCTCTTCAGAGGCCCTTTCTGACCCCCTCGCTCAAAGTCGCCCCCGCCTGCAGTCACTGTGACATCACCCAGTTTTGCCTTCACAATGCTGGTCCTGGGCAATGAACTTGCAATTCACATCTCCCCCACCAGAAATCAAGCTCCTGAGGGCCAGGACCTGCCTTGTTCACAACTGAACCCCGCAGTCTTGATGCGAATAGGGCACCTGGCAGGTTCAGTAAATGGTTGCTGAGTGAATTAAGGCTCAGCCATGCAGTTTTACTCCCTTGGCAGGTCAATGACAGGGGCAGGGTCTAGCTGACTACAAAGTACACAGTTGTTCAGAGAAGTCCACACAGTGTCACCAAATGGGAGCCACCCTTAGAGGACAAGGAAGGACCCAAGAGGTGCCTGAGGGGAGCAGGGAAGGGCGGTAAGACCCACCCTGTCTTTTGGAGTCTCCATTCTGCTCTGGTTCTCTGAAAGTTTAAGCCCTGGATGCCTCGGCTGCTAGTCACCCCAATCACCTCAGGTTTACTTCCTGTGTTCCTGCTGTGGGCAGCCTCTGTCCCCAGCCAGGCCCAGGCTCCCTCTCTGCTTCCTTCTCCACCTGACTTCAAGGAAAAAAAGTTCATTGTGAGGGCAGGGACAGGTTGCAGCCCAAGTCCTGGTGAATTCTGGAGAAACTGGCTCTCCTTGCTGTCATTTATTGACACATTTGGATTTTCAACCCTGGAGTTTAAGGACTGCTAGCCTTGGTGGGGGCTGGATCTCAGATTTCCGAGAAGTTCTCTGCATGCATTCCAGACCTCCGAGCAGTCTGGGATGACTGGTTTCCGCGGGTGTCTGTGTCTGGAGCCCTCCCAGTGGCCAGCACCGTGGGTGAGGGGCTAACGGACAGCCTGAAATCATTCATTCAGTCACTCAACACATGTTTATTAAGCACCAACCTGGCCCACGCCCTGTTCTAGGGAAATAGCAGGGGACATGACAGAGACTCCTGGGAGGTGGGGGTGGGAGCCAGGGAAGGCCTTATCAAGCAAGTGACATTTGAGCCAAGACCAAAAGGAGGTGAGGGAGCCAGTTGTGCAAATATCTTGGGACAAATTATTCCAAGCAGAGGCAACAGCAAGAACAATGCTCCTGAGGCAGGAACATGCTCGAATAGCAAGGAGGCCAGTGAGACAGGAGTTAGGTAAGAGAGGGGAGGTGGGAGGGGGAAGGTCAGAGAGGAAGGGAGAGGGCAGATGGGGCAGGGCCTTGAAAGGGACCAGCGAGTCTTTGGTTTTTACTTAAAGTGAGCTGGGCAGTTTCTTCCCTCTGGGGTTTTGAGTACGGGAATTAATTACAATTTATATTTGAAAAATATTTTTAATATATAGGACATTCACATGCTTTGAAAATCAAAATTATATATATTATTTCATATAATGGAATCTTTACCTTTTGTCTGGCTTCTTTTTGTGGTCTGGCTTCTTCTACTTTACATAATGTCTTCAAGCATCATCCATGTTGTGGTACTTTTCCTTTTTATGGTTGAAGAACATTCATCGTATGGAGAGACCACCATTGTTTACACATTCTGTTGATAGACATTTGAATTATTTCCACGTTTGTTGGCTGTTGTAAGTCATGCTGCCAGGAACCTTCATGTACAAATTTTTGCGTGGACACCCGTATTCATTTCTCTTGGGTATATACCTAGGAGTGGGATGCCGGGTCCCACGGTAACTGTGTTTAGTTTTTGGAGGACCTGCCGAACTGTTTCCGTGGCAGCTGCACCGTTTACATCCCCACCGGCAATTCACGAGGGTTCCCCTTGCTCCCCCTCCTCCCCAGTCTTTGTCAGGTTCCGTTGTTTTGGTTGTGCCACCCCAGCGGATGTGAACTCATGGTGGTTTTTAGTTTACGTTTTCCTGATGATGAATGATGTTGAGTCTCTTTCCATGTGCTAGTTGGCCAGGAGTACATATTGTTGGAGAAATCCTTTGAAAAAGTGAGTTATTTGTATTTGTCTTTGTTGTCGAATTGTAAGAGTTCTTTACATGTTCTGGACACTAGACCCTTATCAGTATATGATCTGCAAATATTATCTCTCATTCTGTTGGCTTTTTCCTTTCCTTTTCTTTTCGCTTTCTTTTTCTTCTTCTTTTCTTTTCACTTTCTTGACTGTGTCCTTTGATAACTCAAAAAGTTGTACCTTTGTCAAAGTTCAATTTATTTCTGGTTTTTTTTTTTGTGCTTTCGGTGTCATAGTTCCTTTCTTGTTTACAACTTCTTCGGATGCTACTGTGTAGCTGGACCATAAGTGGTTTAACTAGTTGCCTATTAACAGACACTTGGGTTCTCTCCTATCTTTGGGTGTTATAAACTTTTACATAATGTCATTTGACATGTGACAGTAGATCAGTGGGACACACCCTTGAAGTGGGATTGCTGTGGCGAGTGTTCAATGCCTTCGCTATTGGGTAGATGGAGACAAACCTGTCAGTAGGTAGGTAAGCAGATATTGCCATCGGGACCAGAGGCTCATTTCTGCTCCCACCAGCTGTGTGGAAAGAGGGGCTGTTTCCCACAGCCCTGCCCACCAAGTGTGGCTACTAAAGGCAGACGAAAAATTCAGTCCTTCAGCTATACTCAGCACATTTCAAGTGCTCATTAATCACATGTGTCTGGCAGATAATGAGCTGGACAATGCAGCTAGAGGACATTTCCACCATTGCAGAAAGTCCTGTTGGGCACTTGTGGTAAAGAATTGGACAGTGACCCTGACTTTATATTTTAATAGGATTCCTCTGGCTGTGTGTGTGGAATGGATTCGGGGACCGTGCTGAGGCGGGAGGCCGGAGAGCAGGTGACGGCGGTTGTCCAGGTAGGACGGGACGGAGGGTCAGACCAGGGAGACTGTGGCGGTGGGATAAGTGGTGGATTCTGGACGTGTTTTGAAGGTGCAGCGGCCAGGATTTGCTGGTGGATGAGATGTGGGCGTGAGGGCAAGGGAAGTGATGGGCAGTGGAAGGAGCCCAGCCTTTGAAGTGCAGAGTCTCGCAGCTGTGCGTCTGAGCCTTTGTGGGTCCATTTTCCTTCTGTGTCATAGGTTCACTGCGAGGTTCACAGCGCGTAGCGAGAGATAGAGCACCTGGCAGGCAGGTAGAGACACTGCAGAGACGTGTGTCACCTCCCCTGCTGCTACACTTGACTGGGAAGGTGGTGGGAGGAGACCCACTCCTTCACCTGACATTCAAGGCCCTGCAGATCGGGCCCTGCTCACTCTCTAGTTTCCTCTCCTGGTATCCCCTACAGTCGGGAGTGCGGGGCCTTTGCACGCACTGTCCCTGCTTCCTGGTTCATGCTCTCCCCAGAGAATCATGCAGCTTACCGCTTCTCCTCCTTCAGTTTCTGTTCTCTAGGTCCTCCGAGCTCTGAGACCCAGGCTACAAGGCTGCCTGAGATGGATACCTCCAGGTGTCCCAGTGTTGAGGGGCGGAGCCTTCCAGGACTTGCCTTACAGCAGATTGCCCCATTCATTTCATTGCCACATCTTTACTGAGACCTGGGTGGGCTGGGAGCTGTGCGAAATGCTGGCAGTACAGCAGCAGACAAGGCAGATGGGGCCCCTGTCCTCACAGTTGCAACAGGGACAGACGATAAATAGGAAAAGAGGTAACCTAATGTCAGGCGACGTGGACAAGCCATGCGGAAATGAAGCAGGCTGCAGAGGTGGCTGGAGAATGACAGGTAGTACTTCGTTAGTTGGGGTAAAACGAAGGGAGCGATCGGCACAGGGGATGAGAGCAGAAATGCGTGGTCACTAGTAATGACCATTTACCGAGCACTGTGCACACGCCAGGTCATGCTCTGACCTCGGTGAATCTTCACGTCCCTCCCCAAAACAGTTGCGTAAAACAGCATTGACTTATTACTTCTCACAACCCTGCGTATTGGCCGGTGGTTTCTCTTCTGGTTTCACTTGGGCTCATTCACGCAGCTTCATTCAGCGTCCAGCTATGTGCTTGAAGGCCCAGGATGGCCTTATTCATACGTGCAGCAGTGGGTGCTGGTTGTTGGCTGGGGTGTCTCAGTTCTGTTCGCAGCCTCACTCTTCCAGGACTGGCTTCTTAACATGGACTTCTCGGGGCAGCATCCAAGAATCCTGGTCTCCAAAGTCTCATAAAGTCACTTCGTCACATTTTATTGATCAAAGCAAGTCAAAGACCAGCCTGGAGCCGGCCCTCTTGGTCCCTGTTGGCTCTCTTGCGTCACATTCCCGTCCCTGGGCCAGTCACTGGCGGGGGGATAAGGGGACCCTTAGAGCCATCAGGGCCTCGCTGGGACCTGGGGTTGAGGTCACTCCCCCGAGGCATCTGGGCTGGCTGGGGGAGTGGTGGACATGGGAACAAAACTGGGGGCAGAGGCGGGGCCATCGCTAACCACTGTTAATATTGGGCAAAATTTCTTTCAGGGTATTTTACAGACCCAAACAAATGCAAAAGGTCTTCCTGCCTGCCACGCTGACCCTGAGAACCCTGTTTTGGGAGACTCTTGGGCCCACGGCCTGGGTTGTGGGCACAGTCAGGAGTGGTTTTTCTCTTTAATAGGACCAACAACCCATTAAAACCTAGAGTAAAACATAGGTGATATTTTTAAAAACCTTTAAAATAATTTC
The DNA here is from genome assembly GCA_004026765.1 of Micronycteris hirsuta. NCBI lineage: Eukaryota > Metazoa > Chordata > Mammalia > Chiroptera > Phyllostomidae > Micronycteris > Micronycteris hirsuta. The sequence continues at coordinate 7,520 of PVJI01001178.1, read as the reverse complement.
TAGAATAATTTCAAATTTACCGAAAAGTTGCAAGAATAGTACAGTAAACTTCCATATCTCCTTCCCACAGCTTTCCTAATTGCCAGCGTTTTGCTACACTTGGTTTGTTATTCTTTCTCTGTGTAATTTTTCTGAACCATTTAAGAGTCTGTTATAGATACAATGTACTTTTACTCTGAAAACTTCAGTGCGCACCTCCTAAGAAGGAGGACATTCTCTTACACGACCACTGTATAGTGTTCAAAATCAGAACATTCAATGTTGATACAATGTTATCATTTCTATTGTCCACATTTAAATCCCTCTAATTGTTTCGATAATGACATGAAATCCTTATTCTTAAACTAGTGGCTATCAAAGGCGTTGTGCCTCTTCCAAGGAGATAAAACACACGCCTGGCCCAAGAGGAGAAGATCTCTAATATTCGCCAGTCTGCCTGAAGAATCTGTGCTTGGAAATCCTCCCAGGCGGGGCCTGACTTGGGTCCCCAGGGGACATTTGTCAGTGTCTGGAGACTTGTGGTTGTCACATTAGGGGTAGAGATAAGCTGCTGGCATCCTGTGGGTAGAGGCCAGGGATGTTGCTATGCACCCTACTGTGCACAAGACAGCCCCCCACCGCAGAGAATTCTCTGACCTAACATGTCGGTAGTGCTGAGGTTCAGAAGCTCTGTTCTATAAGAAATTTGGGGAGGGATCCCCTCCCTCTGCTGCATTTGGAGCACCCTGTGGGTTTCTGGTTCACCCCTGCAATTCTGTTTCTTCCCAGCTACCCCGGGGAACACTGTGCCTACAGGCGTAGGGAGGCCCAGCCAAGTCTGTTAATGTCCGTCTTAAACCGGAAGCAACCTCCATGCCCCGTAGTCATGCTGTGCTTGTGCCTCTTGCCTCGGTACTGTTTGCTCTTCTGTAAAATGGGGGTGGGGAGCTGGGGTTGGAAGGGTGCCAGTGGTCTGGGGCCCAGCTGCTGCTCTGTGACTTACGGTCATGACTGCTCCTGACTCATGCATGATGGACCCATTGAAGTTATGTGCTGACACGTCTCCTGGCTTTTATTGACAGGAGGCTGCCCTGGGATGTCTCCCCTTTGGAATACAGGCAGGGCCTCTGCTGAGTCACCTGCGGCTCAGGGTCCGGCTCATCTTAAAAGCAGCTGCCGTTTCTTCAGTGCCAACCGCACACGAAGCTCAAGGCTGAGGCTATGGTGTAACTCTCACAGCTCCCACATGGGATGAGCATGCCTACTTTCCTGTCTCCATTCTATAAATGGGGAGAAACTGAGGCTCAGGGAAGACAGAACCAGGATCCCACCCTAAGATGGGTCACATTCCAAAGTCCACACTGCTTCCAGTACTGCTGTGCCTTCTCCCACACCAGGTAGGTGCTTAGAGAATGTATGAGTGGCAGAGAAGGGACAACATATTCGCCAGTACTAGATCCCTGAGTTTTAGCAGAAAACAGGATATCTATGTTAGCGATGACTTACTGTTCGCAGCCAGCCTTGTAGTAGTGTAGGACATATGGCTAACTCCAGCCAATAGAATGAAAATGGAAATGGCAGGAAAGAGTCTGGTTTGTGCCCTTAAAGAGGCTAACTTCTACTTCCTTTTCTCAACTTCCCACTGGCAGGATTGTAGATATGATGGCAGTGCTCCAGCAGCCACTTTGCACCATGAGCAGGAAACTGCTGATTAGAGATGGAAGAGCTCTAAGATAGAAAGAGTCCAGGTGCCTGACACCGTAAAGCCACCATCCAAACTCAGACAGCTTTTATTCAGATGTTGTGACACAGAAAAATTAACTATTTTCTTGTCTAGGAGACCCTTGTTATTTGAGCTTTTCTTCCAGCATTGCATTTATTAATTGATTGAATGGATGATTAAATAACAGAGAGAGCAGTCCGACCCAGGCCCACACACATGTAAAAATGTACAAAGACCGAACTCAAGCTGAGGGTGGAGGCATAGCCCAAGTCCAGAAGAAAATTTCATGGTCAGAGGTAGCCATTTCCAAACCTGGCCTTTCTATGAGCTTGCTGTGTGTCCCTGGATAATGCATATGCTCTCTCTGGGCCCCACACTCCCCGGTTGTAATCCACAGAATCCATGCAGTTTAAAGATGTTCACTGCCTTTTACAATTCTCCTTCTAGGACTCCATTCCCAGAGAAATTGCCACCTCGTAGCCCATAAACACAGGTGCAGGGGTGTAGCCTGTGGAGCACAAACCTGGACATATCCATAGAGGTGATTTAAATAAACGATGGCACGTTCATGGTTTGGAGCATTAAACTGCAGACCATGGCGTGAGGAATTCTCTGCTGACGCTTGCTGGCACAGAAGGATACTGTGGCCCAGCAGCCAGGCAGCCGGAACTTCCAGAACAAGAGAGGCTCTGGGTTGCTGAGTGGATAGTTTGGGAAGCCACAGAGCAGGGAGAGACGCGGAGGGCAGGCCAAGGCCAGGACAATGGCCTGGGTCTGGATTCCAGCTTCACCACTTTCTCACTGGGGAGTGAACACGGCGCGCGGGCCTTCCCTGAGCCTCAGTTTCCTTTTGCACACAGTAAGGATCCTAGGGCCCATCTTACAGCGGTCTGGTGAGGATTCAATGAGTGACTTGATTTATTGGGTTATTTGTTGAACCAACACTGGGTACCAGTGATGTCGGTGATTGATTGGGCATCTAAAGGTACCTAGGACCTGGATCTTGCCTTCATGGATCTTGCAGTCTAGTGGGGGGATGACAATAAAGAAGTAAACATGCACATAGAAAATTTCAGCCCTGGCTACTGTGGCTCGGTTGGAGCATCGTCCCATAGATTGAAAAGGTTGCAGGTTCGATTCCCGGTCAGGGCACATACCCAGGTTGTGGGTTCAAACCCCAGTAGGGAGCGTGTATGGGAAGGCAACAAAGTCTGTTTTTTTCTCTCTTTCTCTCTCCCCCTTCCTTTGTCTCTAAAGCAATGAAAAAATGTCCTTGGGTGAGGATTAAAAAAAAAAGGAAATTTCAGGTGTTGACACGCTGAAGGAAAATGCGGCGGGAGCTGGACCTGTGTGGGCCGAGGCGTTGCATCTCGGGGTGGGCGTCTCTGAGGGGGCTTGAGCAGAGGCCTGGGGGCGCTGCACCTCGGTGTGAGTGCGCATGCAGTGCCAGTGGGAGAACTGGCTCATCGTAAATGCGCAGTAAGTGCTGGATCACGGTCTTAGCCGGCAAAGGAATTAAAGGGGAGATTGGAATCAATTTTCCAGGGTCTGATGCAGTCGTGGAGAGTCAGAGAAGATTCCTGGGGCCGGGTGGGTGGAGAAGCGGCCGCTCCCTGAGCAGACCTGCCTCTGGGAGGTCTCGGGCAAGTCCCTCCCTGCCTAAGAGACCCCCCCTCCATTCCCTCATTTGGAAAACAGGGTGATAATGCCTACCTGGTGAGAGTGGGGCAGGTCATGGGCTGGCTGTGTTCCCCCACAATTCGTGTGTTGAAGCCCCAACTCCCAGCACCTCAGAACTTGGCCGTATTTGGAAAGAGGATCTTTAACGAGGTGATTACGCTAGAACGAGGTCATTGGTGTGAGCCCTCCTTTAATATGACGGTGACCTTCTAAGAGGAGGAGTTTTGGACACAGACATGTCCAGAGGGAAGACCATGTGAAGGGAGGGAGAAGACAGCTGCCTGCCAGCTAAGGACAGAGGCCTCAGAAGGAAGCCCTGTGGACATGCTGATCTCTGACTTCCTGCCTCTAGAACTGAGGAAATACAGTGCGTTTCTGTGGTTTAAGCCACACAGCCCGTGGTACTTTGTTATGGCCGCCCTAGCAACTAATGACGCAGGGCGATGGGCGCAGACAGGAGCCCCCGGATCCAGCCTGGGGTCCTGGGCCTGGTCACGTGGAGCTTCTTAACTGAGTCTGGGCCTGGCTTGTCCATCCTCAGCACGACTCAGAGTCAGTAGTCGTGAGATGGCTGAGGTGACTCTGCAGCATGGCCCACGCTGTGCCCCGGGATTGGCCAAGACTTGGGGATCCAGCTCACTTAACTTCTGCCCTCCCCTCTGGTCCATTGCTCAGTCAATCTGCAGACTGCACATGGTGCCGCCGGGGCTCCTCTGTGCGTCGGGGCGTGGCTGGTGTACCAGCTAGGGTCCGGTCTGGAGAATGGAGGCCGCGCTAGGAATTTCAGCCAGAAGGAGTGGCATAGAGGGGATTGTGCATACCGATGCTGGGAGAGCTAGAACCCTAGTGGGGGCTTCCTGGTGGGAGCTGGGAGCAGGAAGAGGGGCCTGTTGCTCAGGGCCTGGTTCTCTTTGCTCTCAGACCCATTGCCTGCCCTTTCTCTGCTCTGCTCTGAATTACAGAGGAGCTGACCCCTGCAGGCTGCGTTTCCCAGGCTCCAGGTCAGCTGACCTCCCAGTGGCCAATGGGAGGCCAGAAGCGGGGGGGCGGGACCAGAGTAATTTTCCCTTTCTCCTTACGTTTTGGACTGCACCCCCATCAGTGACTGAGTCTCCTCCACAGCTCCAGCTCCGGCAGGACAGTCCACTGTGCTCCCTGCTTGGCAGGGTGACCCAGGCCACGGTAACATGACCTCCTCCCTCAGTCCCCCAGCTTAGAGGTGGCAACGGCTCTCTGTCGCTGCCCGTCTCGGAGCTGCTTTGCAGTCTCTTGCTTGGCTTCTGGGTGCCTTGTCTTCTCTGTAACCGCTTCCCTGTTGGAAAGTCTCTTTTTGAGCGCTCAGTGCTTTCCAGGTTAAACAGTGATTGACAGGAGGAAAGGCTGTGAGAGAGAACTGGCAAGTGCCCAGCGCCGCAGGCCTCTCCAGCCCCCGCCCCTTTCTCACGGACAAACCCCAGCAGCCTGCGAATGCAGAGAGGCGGCCGGGTGCTGGGGGGTCAAGAGGTGGCTCTCGAGTCGGACGGGCCTCATTTTGTTCTCTCTCTGTCACTTGTCAGCTCTGTGAATGCTGTCGAGTCACTTCCGCTGCACGGCCTCAATTTCCTTCCCTGTTAGGGGGGCATAAGGATCATGCCCTTCTATTCAGTACTGTTTTGGGGATTTGATGAGATGTGGCAGGGAGAGAACTTAGCCACAACCTTGAAAAAGAACAGGAAAAAGGAGCCTCCCCTATCAGCAGCTAAAAGGCAGACACCATTAAAATAAGTGGGGTGCAGGTGTGGCGAGGCAGACAGGGGGTGCCGGAGCAGCCTGTGGGCACGTGAGGAGTGAAGACATGATGAAGGCCACCTGGCTGCCCACCTCGGGGAGGAGGAATTGTCCAGACGATGGTGCTGGGAAACCGGCCCCCAGTAAAACCAGATCCTTACCTCACCCTGCAAACAAAGGGGGACCGTGGATGGATTAGGACTTAACGTGAAGTGTAAGCCTATAAAATTAGTGATATGCACACAATGGAATACTATTCAGCCATGAAAAAGAAAAAATTCTGACGCATGCTGCAACATGGATGGATCTTGAAAACATTACGGTGAGCCCTGGCTGGCATGGCTCAGTGGACTGAGCGCCAGCCTGCAAATCGAAGGGTGGCTGGTTGGATTCCCAGTCAGGGCACATGCCTGGGTCGTGGGCCAGGTCCCCAGTAGGGGGCTCACGAGAGGCAACCACACATTGATGTTTCTCTCCCTCTCTCCCTTCCTTCACCTCTAAATAAATAAATAAATAAAATCTTAAAAAAACCCAAAATCATTATGGTGAATGAAATAAGCCAGTCATGGAAGGACACATAACGTGTGATTGACTCAATACGAGGTACGTAGAGTGAAATGCATAGAGACAGAGAGTAGAGCAGAGGTGTCCAGGGCCTGGGTGGGGGTGGTGGGAGGCAGAGATGGGGGTTAGTGTTTAATGGGTACAGTTTTTTCTCAGGACGATGGAAAGTTCCAGAGATGGATGGGGATGACGGTGGCACTACACTGTGCGTGTATTTCATGCCATTAAATTGTACCGTTAAAAATGGCAAAAGCGGCACGTTTTCTGTTATTCACATTTTACCATAATAAAAAAGCACCAATATAGAAAAGGTATCTACACCACTTAAATTTATTTTGACTATATCCCAATGAAGGGATGCTGGCCAAAGAACACCAGGGCCAAAATGAACAGACAGGTGTCAGGGTGTGCAGACCCAGCGGTGTCTAAAATAGCAGCGTGGTCACTACACGGGGACACTCGAAACAAACAACAGAAAGACAGCAGCCCCCCCGTGGAGGGGGGCAACAGGTTCGAAGAGCAGTTTGCAGCAGGGGGAAACCACATGCTCAGGAAGAAGGCTCGAAAACATTAGCAATAGGAAATGCAAATGGGAAAAGCCAGGAGAGAGAAAACCCTACACCTAGGAGGTTGGTGGGCAATTAAGAAGTTGGCCAGCACCCAGATGTGGGTTTCAAAATCTCCGTTCTCCAGTAAAATGAATCTGGGCAGAGCTAAGGAAAGGAAAAAAATTGAGCCTGGGAACATCTTGTTCCCAAAAATAAGGACATGCTCAACGAACAATGGAGCTGTGGTCACATTAAATAGTGGACACAGGGGTCAGCTGAAAGGGGGCTCACACTGGCAAAGCCTGGGTCAGTTTTTTTTTTTGGTCCTTTTAAGATTTTATTTATTTATTTTTAGAGAGAAGAGAAGGGAGGGAGACAGAGAGGGAGAGAAACAGCAATGTATGGTTGGTTGCCTCTCACATGGCCCTCACAGGGGACCTGGCCACAACCCAGGCATGTGCCCTGACCGGGAATCGAACCGGGACCATCTGGTTCCCAGCCCGCACTCAATCTACTGAGCTACACCAGCCAGGCCAAGCCTGGGTCAGTTTGAGCATCAAAGTAAATGATGCTGGCGATGGATTTAGAACCCATGGAATAAAATGAAATCATGAGCCCACAGTGATATAAGCAAACAAGTACGTAGCAGTGTGGTTTTAAGATATGCCCACAAATTCTTTGACACTTTTCTTCAGAGGCGGAATCCAATTCATTTGCTCTTGACTGGGGCCGGGCTCAGAGGTTCGATTCCAATGGATAGACCGTGGCAGCCGTGAGGCTGGGCCGGAAGGTAGGTCCTCAAAGGTACGTGCTTCCTTCTCACCCTGCCTGGTCCCTCGCTCTGGGGAAAGACAGTGCCCATGTGATGAGGACACGCGAGCAGCCCTAAGAAGGGGCCCACATGCTGAGCCCTGAGCTGTCCAGTACAGCAGCCACTAGCCACCTGTGGCTGTCAGGCACTTGCCGAGTGGCTAGTCCAAATTGGAATGTGCTGTGTTAAGTAGACACTGAATTTCAAAGACAGCATGGAAAAAAAAAAAAAAGATGTCAACTATCTCCATACTTTTTCAAATTGAGAACATGTAGAAATGGGAAGGTCTGAAGTGTGTTGGGTTAAATAAAATATATCACAAAAATGACTCTCACCTGTGGCTTTTTAAGCTGTGCCTACCAGAAAACTGAACATTAAGCATAAACATGTGGCTCACATTATTTTTACTGGACAACAGTGCTCTGGACCCAGCTGAGCTTTCGGATGA
>PVJI01001177.1:0-196220 GCA_004026765.1 Micronycteris hirsuta | reverse complement strand
AAAAAAAAAAAAAAAAAAAAAAAAAAAAAAAAAAAAAAAAAAAAAAAAAAAAAAAAAAAAAAAAAAAAAAAAAAAAAAAAAAAAAAAAAAAAAAAAAAAAAAAAAAAAAAAAAAAAAAAAAAAAAAAAAAAAAAAAAAAAAAAAAAAAAAAAAAAAAAAAAAAAAAAAAAAAAAAAAAAAAAAAAAAAAAAAAAAATCATGTAAATATTTATAATAAAAAATAAAGATACTAGCAATAAACTTTAAAAGAATGTGCAGAGTCACTGGGAAGTAACTAATAACACTTTACTTTGAGACATAAAATTCTAGAATAAATGAAGAGACATACCATTTTTGGGGGCAGGAAGACTCACATTAATTCTTATTATATGTAATACAGACAATAAACATACCAATTTAAAATCTATTAATTAAAAGGCATTTTTCTGGTTGAAGAATGGACAAACTATCAGCTTTATAGAATTTAGAAATACACTCAAGTGTTTGTAAGAATTTAGTATGTCATACTCTCAATAATCAGAAAAATAATATATTGGGCCAAATGACTAATTATTTGAAAAAATAAATTAGATTTTCTATCTCACATTTTATACAAAGTTCAATTAAAATGCATTACTTTTTTTTTAAGATTTTATTTACTCCCAGAGAGAGGGGAAGGGAGGGAGAACGAGTGAGAGAAATATCCATGTGGGAGAGAAACACTGAGAAACATCAGTTGGCTGCCTTGTTGGCTGCCCCTAACCAGGGACCTCGCCTGCAACCCAGGCAGGTGCCCTGACTGGGAATTGAACCAGTGACCTTACGGTTCACAAGTCAGTGCTCAAACCACTGAGCCACACCAGCCAGGGCCAAAATGCATCACATTTTAAATGTAACATATAAAAGCAGATGGTAGAAATAAATATAAATATTTGATTGGGTGAAGAAATTTGTTTTTTTATGCCCAGCAAGGCTATAATTTAATTTTATATATTTTTTAATCTTCATTTTTATTGGTGACACTATTAGAAATGCCCCCACTTTCCCCCCTTTGTCCCCCCTCCCCCAGTCCTCACACCCTCTTCACTCCAGCCATCACCACACTGTATTTTTGTCCATGAGTCATGCAGATATGTTCTTTGGCTAATCCTTTCACCTTCTTTCATCCAGTCCCCCCTCCCTTCTCCCTTCTGACAGCTGTCAGCCTGTTTCATGTATCCATGCCTCTGTCTCTATTTTATTTGTCAGTTTACTTTGTTTATTAGATTCCACATATAAGTGAGATCAATGGTATTCGTCTTTCTTTGACTGGCTTAGTTCACTTAGTGTAATAATCTCCAGATCCATCCATGCTATGGCAAAAGGTAAGAGTTCCTTTTTTTTACAGCCACCCAGTATTCCATTGTGTAAATGTACCACAGCTGATGCTACCCCAAAATGAACTAGAAAAAGAAAAACAAAGCCCACAGTAAGTAGAAGGAAGAAAATAATAAATATCAAAGTGGAAATAAATGACATGGAGACTAAATAAACACAAAATATCAAACCAAGCGATAGTTCTTTAAAAGATAAACAAGATTGATAAAGCTCTAACCAGACTCATCAAGAAAAAAAGAGAGAGGATCCAAATAAATAAAATCAGAAATGAAAGAGCAGAAGTAACAACTGACACACAGAAATGCAAAGGATTGTAAGAAAATAATATGAATAACCATATACTAACAAACTGGACAACCTGGGAGAAATTGATAAATTCCTAGAAACATGCAATCTTCCAAAACTTAATGAGGAAAAAGTAGAAAATTAGAATAGATCAATTACAACTAAGGAAATTGAAGTGGTAATCAAAAACTCCCAACATACAAAAGTCCTGGAATGAATGGCTTCACAGGCAAATTTTACCAAACGCTCAAAGAAGAACTAACACCCATCCTTCTCAAACTATTCTGCAAAATTCAAGAGCAGGGAAAACTTCCAAGATCTTTTTATGAGGCCAACATTATCCTAATTCCGAAACCAGATGAAACACTACAAAAAAAGGCAACTATAGGTCAATACTCCTAATGAACATAAATGCTAAAATCCTCAACAAAATATTAGCAAATCAGATCCAGGAATACATTTTAAAAAGTCATATACCATGATCAAGTGGGATTTATTCCCAGGATGCAAGGTTGGTTCAATATTCATAAAGCAATAAATGTGATACATCACATAAACAAAATGAAAGATCAAAATTATATGATCCTATCAACAGATGCAGAAAAAGCATTTAATAAAATCCAGGATCCACTGATGATAAAAGCTCTCAACAAAGTGGGAACAGAGAGATCATGCCACAACATAATAAAGGCCATATATGACAAACATCATATGACATAGCCAACATCATTCTCAATAGGCAAAAACTAAAAGTGTTTCCCTTAAGACGAGAAATAAGACAGGGATATCTGCTTTTACCACTCTTATTTGACATAGTACTGGAAATACTAGCCACAGCAATCAGATAAGAAAAAAATAAAAGGCATCCAAATTTGAAAGGAAGACATAAAACTGTCGTTATTTGCAGATGACATGATATTGTACATAAAAAACCCCAAGGACTCCAAAAGCTACTAAAGCTAATAAATGAATTGGGAAAAGTAACAGGATACAAAATTAATATTCAGAAATGGGCAAGGAAATTCTAAGCATGACTCACAGCCAGAAAAAGTATTCTAAGAATAGTTCTCTTTATTTGGTTCATTATTCTTAAAATATTATACTAACACATTGGACCTTTGTTCATGATCTACCAGGTGAGAACAGTATACACGTTTTTCCCTCAAATTATTCTCTCATTCAATAAACTCATGAATATAGAAGGTATTTTTCCAGTGTTGGGCTTACATTTACCATAAATTTTTCCCCACGAACTTATATGTCATGTTTTAGGCATGAGGAGACTGGGTCTTAAATGGTATCAATTTGACTTTAAACTTGTCTAGCTTTTAAAAACTTTAACTAGCAGATTATAAATAATGTGCCAGTATTGTCAATGGTGGTTCACAGCTATTTTAATATTTTGAATTCTGGAAATGCCTTCGCCTCCACAGCATGTTTTGTTCACTTATTTTACTTTGCAAATAAGAAGCTCTTGAAACAGAACTTTCTATCTCACCCTGAAATAATCTAAGAAACACATCCATGATTTGTCTTTGTTGTTTTATTGTTTAGACATGAAATAGAGATGTGTCTGTCACTAATTAAGCCTTTATTAGCTAGTAATACAACTACAGCATTTATGCATATATGTCCTATGTCACTTCAAATTTCACAAACTCATTTTTAGAAATTCATGGTAAAAGAAGAAAGTCAAAGGTCCACCCCCCACCATAGCTGTGTGTCTTGTCCAAAACGTGCTATGATCTGTGTCTCTGAAATATGCTCAGTGTATTGTCCTGAAAAGAGCTGGCTTCTTTTGGGAAAAATAAGAAACAAAAAACCTGAGCCAAGATCATTTTCTCTTACTTTATCATAAAATGTAGTGATCTAATAAAAGAGCATATGTTCTATTTGAAAAGAAATGAAAATGAATTTTAGAAATGCTTGATTGAGCCAAAGATGAAGACACAATAAATTGAATGCCTTCTTTTACTCTAAGTGATATTTTCTTTGTAGGTTTTGGCACCCAGATGTCAGCAATTGTATTGAATTCATAAATACTACATGACTAATACAATTAAGAGACTCATTTCAATCTTTTAATTTTTACTTCATAAGTACTTACATTTTCAAACCAGTGTGAAAAACCTCTTTCTCTCTTGCTCTCTCTCTAGTTCCCAAAGTCGAGATCACCTGGAAGGTAGCTGGTTCAGAGTCTGGCACCCTCGGAATGGATAGTTATTCTTTAAATACTAAAGATTCAAATGTGTGTCTGCTCCTGACTCTTCCTTTTGTTGTCTGGAGCATTTAGCGGTGAATGGCATCTGTCTCATGTTAGTTTGGGACTTCTGTAGTTCTTTTAAAAGATCTGTACCAATTGCTATTAGGCATGCTTATTCCCCCTTGATTCTGGAGTTCCCTGTTGCAGTCCCAGGACCACCCTTGCCTGCCCTGCCTGGTGAATGACAGAGGAGCAGAGGAGCAGGCAAGCAAATGCAAGGGACACCCACTGGTATGGAGCTCCTCCTGCCTGCAGGCAGAGGGCTGGGGCCAGTCAAGGGCTTAGAAGGGTAAGACTCCTACTATGCTACAGCCTGCAGTCCAGTTGGGACACTGAGTTAACGAGTGAAATTTTAAGCAGAGCAAGATTTACCTAATTCCAGACAATGAGAGCAACCCATCAATTCATTTTCAAAATCAGTATGATAATTTTTGCGCTGACTAAATCTCTATCTGTGGAAGAAGGGCTGCCCCATAACATGACCACCGTCTGTCTTGGGAGCTAGACCCAGGCAAAAAAGAAGGTTGCTTTCCACAACCCCACCTTAGAGACTGTCTGATCATAACTGATGTTCATTCAGACATAAATCAGCAGCCCTGCACTGCCTCCTGCTGTGTGCTAGCCTGCAATAGGCTGTTGTCCTGACCTAGACCAGAAGGTAAAGTAATTTCTGCCCCGGTACCATTCAGGTACTAGTATCCATGACTGTCCCTTTCCCCTATATAATTCTCTGGTTACTGCCAAGTGGCGTGGGAAACTATTTCACCATGCGGCTATCCAAGACATGCCTTGCATGTAAGCTTCCCTTAATAAAGTCCATTAGTTCCCAGACTGGAGTGGCCACCCTCTTTCTTTGTTCTTTCCTTACCTTCCAGTACAGAGGGACAGTTTCAGTTTCTGCATATGTTAACACTACCTCCTAATTCTATCACTTTAGGTTGATGTGGCCAAGAAAGCTTTACGAAGATTTCATTGGACCTGGGTCTGGAAGGTTTGGGCTACATTGGGAAAGGCAAAGACCATACTGAGAAAACCTTGCAGAAAATTAGTGAATTCCGAACCAAAGGTCAGAAACGGGAAAGCCAGTGGCTCCCTCTGGGGCCATAAGCAAAGAGATAAGCAAAGCGATCTGAGGCCTTAGGCTTCAGCAAACAATGAATGGTTGGAAGTAAGGGTATTCTGGAGATTGAGGTCAGGCTGCAAAGATCTTGAATGTCAATTCTTTTATTCAGCTGATACTGTGTATAGGACACAGCTCTCAGCCAGGCCTTTGCTGAGCCCTGTCATACAAGAGTGGACAGGGCTGGCACTCTCCCTGACCCCAGTAGGGGCCACTTTTGCAGGAACATAAGTGTGTAAACCTACAGTGACCAGACACCCAAAACGAACAACAGAATATTGGCACAATGCAAATAACAGTATGTGCCAATGGTGCAACTTCTCTACTCTTTCTATTCCTTAGAGACTCTGTGACTGCAGAACAGTTGGTGGAAAACACGCACTTTGCTTCCCTATGCGATGGCTCACACCCCATCCATCGTGCACATTGTCAGTCACACAGACTTTCTTTACCCAGAATGTTTAGCACCTGCTCTGAAGGATTTGCCTTTTGCTCCTGGGGGCGGGCAGAGATAGGTGTCCCGCTTCCATCTGGGTGACCTGAGACTCCTTCTATCACCATCGTCAGGTATCATCCTCTTCCAAAGTGTCTGTGAGAGGACAGGTGAATGTAGCCTGGAAAGCCCCCAGGCAGGAGCAAATCTTCAGCACCCCGTGCAGGGGGATCTGTCCACCTAGCCCACCCCCTTTGGATGACAAACTCTTAAAAGGTTGTTGTCAAACAGAGTCCAGATCGGAAGCTAGGCCCTCAAACTCCATGGAGTCCATATTCTCTAAGCTCCACTAAGGCCCTTAATGGCTGAAATTAAACATTCCTCCCCTTCAAGAAGGTAAATAAACGGAGAACAGCAACTGAAAACACCCTCTCCTGTATTTTTTTCATAAATGTTGGTACTTGTCATTATTTCTTTGCTGGTGGTAAAAGCCACACTTTTTTCACAACTAGTGTAATCTGTTAGGAAGCACTGTAGCATCATTTACTAAATTGAACCTTAGCAACGGACTCCTTCAATCACACATGCATTTTCAAGGGTGTTGCCCTATGCTTTTCCCACTCGCCATCATGTTTCTGCTGTGGCTGCCCTTCAAGATGGGGACCTGCAACCATTGTCCCTTCATGATTTTAGATTCCGAGGGAAGGCAACATTATGATAAGCACTTTTTCTCCACAAATAACCAATTGGCGGACTAGTGGCAGCCTAGACATCGCCTATATCTGTTTTTCTGGCTGCACAGAATTCACTGGAAAAGGTCTCTGCCAGCGAGTCTCTGCGTTCAGCCTCTGTTGGCACCTCTAAAGGGGGCCTGCTCCTCCCAGGCTGCCTGACTGGGACTTGTAGGCTTTGCTGTCATGAGAAAAGAATCTACAGGTCTGTAAACCAACTATTTTTAGGCCTCGGTGGATTTGAGCCAGCTTCCCGAATGCAGTAATTGCCCAAATATTTTATTGAATAGGGCCTTGAAAAATGACAACACACATCTTAAATCTACTCAGAAATTTAAACAGGTTTAAATTGCCATGCAGCTACTTCACAAATGACAAGCCTCCTGGTCCTGGTCCTGATCCCACCCACCCCTGTTCCTCTGCTCTAGTTGTCCCCCGCCCACTGGGTGAGCTCACCCAAAGCTGCAGGTTACTTGCCAGCAGGAAAGTGTTCACTTCCAGACATGCCTTTCCAGACCAACTCGTCTTCCAAACACGGGACTTATGTATCCAACTGCCTCCTGGATATCTCTCCAGGAAGTGAAGGGACGTCTCAGACCTAATGTTTCCAAAAGGGACTGTTTCCTGCTCCCCTCAGCATGCTCCAACCTGGGGAAAGGAAGGCTTCCTTCAGTCTCTCAGGCCATCGACAAAGGACAGACCCCCTTTTCTTCCCTTTGCCTCACTTTTCATCTGATCCTGATGACTCTACCTTAAAACTCTAGGCTGACCCTGCCTCATGGTCCCCCTCAACCCTCACCCTCTTCCTGCCCTCATACCAGTGCCTGTGTCTCTTCCTGTGGAACAGCCCTAGGCCCAAACTGGCTTCCTGCCTCCCTTCTTCCCCTGCCTAGTTACCTTTCACATAGTGCACTAGTGATCTGTTCAAGAACATAAATTCCACCTTGTCTGATGGGCTCAGAATCCTCCAGTTTTTCTGCTCTAGTCCTGGCCTGGATGAAAGACACACATCTATGGGTCTTGAGTGCACTCTTGTCTCTGGTTGTCAAATGTCAGGTATAGAAGCTTATGACTTGAGTCATGGTTTAGCAAGACAAGAACTGGAGGTGCCTCCAGCCTCCGCTCCATGTTCCAGTGCGCTCAACAGAACAAAACACTCCCAGGAGGTTCAGCTGAGAGTAGGGAATAGTTAGAGAAATAGAAAAATTAATCAGCTCATCAGACCCGGGGAGCAGTAACATATTTAATTCCATCAACATGGGAGCTGGACCAAGAGCAGCAGGTAGGGAGCAGTGTCCTCACTGTGTCTCCCCCTAATTAGAGGAAGAAATAAGCAAGAGACAAAAGATACAAAGAGAATTTTAGCTTTGTTAAGAACCTCAGAGATATAACATCAGAAACACACCTGTAGGACTGGTAGTGTGTGCTGGCCACTCCCGTAAGCCCCTCATGTCTTCACTCAGTGCTAAGCATAAGTTAGAACTATTATCCCCATTCTGCAGATAAGAAAACTGAGGCCTTCAAGGTTAATCAGTTTGTTCAAGGTCTCACAGTCAGGAAATGGCAGAGTGATTGCAAAGTAAACTGGCTCTGCAGTCTCTGTTCTTAGACAAAGAAACAGATTTGAGTGAGAATGGGCTATGCACCGTGATTCAAATCCTGAAACAGAGGGAAATTTTAGCAAACTCCATGAGCCAGACAGTCAGGGTTCATTTACCTAGATCTGCTTCCCTGTACAGAGCCATAGCTTACTTAACACCTTGGGTTCAGGCAATAAGGTTTGGAATGCCTGCTAACGACCTCAGCGGGAGGGGGTACACAGCCCAGGGATGTCTCCAGCTGCAGGCGGTGTCTGGGATGGCAGTGCCAACTGAGGAGCTGGTGTGTAAACAGTAAGTGCTTCTTGTTGTAAAGGTTAACATCAAGATCCAAGGAGAAATAATGAAGTGAAGGGGTCTTTACTAGATAAGAATGAAAACTGAAAAATGAGAATTTTCCTGTTTCACAATGTCTTTTAACATCACAGGTTTATATTCACTTATATGATACCATTATATTTATGTAAATAAGATCCCTACCTTCAACCATGTCCTCCACAATTCCATCTGCTAAGGCAGAGTAAGCTTCTCAAATATATACATGGAAGCTCTTCTCCTATAAATGGAGTGCAAGCCAACAGGCAGTAAATTCTAAGTGTTCTGTGGTGCTTTTAAAATATATCTTCTTTGCTAAGGCAGTGGCTTTCGTGTTGACCACTCAGGGTGTCCTGCTCTAAGCTCCTTGGTGGAAACCTGGACGCTCTCAGGGTTCTCCCCTTCCTCCACGTGGAATCAATTACGGGGCCCTGATGACTTTACCTCCAAAACATTTTGCGGCAGAGTCAGTGTGTGTTAGTCAGACCCATTTCCTTTCTGTCTGAGCTCTCAACTCAGCTACATTTGCTAGCCTCCCTCATGGGGTGGGGCCACCGGTCTGAGTTCTGGCAACTGGGCGTGGGATGGAGTTATGTATTGGCCTGTAAGTCAGGGGAGCCCCAGATATCTGCATTTTAACTAACCAGCGTATCTAATTCTGGTGCAGGCAGTCCATGGAAGGCTGCACTTTGGAAACCATTTTTGTTTGTGACAACAAACCATTAAAACCATAATGTAATCTCTACTATTACCCCTCCACTAATATCAGGAGAGAGAGGAGTAGGTTCTGGCTCAAAATGGAAAATGCTGGGTGTGTTGCAACTGTTCAAGGCCTGACAGGTTCATGGTATTTGGGCAGATGGAAGAATATTCACAGAGCCACTGGGACGTCTGACATGCCTTTATTCACGGGTGGGCGAGCGACACATGCTGCAAGCCGCGTGCCCCCCTGCATGTCTCTGTGTGGCACACGTTGTGGCCCTTGCTCCACAGCGTGGCACACGTTGTGGCACTCAGCAAGGAATCCCTACCTGCTTAAAGTACTAGAGAGAAACAAAGCCAGCTTCCAGCCAGAAAATTATATAACATGGTGTAATTCTGCGCAAGCGAGTGTACTTCATGTTATGGGAAGAGTTTATCCGTCCCAGTCTCAAGGCTAGGGGAACACTGGTTATGAGGCTCATTCAAGGCTATGGGAACACTGCTTCCCTTAGTTACCCAGACACCTGGGTGAGGAAGTCAGACTGCCTCCACCTACCCTACACTGAGCTTATCTGTGAAACTAGGTAAGCAATGAGAAAGGCCTCCCCTACCTCAGTCTCAGGGCCTGCATTTTACTCTCCGCAGTACTTCTTGATTTATGTTAAGAACTACATTGCCTCTAATCTACATAAAAAGATTTATGACCAAATATACAAATAACAAAATGCTGGATCTAATTACAAGAAGTTGACTGGTGGATCATGAATCAAACTGAGATCAGCTACAGGCAAACAGCAGAGATGGAACAAGAGACCATAGGCAAAAAAGCTCCAAATGTTGAAAAGATGTAAACAATGACAACCCATATAGTAGATCTGGAGGCTGGCAAGGCAAGTGCCTGCTTCGGTTCCCACTGGATCAGTCAGTAGACTCTTTGTCACTCCACCAGTGTTCACTGAGGACGCCGTCCTCGGGCTGACCCCCAGCAAGGAAAAGGACAAATAAAAATTCTTCTCTTTGGAGCTTACATTCTAATGGGAGTGAGGTGACACAGATGATAAAAAAAAGATAAATAAAATTTATATTAGATGGTGTAAAGGGGTTGAATTGTGTTTCCTGAAAAGATATGTTTAAGTACTAAATGTATCAGTAGAATGTAACCTCATTTATTTACTTACTTTTAAAGATTTTTTAAAAATTTATTTTTAGACAGAGGGGAAGGGAGGCAGAAAGAGAGGGAGAGAAATATCAATGTGTGGTTGCCTCTCATGTGCCTCCTCCTGGGGATCTGACCTGGCCCACAACCCAGCCATGTGCCCTGACAGAATCAAACCAATGACCCTTTGGTTTGCAGGCCTGCACTCAAACCACTGAGCCACACCAGCCAGGGCTGAATGTAACCTCAGAAATACGGTCTTTGCAGATGTAGTCGAGTTAAGGTGAGGCCATTAGGGAGCCCTAATCCAATATGACTGGTGTCCTTATAACAAGAGGAGAAGATGCAGGCACAGGGAGAATTCCATGCACTGATAGAGGGGGCAGAGATTGGAGATTAGAGTGATGAACCTCTAAGCCAAGAAATGCCAAGGATTGTCCCAACACTAGAAGCTAGGAGAAAGCAGGAACAGATTCTCCTCTACAGCCCTTAGAGGTAGCGTGGCCCTGCCAATAACTCGATTTCAGACTTTTAGCCTCTAGAACTGTGAATTTCTGTTGTTTTAAGCCACCCAACTTGTGATATATTGTCATAGGGCCCCAGGAAACTAATGGAGATAAATCCTAACAGAAAAATATAGCAAGGAAGGGAAGTAGAGAATGTTGAGAGTTAGGTTTGTAGTTTAAATACAGTCACTTGGAATGCTTCACGAAGACCTGACATGTGGAGGAGGGTGGGGGTTGGTAATATGGATTTCTGGGGGAGGAGTGTCCCAAGCATGGGGCAGTAAGTGCGAAGACTCTGGGGAGGGACTCTGGGGAGGGAGTGCATCAGCTGTGCTGTGGCTGGTGTAGCCTGGGTTAGGGAAAGAGCTGGGAAAGGAGGTAGGTGGAAGAGGGAGGACCAGACAACATAGGGACTTGCAGGTCATAGTAAGGTTGAGTAAGAAAGCCAGCCATCGGAGAGTTTTGAGAACAAGAGTGAAATAACCTGAATTTTTAGAGTAACACTTTTTTTTTTTTAAAGTACACTCAAGCTGCTGTTTTGAGAAAATGCCAAAATGGGCAAGGATGGAATGTGGGAAACCAGCTAGGAGGCACTGTTTTAAAATAGGCCAGAAAAAGTGGTGGCTTGAAGAGGGTGTAGGTGGGGGAATGAAGGGGACGGATAGCTGGTTGGATTTTGGCTGTTTCTTGCAGGTGGAGCCAAGAGGATGTGATAGTTATGGAGAGAGGGGAGCCTGGTATGATGGCTAGGATTCAGGCCTGAGTCAATGGAAGCAGAGTTCTAGAATAACGACTGAACTTTGTGTGAGTTTCTGTAGTTTATTTAGGGCACATGTTCTAATCCTTGTCATAATTTCTACATGTACAATATACAAGTACTGAAAAACATAGGAACCAAAACATTCATTTTTTAAATATTAACACCATTTGCTGAAAAGTCATAGTATGCAACACATGATCTTTCATGTTGGTACCATGTTTTAAGTGTCAGGCACTTAGCATATGTACTCACCTGGCAGAGGCAGAGGAGAGACGGGGAAGAGAGCATTTAAAATATAAACGCTGTTAAAAAGACCTTGCTTTGGTTATGTTTAAACGCAATGGTGGCCCGTGCTGCGGCGCTGTGGAGCAAGGCAAACAGTTTTAGGGAACTGACTCTGGTTTTTTGAAGTTAGTCGCCAGGGAGTGCATTCACTGGGCTCAGGCCAGAAAGGGCGGGGTCACTGTGTGGTCCGGGAGTCGGGTGGGACAGCGGTGTTCCTTCATACCCTCTGGGCTTTCATGGCACGTCCAGGTCTATATGAACTCTGGCGTTTGCTTTGGACTTCACGGAAGGTGTGGTTAGCCTTGCCTTCCAAATAATATTGTCAAACCAGGCTTTCACAGCATCCTCTGGACACCGGGATCTCAAACAGCAGACAGCTGGGTGATTCTCTAATTAAAGTCCTGCCAACACTGTGCCAGCTTGAATAATCGAAGCCACGAGGCCTCGCACCTTTGTACACCAGCTGTTTCTCTGATGGGCAGCACTGCCAAGTTTAGCTCTGGAAATCGCACCAGTGAGCAGAGCTGGAAGTCTGAATTTCGTTAAGCCATACAAAACCATTTTAAAAAAGGAAACAAAACCAGTAGGGTGACCGAAGAGAAGGGTACTGCCAGGCCACCCCCGGGTCCTACTCTGGCGCAGTGACGCCCAGGCCGTATCCTGTAGGACCGTCTCCTCTGGGAAGACGCTGGCGAGCACGTGGATGGGTGCGGACACGAGTGACTGTAGCGTGACCGGCTACACACGGAACCCTCATGATGGGACGGGAGGGTACTTGGGGCATTTTTGTCTTTTCGCCGGGTCAGCGGACGCAGCGCGGTGAAGCTGGCCGGGCCCTTATGTAAGCCGAGCAGGCGGAGGGCACGACTCCGGGCTGCATCCGAGGTCCCCACCCGACTGCGTGGAAACTTCCACCCAGCGGTAGCAGCCTCTGGCTTCTGCGCGTGCGCAGCATGGCCTGACGGATGAAAAGGACCCATATCCTAACGCGCAAGTCTTCAATTCTCAGCCTCAGCACAGCGGTCGCAGATAGGACCGGCGGGCGCAGCCGGGCCACGGGCAGTACACTGGTCTCCCTGATACTTTCTCACCGCAGCTAAATGTGGGCTACAGGGGTACACAGCACCACCACTACTGCCAGACTCTCTGTTCCTTCCAGTCGCAGATCCTTCCGACGCACTACTCTCCCCACCCGCACCAAGGAGCTCCCAGTGCGCAGGCGCGGTAACCAAGGCGGCGGTGTCTAGTGAGGGTTTGAAATTGCCCGCGCGTGCGCACTGACGTGCCGGCCTCGCTAGGGAGGCCGTGCTCCCCCGGCGCCCGCCCCGCCCCCGCCCCGCTTCCTCTCCGCCCCTCATTGGAGCGGAGGCGGCGGCGCCCCCTCCTTCTCCTGCTCCCTGTCGCCGCCGAGTGTGTCTTTTCACCGCCACCGCTGCCGCCGCTGCAGGAGCACGGAACCAGCAGCGGGAGCGTGACTGAGGGCCCGGCGCACGGCGGCAGCCCTCCCTCGGGTCCCGGGCCGCACGGCGCCTGGGCCCGCCCCCTCGGCCCGGCTGCCCGCCCCTCTCCCATGGCCTCTCCCCGCGGCCCTTGTGGAACGCCGCCGCCGCGGCCCCCGCGCCCGCCCCGCACCGCCTGAAGGAGCCGGACAGGCCCGAGCCAACCCGCGGCCTGCTCGGGCCGACCTGCGCCGCTCCGGAACCCTGCGAACCGCCACCGCGAGCCAGCCGTAACCGCAGGGCAGGTCCGTCTGCCCGCCCGTCTGTCCACCCGCAGCCCGTCCGTCGGTCCGTGCACGGCGCGGCCGGGCTCGGGGCGCGGCGGGGGCGGGGCCGCGGCGGGGCGGGCGGGCGGGCGCGCGGGCCCGCGGGGCGGCGCGTGGATGGATCCGCGCGTGGCCTGGATCCAGCCGGAGCAGAAGGGGCCGGCCAATGCCCTGTGGATGCAGATCTGGGAGACCTCGCAGGGCGTGGGCCGTGGCGGCTCGGGCTTCGCGCCCTACTTCTGTCTGAACTCGCCCGCGCTGGACACGGCGGCCGCGGCGGGGGCTGCCGGGCTGGGCGACGGCGGCGGCCTGGCCGGGCCCGTGCTGCCCGCCGCGTCGCCCCCGCCACCCGCTACTGGCCCCGCCGCGCTGCCCCCAGCGCTGCTGACTGCGCTTGGGCCCGCGGCAGACGGTGCTCGGCGCCTACACAAGTCGCCGTCTCTGTCGTCGTCGTCCTCGTCTTCGTCCAACGCCGAGTCGGGCACCGAGAGCCCTGGCTGCTCCTCGTCGTCCTCAAGCAGCGCCTCGCTTGGCCGAGCGGGCGGCGGCCGCGGCGGTGCCTTCTTCCACTTCGCCGACGGCTCGCCCAGCACTCCCGGCGCGGCCAACGGGCACTCCGGGCCGCGCGGCCCCGCGCCCGCCGGCTCCCCGTCGCAGCACCAGTTCCACCCGGGCCGCCGGAAACGCGAGAACAAGGCCAGCACGTACGGCCTCAACTACCTGCTGTCAGGCAGCCGCGCGGCCGCGCTGAGCGGAGGGGGCGGCCCGGGATCCCAGGCGCCACGGCCCGGCACTCCGTGGAAGAACCGGGCATACAGCCCAGGCATCCAGGGGTGAGTGCGTGCGGGCGGCGGCGCGGGGACTCGGGGCGGGGGAAGGAGAGGCAGGGCACCGGAGGGGACGGGGAGGTGTGGATCTCGGCCTGGAGGGTGCGCGATCCTTCGGTGGGTGCTGCGGACGCTCGGACTTGCCCTTTTGGGCTTCCGTTTTATTTTAGAGATGTAAGTTGGAGGCTAAGGTTCTTTGCTATAAGTCTTTTATTTATTTTTTAAATACTAATTTTCAGGCACTTGGTCTTGCCTAGTTGTGTTACCATATTTGCAAATCCTAAGACCTTTAGATAAATCTTTATTATTTATTTCTAAAAAAGACCGACTCGTGCAGATGGTTGCCTTATTTGCGTCTTGAGATTGGAAAAGGGAATAAAATACTTACCTCCTTTTCCTCCCCTCAAGACACACTAGGGACCCTTGATCAATGTAAGGTGAAAAAAGGTGTTGCGTTTTATGTAAGTTGCGCATGATTTAGTATTGCCGGGAACTTGAATCAAGTTGAAGGTAAATATTAACATTTTTTTCCTTTTTGGCAGAGATGTTTTAAAAGATGACCTTTTTTGTAGTGATAAAATTTAACTGGATTTAGAAGTGACTTTTTTGGGAGGGAGCTTGTATGTTAAATTTAATTTTGTGCTGAAATGAACATAAAAAACATCAACTGCATTTTTTTTTTAAAGAGTAGCTCTCAAATAAAATAAAAACGTTTGTTGCACATACTTACTCTTTGGAAGATGCCACCTTTTTAAAAAAAATGTTTCCGTACCAGACTAGAGGGACTTAGAAGTTCTACTTCAGTTTAGTGCAATTACAGATGTCTGTGACTGGTAAAAAGGTGTGTGGTTGGGTGGAGCTGTCCCAGGTGAGGCTGCTCGGGTGCAAGTATTACTTACCCAGGCTCTGTACGTCTTTCTGTGCTTTTCTCAGCATTTAGAAATAAAATACTTGTACATAGGTTTTATTTCTGTGTTTTAAGACTTACATCATAAACTTTCTTTGCACAATTGCGTGCTCTTTTAAAAGGCACCTAAGGGTTTCCCAGGGTGTTAGGGTTGTCACAAACATTAGAGCCCTACTATTTCACTGTCTTAGGTATTGGGGTTACTTTTTAAAGGAACTCTCCTTTTTATGGGTCTGTTTATTCTCATTGGAAATATGTTGGAAAATCGATCAATCCTACTTTAAAGCATGTGTGATACACACTAAAGCTGCGTGTTCTGCAGGTTGTTTCACCTGATTTGGTTCAGAAGCGTTACTTTCTTAATTCCCTGAAGTGTGAGCATGCACTTCAGACCCAAGTAGGAGCCCAGTCTCCTCTTCCTCACTCCTTCCAGTTGTTACTTGTAGAACTTGCTGAGAAGAGGTGGTAGGAGATGTTTCTTGATACATGACATTATATCTAACAGTTCTTTGGGGGACTTTCAGGTTTCCAAGCCTGTCTATAATTGGGATTGGCTCTGTGACTTAGTACTAGGAAGTAGAAAGATATGCGGTCTTCACTGTAGAGCATTTTTAGGCTCAGACAGCTGAGAGTCCCACTTCTTCCATTTGTGAACTCCTAGCAGTGGCAGCATCATGCCCTTGTGCAAATCACTGGGGCTCTGGATGCCTTTTCCTTTCTCTAGGTTTCTACCTGGTAAGCCTCAGTACATACCTTGCTGTTGGCTTTTGTTAATGAATGAGCCCACTGCATGCCAGATGCTTTGCTAGTATCTGGGGCAGGGGTTGGCATGAGAGACACAGTCTTACGATCATGATCCCAAAACCTGGCCTTCCTCTGAGAGTGCCCCTACCTAATGCACATGAGCACTGTCTGTCCAGAATGCAGATCTCATGCCCATTATTCTCTCTCTTGTGTCCACTGTTTCATTGCTCTCCTGTTTAATCTCTCTATATCTCATCCTCCTCATCCTTATGCAGACTGTTGTTACCTGTAGTGGAGATTGCTCAAGTAGCCCCAGGTGGTTGGCTTGCATGCAGTCTTCCCTCTGGGCCTTCCCCAGCACTGCCAATGCAGTGATCTGCTAGCAGGTTTGATTAGGTACCCCCTCCTTGGAACCCTATGACAGCACCCATTGCCCTTTGGTTAAAGACTAAATCCTGAAACCCTCAGCACTGCTGCTCTGGACCCTGCCCTGGTCTGCTCCCACTCTCTGCTAGCATCCCACCCTGCCATCTTCTGCCTTCCTGTTAGATCTCAGCTCAGAGGCCATGTGGTATATAGCTAAGAGTGGGCTTTGAAGCAGCCAGGAGTTCTCCTTGTTTAAAACCATCGAATAGGGGCTTCTGCAGTAATGCTCATGTTAATATATTTTTTTTCCCCTTCTTTTGCTGGCTACCCTTTTGCCTGGTGGAGTGGGGCGTGGTACATGCCCCCGGTACTGACCTCGTTGTATCTACTTCCTGTATATCTGCCTAGAGGAGAGCCTGCTAGGATTGCCTGCCATGTGCATGGGAGGGCAGGGTGCCCTCTGCTTGGTTTGCTACTCCCCATCCTTCTGTCAGACTGCTGTTTTAGAGGGGACAGGGAGGAGGAGGAGTAAACCAGAGCAGTGGTTGAGCTGTGACTGTGAGTAAAGGAGGAAGGTGATTGATCATCATTCACATGGGGCCCCACATTAATGTGGGCTTCAGGGAACTAACCTTTTAATATCAAGAAATAGCTCTGTCTGGAATTTGCCTCTGGCTGCTACCTTACCCAGAGTGATGGGAAAGCCACCGAAAACTCTTTACTTGTGCCTTACAAAGGGAAAGAGCTAAGAGAGTCCCTCGCCTGGCTAGTAGGAAAGGATCTTCTTGATGAGAAGCTGCTTGGACTTACTGTATCGTCCTAGGACAGACATTTCTGGAAAGATAGTGTCTGCAGTCCGCAAGAGAGGAAAAGCAGCTGCTCAGTGTGGTGGCAGTTTGAGTAGCATCAGCTGAACTCAGGTGGGCCTTTGCCTGGTGGTCCATGTAGCAACCTGCACTGTTTGTTCTTTTCTGGAGAGGAGGTTTCTGCTCTTGGAAACCTTACCTGGTGACCTGGCTTTGTGGGCTTGCCATTCTGCTTTCATCCTTGAGTGAGATAAAGAAAAAGTAGGTGAGAGGATAGGGATTAGTGCAAGAACCTTCAGAGTAGTGAAGGTGAAATGCTTGTTCTGGAGCTGCCATTGGCTCTGGTTCTTATTTCATCTTTTGGTTGAACTCTTACACTTTTGGGAACAGTGTGAGATGTGCTTTCTACCTGGGCTTCTGACATACAGATGTGGACAGGTGTGTGGACAGGCTTGTGGGCCTGTGCATCCTGGCCTCTGGTTGCTGCCATTTTCACATGACCTCACCTCCTGACCCCTCACCTTCTGACCCAGCAGTACTTTGTTACTTTGCACCTCATCAGTTTAAAGATAAATAAAAGTCCTACAGAAGGGAAGGTGGGAACATTGACCTCAGGTACATTGCCACATCATTACTGGTACCCTGCAAAGCCCCAGGGAAGGGCATAATGAGACAAGGGAAGTCCCCCAGCCCCTTGGCAGACCCCTTCAGTCCTGGGCTTTGACCAGGCTTCTGCTGGGGACTTGACCTTTTGAAGGTTTTCCTCTCAGGCGTGCTTGCAGTGTACAGCAATCATAAGTAGTATTCTCCGCGTGCTCTGACAGGGCTTAATTTTTGACACCTTTTATTCCTCCAAAAGAAATTCTGTTCTTTGTGTGAAGTTTGTGAGAAACCGATAGATGCCGTTCATAGGACATAGTCAGCCACACGCTCAGGGTCCTGGGCATGGGTTCTTTCTAATTCCACGTGTGTTCTCTTTCCTCTGTTCTCCTGAGGGAGTCAGGGCCTGGGGGAGCAGCTGGGTTCCCTCCTCTCTGTGACTCCAGCCTGACTTGGCACTATCTAAAGTAGAGCCAGTGTGACCTCTCCCAGCACATCCTGAGGGGGACCAAGGGCGGGGGGGGGGGCGGGCACCACAGGTGAGAGAGAGCCCAGTAGGGCCTGCCTCAGCCCACAGCCATCATCGCTCTAGTTTCCTTTCTCTAACTCCAGTCTCGTCCTACAGACATCTCGGATGCAGGGAGGAGTTATTGCGAAATCTGCCTTGAAAAGTGGCTGTGGCACACGTGGGCCTTGTTATCTGAGACCCCGAAAGTGTAAGATTGCAGAGGGAAGCAGGAATAATCACACTTTGCACTTCCCATTTATGAAATGAACTCAAACACTCCTCCCTACCTAATAATAGCATCACTCATTCCTGCCCATTGCACTACCACCAGTCCCTCTGCAAAGTGAAATTGAAAATCGAGTGCAAGAGGTGGGGAGTGATGAAATTGAGGCTCGCCTTGCCTGTTCGCTGGTAAAGGAGATTGGGTGGAGGTAGGGTGGCTGACACTCGGGGAAGGGGCTGCTGATGAGAAAGAGGAGGGTGAGCGCAGGACAGATGCTCTGGAACAGGAGGATTGTCATTTCAAACAGGCTGGGAGCATCCTTTGGGAAAAATGGATGCTTTGAGTATTTCTGCTTTCTTAACGCTTGGGCCCTAGAAGTCAGAGAGGGGGTAAGTGGGGCCCAGCTTACTGCCACCGCATTTGCTTCCTGGAAAGAACACATGATTGTGGCTTAATGCTTTTG
The DNA here is from genome assembly GCA_004026765.1 of Micronycteris hirsuta. Taxonomy (NCBI): domain Eukaryota; kingdom Metazoa; phylum Chordata; class Mammalia; order Chiroptera; family Phyllostomidae; genus Micronycteris; species Micronycteris hirsuta. Next base: position 177,501 of record PVJI01001177.1, on the reverse strand, counting down.
TAAGTAATTTTGTAAGTAAATATTTAAAAAAATAATAATTTTTCATAATTTTAATTTCAAGGTAAAGTTTCAGATCTTCTTTTGGTCAGTAATAGGAAATTTTGGTCCCCATTTTAAATGGATTCCTATAAGTGGCCTATGGGAGGAGAGGTAACAATTATCCTGGAAAATGGGGACCTTCTGTGCCTTGGTTAGGTCCTTACAGTTTAGGATCTGGATTTTTTTAGTGAAGTAAAAAAGGACTGTAGTCAAAACAAAACTCCTCAAAACCCTAAAAACTTTGTTAGTGTTCAAATTCAGGAACTTGCTTTTGATGATGCTAACAGACTCAGGCTAATAGGAAAGGGGTGACTGAACCGTACTAACAGACTCATTGGAGATTGTGCAAGCCACAGTGTCATCTAGGAATTGCCACTGGCCAGTGTGACTGCTGGAGAGGCCTACCTAGAAGGCTCTGGTTAGCTTGTCAGTGGTTTCTCCTCTCAGAAGGCTGCAGAGCAAGTGTGGCACCTGAGTGAGGACAGGTATGTTACCACGGTGGCGGAAACAGGTGCTCAAGACCCTTGCCAGTGCGCCTCAAGTGAGGTGGTCAGGGTCCATCTCCCCCAACAGTTTGGGATTTGTACTACAAATTAAACATCTTACTCTAAGATTTCCATGCTGCACTAGTTTTCTGTGGCTGTATAACAAGTGGCCAGAAATTCAGCACCTTAAAACAACACTTGTTTATTGCCTCACAGTTTCTGTGGGTCAGAAGACAGGGATGGCTAGGTCAAAGTCAAGGTTTTGGCTCCTATGTTCTCAGTTGGAGCTCAGGGTCGTTGTGCAAGCTCATTCTTTTTATTGGCAGAACTCAGTTCCTTGCAGTTGTCGGCTGAGATCTCTCTTCATTCCTTGCTGGCTGTCAGCTGGGGGGCCTCTCTCAGCTACTTCAGGCGACTTGCATTCCTTGGCTTGTGGGCCCTCCATTTTCAAATGGCAATAGCTCCCTAAAACTCTGACCATCTCTTCGGCAGCTGGAGGAAGCCCTCTGCTTTAAGGGCTCATGTAGTTGGGTCAGACCCACCTAGGTACCCTCTGTCTTAAAGGCCTGTCACATTAGTGGTGATCTCATCATAGTCACAGGTTCCAGGGATGAAGGTATAAAATTTTCTGGGGCTTTGTGCCACATGCAGGCATTCTCCTGTAGGTAGAGTTCTCTTGCCATAGTAAAACAGCCAATGAAGAGGTGCTGGTTTTCTTTTCCAACACTTCTGTCCCTTGAGTCCAACCCATCAGGATGCTTCTTGTTGACTACTGTTTTGTCCTCTGGCTTGGTTGTCGCCATTGAACTCAGGCAGCCAGAGTGACCATTGCTATGAGTTCTTTCCTGTGCCTCTCTTATGGGGACTGTTCTTAAAGTTTGTCACTTAAGAAAAGTTTGCATGAAAGTCATGTGAATAAATATATGAAAATTACATTGATTGAAAAGTCCTGCTCATGAGGTATTCTGCAGTGACCAGACTGGGAAAGGTGTCATTCCTTTGCTGGGAGAAAGGGTGTTTGGGAGTGGTTAGAACCACTTGTTTGGCAGCCCAGGATATTGGGAGTGGGGGCTTTTCTAGAGACCCCCTTCAGTGCCCTGTGCTCCTGAAGGAGGAGGAAAAAGAAGACTCCCACGTGGTTCTCCCATGGTCCCTTCCTCTGGAGTTACTACTGCTCTTACAAAACTGACCGCTGCTCCCCTGCATTCCCGCAGGGAAGGAGGAGCTGTGTCCTGCATTTTCAGAGCCAAGCACATGTTAGCTGCTTCCTCTAAATAAGTGTTGGATGGGTACATGAAAAAGAGGAAAGGATCCGTCAGCTTAGATGAGCAAGTGAGGGGTGGGAGGTCTACATAGTTAAAGTAAACCAAATTGTTATTTGTCTTACAATTTCTAAAGATTTGATTATCTCTGAAATTATTTGAATGCAGAATATTTAGAGCTATTGCAGTTTATCTGCCTGTTTTCCAGAAGAGTATGGTTAAGGCAGTTTTAACTCTTTCAATATCAAATGCAAAACAAAACATGAAAAAAAAACTATACTGTATTTGAAAGGTGCCCCCATTTAGTTTTAATTGGTCTCTTTTCTTATTATAAAAGTGGTACCTCGAATGAAAAGTTAAAAAACTTGGCCACCTGGTAAGTGTCCTGTGACCAGTGCCTGCATGTCCTGGGCTTTAGAAATGCATGTTCCTTTTGCTGGCATTGAGGAGGAGGAGGCAGGGCCTGAACTTGGTGCTGGGCCAGGTGCATCTTTGTGCAGAGATTTATCCATCTCCTACTGACATGTGGACCAGGTAGGGGTGGCACCGAGTTCCCTTTGGCAGGGAATGTCTTTGATAAGGAGCAACATGCCTTTTTATTGTGGGTTTCTGCTCTCTTTAATGATCAAATCAGCTGCTCTGCTCAATTACTTAGGCTTTTCTGTGAGTTATGATTGGAGTTAATTTCCTAAGTGATAACATGTGAGTATAGGTACTTTGTATCTTTCCATGTTTGAAAGATTTTAGACTATAATGTTTCTGGGATCTTGGGGATCTGAAAGAATGGTTAGGACGTAGGGCTTGAAGGGCAATGAAAAATCAAATTATTTCTCTTTTTTCGCTTTGAACCCTGTGGCTGGCATTCATTTCCCAGCATTGGGAAGCAAGCACATGGCTTTGAGCTTGCTTGCACATAGCCTGTATCATGCAGTCTCATTGCCTGGTTGACAGGTCTGGTTTTGACTGTCTTTATCCTGAGTTCTGACTTCAGAGCCTCAGTTTCCCCATCTGTGAAGCGGGGCCTTGGACATCCTCGAAAGGCATATTACATTTAAGAGACTTGGAAGCGCTGTGTGACTTGTCACATGAGGGATTAGAAAAGCTTCTGCTTTCCTTTTCTTCTCTCTGAGGAAACTGAAACCAAAAATTAGATTGCTCCTGTTGCCAGCTGGAGAGAAAAAGTCTTTCACTTGGTTTTTGAAAGTATGAACAACTTTCCCTCTCAGACCGAAAGCTTCTCTTGGAGAAACTATTAAAGGTTGAAGTTGTGAGTCTTCAGAAAAAGCTGTGGACACAGCTGGAGACCAAAATGAAGCTTTGGAAATGCTTTCTCCCTTTGAATCCAGATATACTTTCCTATTTCTAAAAATGTAAATGATGCCCAAGTAATGTATTCTCTAGTTTTTTAATAAGAATCTTACCTCCCCAGAGCTTTAGGGCTCTGAGGTATTTTATCAGGTACGTGGATGCTGCTGTGTGTAACTTGTTTAAGGTTGATCAGGAGTTTTTTGGTTCTGTGCACGTGATAGAAGTGCACGTTGTGTTATTTCTCTGAGCTCCTCACAGCTTCTAACATGTTCTGTGTACAGGGGAGAAAGCAAAAGCAAGAGAAAGGGAAAGTTAGAGCCATAGCAGCACTGTCTGGTATAAGGTCTGTGAAGATGGGGGTTTCTAGTTTTGTGTGGTCCAATACAGTAGCCACTGAGCACTTGAAATGTGACCAGTGCAACTGAGGAACTGGATTTTAATTGTATTTAATTTGCACTAAAATTTAAATAGCCTTATATATGAACAGCATGGAACTGGAGTAACTTTAGACTGTATTCAAAACACAATGTTTGATTCAGTAACTACTGTCTAAATAAATTTGAACTCAAACAACAGTAAAAGCTCTGCTAACTAGCAGGTCACCACTAGAAAGCTCTAGAAATTGTTTCTAAGTTTCTAGTGTAAATCCTTTCAAAGGGCTGCTCTTTAATAACACTCGAAGCATAAAAATAGGTTCATAGCAGAGTGTGACCTGGCACAACTTTTATGGCTTGGAGTGCCTAGTCCAAGGATGCAGGTGATAGGTCTTAGCACTTTGGCACTCTGGGTTACTGACACCATCCTATAGTGTCTACCTGTCCTCAGTTACACAGCAGCCGCAGCAGCAGTTCACAGTGCACGGAGCTTTGTGGGGCTTGGTTCTGCTTGGGTGTCCTCCCTGAGTTTGCAGAGCAGGCTCATGAAATTGGCGATCTTAGCCCTGTCTGTAGACAGAAAACCAAAGCCTAGACAGGCTAATGTGATTTGGCAAGGTGCCGCACTAGGAAATGTCAGTCCAGTGCTGATGCTGGGGAGCTCCAGTGTTAAGTGAAGAAGACATCCTCAAGGTGTGGGGGATGGAAGCTAGCAACTGATTCGACCTGCAAACCTGGTTTAAATGTGTCTGTAGAGACCAGATTCGAGCGGGGTGGGGGCTACCTCCTCTTGGAAGGACTCTGTCAAGCGCAAAATGAAGAAGGGGGGTGGGGGGGGAGGATTGCAGGGGGATTCCAGGATCAGGAAGCCAGTCTTGCAGTGTAGTATACTGGAACCTCCTGCTTTCCAAGGCATTCCAGAACTGGCCTGGAGGGAAGTTGGGGTGGAGGGAGCAGGACCTCTACCATCTAGATTATTCTTAGAAATTGCATTCTACAAAAAAAGGAGCATTTGCCGAATTGCTATTTTATCTGAAGACAATCAAAAGACCAAAAGCAGGACCAGCGATCATTTGCCGACTGCCTCCTTGGTGTCCGGTGCTGCACTGGTGCACAGCCTGCATTCTCCTCATTCTTCTTGACAAAAAGTCGTTTTAAAGAGAGACAAATTAAGCCTCAGTAGAGCTAAGGCTCTTACTTGAGGGGCTACCAGAAAATATTGAAAGAACTGGGCTGGAAGGCATGGAGGCCTGCTTGACGAGAAAGCCAATGCACTTCAGTACTGCCTCCTTGGGAGGGAATTCGTGCACTGGAGTTGAGGGAGAAGCAAGAACCTGGTGAATTGGCGAAGGTGGGAGTGGAGCCGTGGTGCAACTCCCTAAAGAGTATTTCTATTACGGACATCTTCTCTAAATTTAAGCAAACAGATTTTTAAGAATTGAAGGACAACTCTGAAGTGACGGCCAAAAATATAAAAGCGAATAACCTTGCATGGGCTGTAAGATGTAAAGAAATTCAGAAGTATTGTTATAAGTTAGCTCATGGAAAAATGCAGAAGATGACTCTGTCTAGAGAGTTTGTGGCTTTAGTAAAGATTGATTCACAAGAGACTGATGTACAAACCTCAGTACAATCCTGAAGGATAGGAGTAAGAACATACAACTGAGACCAAATTCCAAAGAATGGGAACCTGTGAGGATTGTCACAGTAAGGCTTAGAATGAACTGAAGCTTGCAAAACTGGTAAGAGTGCAGAGGGCCTTTCCGGGTGAGTTTCAGAGTAAGGCCAGAGGAAGTAAAAGGCCTGTGGCTGGGGAAGAGGGCTCCTTGTGCTCAGATCCTTGCTCATCTGGTGGGTGCTTTGTCTCTCCCTTTGCTCTCATTAAGCGAGGGAGTTCAGCACCTGTCACCATAACCGTTGTCACAGGCCCTACCAAGCCCTCAGCTTCTACCAGGGGTGTCCAGCCTGCCGCCCAGGGTGCCTGTGATTGCAGCCCAACACAAAATCGTAAATTTACTTAAAACACTATTAGATTTCGTGTGTGTGTGTGTGTGTGTGTGTGTGTGTGTATGTGATTACGTGTCGCAATGTATCTAATGTGTGAAGAAGACAACTCTTCTTCTTCCAGTGTGGCCCAGAGATGCCACAGGGTTGGACACCCCTGTGACTATGCAGTGTCTCCTGCAGCCCTCCCAGTACAGGGAGAAGCTCTTTTTTTTTTTCACCCGGCAGAACGTGAAGTGAGGCTTGGCGAAACGGCCTGCCCAGGGCCAAACGTTGCTGGTCGGTGCAGAAGTGGTGCTGGAGCCCAGATGGTCTGCTGGTCTACAGCCCGTCTTTCTAACCACTGGACCTGGAGAGCAAAGAGATAAATAGGAAGAAGACATTTAATTGCACTGAGTTCCAGTTCTTTACTGATTAGTCTTGGTTTTGTGTTTACATAGACTTCCTGCTCCCCACCAGGACTTTATGGGGACTCCTTCAGATCTCAAAGTTTTTTGTGTGGTCCCCATTCCTGGAGGGCTTCACTGAGCGTGTGGCTTGCCTGGCAGGGCTTGTAGGTGTGGTGCTGTCTCTGTTGCCTTTGTGTGCTGTATCAGCTCTGCAGGGTCTTGCGCCTTCCGTGCACTCAGCAGATGGTGCTCCTCTGGCTCTGACCCTGCCCCTTGCTTCCCTTTGACCAGGTGCCTGGTCCTCGCTCTGAGACCCTCCACGTTGCCTGGGGCCTGGGCAGCCATCCAGCTCCAGCCCTTCCTCTTGTCACTATCTTTTTGTTTGTGTGTTAATTGGCCAATTTTCTAAAGAGGAGCTAATTGGTGCAGTATTCCCTGAAGCCCTGTGTGCGTGAGTGACAGGTTTCTCTGCCTCAGAGCTTCTACATATCCCTGCTGCCTCTGGCTTTGAATGTTGTGGAGAAATCTGAAGCAAGTTTGATTTCCTCTCTTGGAATGTCCACTGTGTGCCTCTCCACAGGCGCCTAGAACTTAACATGGGTTTTATCGACTGCTTTTCCAGTTTTGCTGATGTGGAAGGTGATCGTCAGTGCCTCCACCAGGGGTGTTCCGTGGGCTTTCCTTCGGGGAGGGGCTTTGGAATGACTCGTCCCATCAGGAGAGCAGCACTGGCACTGGCGAGAGGCTGTGCCTATCCGGTGTTGCTACAAATGGTCAGGGCCAGGCAAGCAGCTGGTAGGGAAGGAGCAGCTTAACGCGGTGGAGGTAGAGCGGGGTTCGGAGATCCCAGTGTTCCGCAGGAAGCAGGCAGGGAGACTCCACAGAGTGCTTTCAGCAGCAGAGAGACATGTCGCACTCCAAACGTGCTGCTCAGGCAGGACGTCTAATCTCTGCGCTGTCCGTAAATGGGAGATAATGGTGGCTATCAGCGCATACTCGGTGAAGTGTGTCAAGTAGTGCCTGGACAGAGTAAGCAGGTGGTAATTCTCAGCTAATAATAAGAATATTGATGATAGTGTCACTCATAAATTTTAAGTTTTCTTCTACTAAATCTAACTGCAGTCTCAGAATTTTGCTCAGCACAGCTCTCTGGCAGCGGTGCCTTTGAAGAGAGCTGGCGAAGCAGAGAAAAACCTGTTTGTTGTAGCTGGTGTGGCATGGCCAGAGAGATGGGGTACTGGAGAGAACCCCCTGCGCCTTGCACACTGAGAGCGCCACTGCATTCCGTCTTCCACATCTGCAGAGGTTTTTCTGGGATCGTGGGGTTGCTTCTTCAGGAGCTGTCTTTTTTCGGGGGGAGGTGGTGTATGCTGCTGTGAGGGGTAGCTTACTAAACCAGTAACTAAGGAAGGGGGAGAGGAGGGAGAGAGAACGTCAGCTGGTTGTCTCCCATGCACACCCGGACCAGGGATCAGACCTGCAACCTTTCGGTTCCTGGACACTGCCCAACCTAGTCACACTGGCCAGATTCTTAAAGAAGACTTAAGATAAGTACTTGATGTCTGCCCTTTGACCTTGGAAGGTAAGGTCAGTGTTAGTAAAGCTGAAATGATAACACTTTGTTTTGGTTATGATTATAAAAGTAATAATGTACTTATTGAAGAGATCTGGAAAATACAGAAAAGACACTAATAATTTTCCTGCTAGCACTAGGGCATATTTTGTTGTTATTTTTAATGCTGCTTTAAATATGTTGCAAAGATATAATTTTGTGGTTTTTTTGGTGGTGGTTGTAGTTTAAATCTAATTCTAGATAAGTAGTTTCTCCTGTCATTGAAAAGCTCTTATAAACAATTTTTAAAATATTGTATAGATGGACATTATTTCTTATAACTACTTAGGAAGTTACATTTACAACTTTTCACTCTTACAAAGGGACTACAGTGAGCTTTTGCATATGTTTCCATATGTTGGGCCACCTAACTGTGGGTTCCCAGCCTTGTGGCTGAACATTTGAGTTGGAGAGCTGTACAGCTTGGGGTTTGAGTCCTGGCCATGGGATCCTGGGTCAGTTACTCTCTGTCTAATGAATACTTGGTTTGTAAATTGGAGACAATAGTATTTGCTTCAAAGACAATATGGGTGGCTTTAATGAAAATGCTGGTGATGTGAATAGTAATGTGTAACATCTCAGAATATTAATTTTATCAGACTCTTACTACATCTCGCTTTCTCAAAAGATTATCCCAGCTCACCTTCCCATCTAGGGTAAGGATCTTGGTAAAGATGACAGAAAATAGAACTATTTTCATTTCAAAACCAATTCAACTACTTCAGCAAGGCTTGGGGACCGCGGTTTTCAGATGTAGCCATGCAGTTCCCTTGGCGCACCCCAGAGGTGGCCTGCACTGATTTTAGTTGTGCTGTTAATGGCATGCAAGGCTGGGTGGCAGGTGGCCTGAGCCAACACAGGAGGAAGCCAGCACACAGGGTTCAGCAAAGTGTCTTCTTGGTGCCTTCCTTGTGCCCCAGCAGCTTGCCTGGCTGTAATCCTCTTCACTGCCTTGTGGGTTTCTTGGGGTACCACTGTCAGGAGACTTAGGCCCTTGGGTAATTTTTTCCCCCATTGTGGGTTGAGGACACGCTAAGCAAGTGGGATGTTTCTGCTATGCTTGCTCTGGGGGGGTGCCTGTCGCATGGGGTGGTCCTTGGGGTTATAATGAAAAATGGCATAGTAACGATTCTGAGCAGTTGTAACCCCACCCTGCAACATTTGCTCACTCAGTTCGTGAGGTGCTGGAGTGAGCTTCATCCTGGTCTGTGGGAAGCTCCCAGGTGCCTCCCCAGAGTTCGCTCTGTAGAAATGTGTCAGCACATCTCTAGCACTGGGCTCAGTAGAAATGCACTCAATTAAATACTCTGCATGGCTTAATCATACGCTTCAGGTATCTGAGTTCTTGCTTTCTGTTCTGAGGGGAAGAGATTGTTTCTCTGGCTCCAAGTGGACACATTGTGCCTTTGGCTGGCATTTGCAATGTGCTTGGGTTTGCTCTGCTTTGGCAGAAGGGTGTCATTTCCTCTGCTCCTGTCTCCTTAAGTTCTGAAAGGCTCTTGGACATCTCCCTGCACCAGGAGTCAGTGTGAACCCAGGAAAGGTCTTGAAGGGAAGGGAAGAGTAAGTTCACTTCTGCTGGGGGCTGAATTGCGTGGATCACGGTTACTGCATTGATGGTTCCAAAGCTGCAGAGCCCTTCTGTCCTGTCTGTTCAGTGAATGCTAGTTGGTCTTAGCCTTTTCAGCCTTGGAGTTAGCCTTGCCCTGCCCGATACCAGCAGTGCCCTCAGCTCCTGCCAGCTTCTCCTCCTAGGAGGTGCACCCTCCTCCTGTCTGTTGCTTAGCTCTCAGGCCCTCCCTTTGCAGCAGCTTCTTCCAAGGGCCTCATTCTTCCATTAACATTTTAAAACCACGCACACTTGTGGCTTGAAGCCCCTCTGAAGAAAGAGGTGCACAGGTATGTGTCTGTGAGGAGTGGTGAGAGCTGAAGAGCAGACTAAGAGCAGGCCGATGGGAGCGGTGGCGTGGCAGCTAGCACACGACATTACTGGGATGCTCTGGAAACACATAAGGTCTCTAATTTGCAGTTTCAGTTAGTTTCCTTCCACTTTTGAGCTTATATTAAAAAAAAACAAACTTGAAGACCTAATGCAAGGTTTTCTAAATAATTGGAGCAGATATTAATGGATTAAAAGTAAATAAGATGATTTATAATTAGCTCATTAACTATATTAGTGAATAGGTACTTTAAAGAGGATGGCCTACCCCTGAAAATAGAAGTGATTTAGCCATTCATTCTCTTGTTTGCTTAGCAGCCCATTCTTTCTAATTAGTGAAGAGGGTGCTGACTCCGATGTATCTGTGTGGTAGGCTGTCCTCTCACTGAAAGTGCATCAAATTGTGCTTTGAAAGCTATAAAACTTCAGTAGGTAACTCTAAATATTTTAACTAAGGCATGGTTTTGCAAAAAAGACAATGAACTTTGTGGAGCCTGAGGGAAGAGAGCACCAATTTCTGAGAACTCTCTGGCTTTTTAAAGCTTTTGAAGTTTTTAAGAGTAGTTGGAGGGAGGGGAGAGGGAGAGAGTCACAGTTGAAGACAGTTTCTAGTATTTTCTGTTGCCTTTTACATCATAATGGAAAAGCCTGTTTTTCCTCAGGCTTTGGAATTGACCAGGTTCATGGGGGATCCTTTAAAGGTAGACCACCTCACCTCGTTAACAGGATGACACGTGATTAAGAGTGGGGACAGGAGCTGTGGGGACCAGTGTGGTGAGTTCTAGAGCTCAGTGAGGTGGAAAGGTGTTGGATGTGTTAAGAGATCAGAGCACAGCTCCTATTTAGTGGGCTCAGGTGCCGAAACTTCCTGTAAGCATACCAGAAGAAGGTGCATTCATTCAGGGGGCTTCTCTCTTTCCTTAACAAAATGGTCAATGAAATCTGAACTCTGACTATAGCTTTTCTCAGCTGCAGCCGTGGGACTTGCAGTCTAGGCGAGCAGGCAGACCCGCCTGTACTTCCCCTTCGCTGAGCAGACCGGACCAGCATTCCTAACCGATTGGAGTGTTTCCTTTGCCCCTTTTGTTTCCACAGTTTTATTATAAACACGTGTTGTTGTCCTCCTCGGTCAAGTACAGAGAGGTCACCTTTAAACAACGTACAGATTAGCCGTGGGAGCTGGGAGGCTGGTGTGGGAGCCAGCTCTCCCTGGGGCTGGACACCAAGTCTTCCAGGCGAGGGAGTCACAGAAACAGGGAGGAATCGGGGTGCTTCCCCTCCTCGCACCCCTTCAGAGCCAGCCAGACCTGCCTGGCTTTGATTCAAATTTAGACACCGTTGGGAACCATGAACCCTGCCCGCTGAGCTTCTAAAATCAAAATCATCCACCGAAACGGTCATCCGTTTTCATCAGTAGCTTCATTAGCTACGAAATTAGATAGTTTGGTTCTCTAACCAAGTAATCCATCTTGCGCTCTTTAAAACAGCTCTCAGGCGGCTTTTATAAATATTTACTGCAACCATATACCAGATATGTCCTAGGATAGATACTAAAACATTGCTGATCTTGTATTGCTACTAAAAGCAGAAATTAATTTAGGAAATGTACCACACTGAAAATTGAGAGGTCAGTCATTACCTTTCGAATGGGTCTGTGAGTACAAGAGAGCCATTGTAGATGAGAATGTCTGATTTAAAAGTACCCCAGAAAATAATGCTTCAGAAGTCTATTCCCCAGAAGTTTTGTGATTAAAACAAATTCACTGAAAACTCCGGTCTCACCATTTTAAATAACCAGAAAATTAATCATTCAAACCTGTTTCCATTATGACATATCAATCTGAGATACTTCCAAATTGAATCTCAAAGTCGTACCTGATCTGTGAGGGCAAGTAGTCATCACTAGAGTCTCAGAAGTCCCCTTCTGAGGCAAGCCATCAGAGGGGAGTTGCACTCTGACGTCTGGATGCTTGCGGTGCTCCTTTGCGCACAGGACCTTACACCTTCTCCGCCCCGCCCCGTGCACGTCCATGTCGATAGCTGAGGCCGAAGCACCACTACAAAGCATTCAGAAGCTCTGCTCCCCTGGCACGGTCTCTTTCAGCCCCACAGCAGTCTGTACGCTGGCCTTTCAGCCTTGAGTGTGGTTTGTGGAGTTCGTTCGTGGCCCCATAGCTAGAGAGAGTCAGGGCAGGCCTCACGCCCCAGTGGGTCCTCGCTGCCTCCCCAAGATGCCTTGTGGTCAACATCTAACTCTCATATTTTGTTGGATCTAAAGTGCCATTGCTTGCAAAAAGTTGATCTGTTTGAAATTGTTTTTAGTGGGTCAGAAATAAGTTTCATAGAGACAATTTCCTATAGATCAACTGATTTTAAAAGACGCACATTTGTGAAATGTACCATGAAGAAAGAAAAGCATTTAATTTTAAACTGATCTGATGCTCAGCCATTGATTGTTCTGCTGCACACAACTGAAATCATACGTGGCATGTTTAAATGTTAAGAAAAAAGTGCATTTTAGTGGTAATGGAAGAATAGTCTGTGCTTTGCTCCATTTATCAGTTACTTTGGAAAGTGCCCTAACTTTCCAAAGCAATTGGGCACCATTGTTACTAACATCTAGTCGAGCTATTAAACCATAGTTTCAAAATTGTAGCAGTAAGTATTGTGTTTAAATTATATCAAAACTATAATGCTTAATTTTGACTCACATGACTCTCATATGTCCACATTTAGGTCTAAGATTTTAAAATGTTTATTTTAGAGAAAGCTTGGAGAAAGAGTCTCTAGACCCACTAGAAAGTATTTTATCACTTGACTTGGTCTCCTGGAGGGTGTGAGCAGGTGGTGAGGGGTGCTCAAGTCAGGCCTGGCATTCTCTGTGGGGAGCTACTTCCTATTTTCTTGGCTTCTCTGCCTCCAAGGATGAAAGGAAGGAGTGAGGATTTGGGAGAGGAGTTGGAGGCCAGCCGTTCCTCCAATTTGGAAAACCTCAAGAAATGTGTTCTGGCAGGGCTGCCCACGTCAGCCTTCTTTTGAGTTCAGTGTTACTCAGCTGTCTTGGGTTAAGGAAGAAACAGCCAGAACTGCGCTATCCCAGACGGCAGCTACTGGCCGCCTGTGACTATTTAGATAAGGAAATTAACAATCGAGGTCCTCAGTTGCCACATTCCGAGTGCTCCATTCAGGAGGTCCTCTCCGCAGCACCCTGCTAGAGTCACATGGGTCCGTCTCTCCTTTCCTTACGGCAGCACTGCTCGCCTGTGCGCTGCTGCTCACGTTTTTGCTAGGGCCTGGCCTCCGTAGCCCACACCCAGGCGGAAAGATCATGCTCCGTCAGTGCGCTGGTTTTTATGAGCCGGAATGGGAAAGGCCATCAGGGGTTAGAAGCCTGACTGACTTGATACTCTTTCCCTTTTTTATTTTTTTAATTAAGGAATCTATATTCATTGTTAAAATGAGAAATGCATATAGCAAAAAGATTACCAAAACCACAGGTAATCTTGTGTTGTAGAAATATACCGTATTTTTCGGACTGTAAGATGCACTCCCCCCCTAAATTTGGGAGGAAAATGGGGGTGCATCTTATAGTCCAGATGTAGCTTACCTGGTTCACATTGGTGAAATATTATGTTATTTATGTTATTAAATATTTTACCACATTTTTTGCTTCAAAAATTTTTTTCCTATTTTCCTCCTGTAAAACCTAGGTGCATCTTACGGTCTGGTGCATCTTATAGTCCAAAAAATATGGTAGTTGACTTGTTTTTGTGTTGTATTTAACATTTTGCTATTTCCACATGTTGAATATAAGCAGTAATGCAATGAATATTCTCATGGGTAAACTTTTGTGTATGCTTTTATTGATTTTCTTCTAAAAAGTATAATTATCTTTTTTCCTTTTCATTTTTAAATATATGTGTACGATGAGTAAGTACATTTTTGTAAAAACAACTCAAGCAGTGCAGAGGTATCTGGAGTAGAAAGTGCACATTCTCTCGCCCAGCTCATCCCAGTGTCCTGGGGAGGAAGCCCTGCCGGTATGCGGTACGTGGTCTTTCAGACCTCTGCTGTGTTCACGTGCATATGCGGCTGAACGTTCACCTGTAAATGGGGCCCTGTCTTTCTTTTGTCTTTACACAGGGTCTGCCGTGAGATTATTCCATATCAGTGCATGCATCTTTCTTGTTCTTAATGAGTGGACAGTGTCTCCTGAGTGGGGATGTCCTTACCACCGACAGCCCTGCAGTGAGCATGCCGTACAGGTTCTTGTGTATGTGTCAGTGTTTTTGGAGCACCGGTTTTCAGAAGCGGAATTGTGTGGGGCTCAGAGATGGGTAAATGGCCAACTTCTCCCGGAGTGCGCCCGGGCCAGGTCTCCGTGCACTTTGTGAGAGGACTGTTCTTTCTGCAGAGTCGGACCCGTCCTATTTTTGTCATGTGTAGTTGTCATTTGCTTTTGAATTTGTTTACACTCAACGTGTTTTTTGATAGAATTTCTTTGTAATTATTGGAGTCTATCAGTTTTTGCGATGTGATTGTTGTTTTTCAGTTGGAGTTGGGAAACTCCTTCTTTAAATTTGAGGTAGCTAAAGGTTCCCTGTGGTTATTTTCTTCTTTTTGCTTTTCTGCAGGTAAAAATTTTTAACTATGTGTCTGTAGCATTTTCAAATGTAGAACAAGGTGGGAATCTCATTTTGTTTTTATGCTACTCAGTGAGCGTTAGTTTTGGCTACAAAGAACAAAAGTAATGGAGTAATGGTGATGTAATCCATTCGGGTTTGGCCTGCCTGCTGGCTGCACACCTGACCCCTGTTCGCAGAGCCACATGGGATTGTGGTCCTGGAGCCCAGCCACAGGTCAGCGCTCCAGGACTGAGGAAGGGGAAGGGCTATGGGGACTCCTCCTTAAGAAACCGTCTGAGAAAGTCTCCTGGTAGCCTCTGCCTGGAGCTGCTGGCGAGGATGGCCCATGTGCCCTCTTAGCAGGTAGGCAGCCAGCAGCTTCTGTTCTGCAGTGGGGTTGGAACAGTGTCCCAGGGCCTCCTGAGAGATGATCACAGTTTCTTGCTGGTTTTGAGATACCATCTCTGTGATTCATTTTAAAGATGTTTCTGTGATGGTCAAAGCCTAGAAAGCTGTTTGGGAGATTTGCAGACTGAATTCTAGTGTGTTGGACTGGTACTGAGCTGGAAGAGATAACAATGACTAAATTGTCTGTGGGTGAGGTGACTTAGTGTAGTTTTTACGTAGATATCTTGTCAGCTGTGAAATTCTTTTGAAATTTTGATATGTGAGAAGGGTAAGCTTCCTTATTTTTGTTTTTGAGAAGAAATTATGAGAACTTTCTATGGACGTAATTCTGTGAAACTGGGAAATTGAGTGTATGGGTATATTCAATATGGGAAGTGATAGATTAATAAAATGACCAGTGTTGTATCTGATGCTAGTGGCTGGACACATGGCTGGTAGCACCCAATTGTGAAAGTGTATTGTTCTTACCCAAATGGGTGGTTTCTTAAAGTGATGAAAACTACTTGTAATGTTAGTATTAAAGTAATCCAGACTCTTTTATTTAGCACTGTTTATAT
The DNA here is from genome assembly GCA_004026765.1 of Micronycteris hirsuta. NCBI lineage: Eukaryota > Metazoa > Chordata > Mammalia > Chiroptera > Phyllostomidae > Micronycteris > Micronycteris hirsuta. The sequence goes on along the minus strand of PVJI01001177.1, from coordinate 162,499 downwards.
CTCTAAAAGGACAGTTGGCCATTTAAATAGTTTCTCCTAACAAATCAAGTTAGCCACTACAGGCGTAAAGTATTATTTCTTGGGATGTTAATTTTTGATGTCATTTTGTAGGGAAGGTAGATTTTAAATGACAAAATCATAGCAGTATATTTATCAAAACTTGATTTGATTCATTCCACACATATTTATTGAATGCTTGCCATAAGCAAGCACTGTTCTGGTGCTGCAGATCAGGCAGTGAGCAGGTGAACCCTTTTTCTCCTAGAGGTTGGTAGGTTGCCGTCCCTGGGTGGAGGCAGCTCCAGTCCATTACCACTTACTTGGCCCTGAAGAATGCAGGGGCGTGGGGAAGAGGGAGTCCTGGGCTTGGCCAGGAGGAGGGCACTGCATCCGCTGTCCTGTGGCTTCTGTGATTGCTCTGATTCCACAGTTCTTCTGGGGCTGAATAGCAGTCCTTCCTCACTGCCTGCTCCCCTGCCTCTCACCCTTGGTAGGTCCTTTCTCCTTTGAGGGTTCCACCTAGAGCCCCAGCAGGAGGAGGCAGCCGGGGTAGCTTTCGAGTCTGCCCAGAGGTCACGATGGCTGTTCAGCCTTCCTTTGTCTTTCTGTACTGAAGGTGTCATCACAGTCCAGAGGCACACAGTCCTCTGGTGGTTCCAGGAGTCACGCAGTGCCTTCAGGGCCCCAGCTTGCCTCAAGGTAGGGCCAGCGGGGCTTGGCCAGCGAGAGCCTGCAGGTCCAGCCAGTTACCCAGCAGTATCTCTTCTATTCCCAGAAGGCAGAGCCAAAATACTCTTACGTGTAGTGTTCGTTAGAGCAGTTGCTAGCTTTGAGATCCACGTTAGTACGTATTTCAGATAGGTGTATTGTCAGTGTGTATTACTGATCGAACACGCCACTGATATCAGGAGGCCTGTGTGCCCCAGTTGGTACCTTCCTGCTCTGGGAATGTGAGCATGCTGAGACCCCATCATTAATTTCTCCTAAAATATCAGGGGCGATGGTGTTAGACAACTCCTCTTCTGCCATGAGCCAGTCAACAGACGCAAGAAAACTGACAACGCTGGACAGATCGACCAGTGTCTGTGCAGAGTGGCAGACCGGTTCCCTTTGCGCCTTTCCTGTCTTGTACGTCCAGGGTCCTGGGAAGCTGGAGGGCCTGTCTTATGTTGTTATTTCAGATGTGTACAACTTGCGAGAACATTGACAGGATGTTCTACTCTGCAAGTGCAGACCTGCAGTGACATTTGGAAAGTTGGAGTGCCCCGTTGACAAGATGATTTAATGCATTACATTTGTGGGACGTGGAGAGAATTTTAGCACACTGGCCTTAGTATTCTTCTTCCATGACTTTGGGCCCATGTCTTAATTTTTGTCTCTAAACGTCTGTACTCCTGTTGCTATCAGACAGAACTAAGAGGTGCAGGAGAGCATGTGCCCTTAGTGCTTCAGGTGTACTAACTTCTCACCCAGGGCGACAGCTGGGTCCGTAGCACAGACTGTTCTCACGGAGAGCCCAGCACACCTCCCACACTGCTCTCTGCAGCCAGGTCATGCCAACAGGGGAGGAGGCACCTGTGGCTCTTCGCTGGTGTGGGCACGAACCTGCCAGCCGGATACATCTAGTCCTACTAACAACATTTCCAAATGGTTGGGAAGTTTAGGTAACACCTCAGACTTTAATATACCTGCTGAGCTGCTGGAAGAAATATGGTTAAATGCTTGGTGTGTAGTTAGTGCTCAGTAACTGTTTAAACAATAGAAGGTTTACCTTCAACATCTTGGAGTTAGATATTTTGGAAAACATACTGCATTTTAGTGTTGCATGACTTTCTACTTTTCTGGATTTATTAAAAAACTGGACCCTTCCTGGCTAAATTGGCAGCATACTTAGGCAAGGGCTTTTTTTTTTTTTTTTTTAAGTGAAACATGGTGAACAAAATTAGGTTCCAGTGATGGCCTGAGATTACAGATACACCACGAACAAGAATGTTGAGGGTTTATTTCCTGCTGGAGTTCCCTCCGTGCTTTCAGTGGCCTTGAGTGGCCTTCAGACCTGCTGATAATGTCAGGAATGGTCACTGCAAATGAATTTTGGGGTGGGGGAGGCAGTATTTCAGGTAAGAAAATTGAAGTCAGACTTAAACAAGAGCCCCATATAATACATAAGATAATATGATGCTCCTTACCTTTGTAACTTGATATTAAAGTATTGTTAAGAAGTATTGCTTCCTGTTATGTAGACTATTTTGCTAGCTATTGAGCTAACATTATAATAATAATATTATTATTGAGCTACTTTTGTTTTGTCTTTTATTTGCTTTTCTAAACGAAGTTGGAAGCAGGTGAATTTGATTTGTCATAACTTCTGGGATTGGCTCATCCCCTCCCTTTAAGTAATCTCTAAATGAAAAGGAGGGCGACTATCTTTCCTTACCCCAGAAGGACTCTGTGGAGCAGGTCGTTGGCTCTAAAACTTAACTCAACAAATCATTGCCACCCCCACAGGACTGGCTTTTTGCCCATGGGGCTGAGAGTGACAGAAGTGACTTTTGAGGCAGAGGTGAGGTGTTTGTAAGGTGGCCTTTGGACCTCACTCCTCTCTGCTGAAGACCTTTGTTAGGAAAGGAAGGGAGGGCCATACCTGCCCACGTGCATTTGGTTGTTGACATCCTTGTGTCTGAGTCGTAAGGAGAGAACACTCGAGTGTTGAGTTAAATGGGGCTTTTCTGCCTCCAGGGACAGTTGTTTCTGTGTACCAAGGTTGGGAGGCACTGGGCACTGGATCCAGCTCGGTGTCAGTGGGTGGGAGGGCAGAGCCCGACTGCTGAGCCTTAACTCTCGGGCTTGCTGATCACACTTGTCTTCCTTGTCTCGCCTGCCCCTGTCCTCGCCAGTCTCAGACCATCCGTGCTTAGCATGGGCACCACAAGCGCCCACGGCTCAGAGCACAGCAGAGTTGGGGCGACATGCCTGCGGTGGTGTACTTTACTGTGACGCAGCAACCGGAATTGTCTGCCATCTTCATGGGTGGGAGTCTCTGTTTCTCAATGTGAGGTCACTGAAATGATTCTTTGGGATAATTCTTAAAATGCCAATCAAAAGCTTTGGTAGGTGGTATTAACAAAGTTCACTCTTGTCAATCTGTGGTGCTAAACAGCTGTGTAATTAATTGGTCTATCACAGAGTGTTCATTATGTACTTTCAGAAGAGAAGAGAAACTGGGTTGTAAGTGGCCAGAAATATATTGTAGTGTCATGCTGATTTAACGAAAAGGTGAAAAGTGTGGTTAAGTTCCATTGTAACTCTCGCATGTTTTCTCTTTTGCCCACTAGACTTCATGAGGAAATCATTGACTTTTATAACTTCATGTCCCCTTGTCCTGAAGAAGCAGCCATGAGAAGAGAGGTGGTGAAACGGATCGAAACTGTGGTTAAAGATCTTTGGCCAACGGCTGATGTGAGTGTAGTCTTTGCACTTCTTTGTACGTACACGTAAACATGAGCACCTGAGATGGTAGCTTGTCTGTCGTATCTGTGCAGACCTGTGTCTCCTTGTCGGCCCAAGGCAGGGATTCTCCAGGTGTGGTCCTGGGCCAGGCGGCGGCACCTCAGCTGGAAGTTGGTTGGCAATGTGCCTGCTGAGTCAGACCCCTTGGGGTGGGACGGGGGCCTATGTCTGACCCACCCTCCTGAGTGTGGTTCTGATGCATTCAAGTGTGAGGAGCACGGGTTTAGTGGAAGGGCTTTTGGAGTAGTGTGATTATTTTTCTTTTAAATTTACCTTAAGGTTAGAAATTTTGCCCCTTCCCCCACCACTCATTGTAGCGTAAGTTAATTTTTGTGAAAATTGAAAGTATTTCCTCACACACCACTTGTCCAGTAAATGGACTAATGTCCATTGAGGTGAGGGCCGCTGGCAGTTCGGTGCTTGGCGCCGGCGCTGAACACGTCCTTTGACCGAGATAGGATGGCCCGCCCCCAGTCTCCTGTCCTAATCGGTCAGCCTGCCCTGCTGGCGACCAGTGACTGTTCCTGCTGCCCTACCAGTGGTGGGGATGAGTTAGGTTGCTGAAGGGCACGTGTGTCCCCAGTGAGCCAGGCAGCAACTCGATTCTGCTCCTCTTTTAAAGTGACGTACATCTTAGGCTTTAAACTTCAGTGCCCTGGGATAGTCCCCCGCCTCTGTGTCCTAACTTTGGGTTTGAAAATTGTTGGAAGGTTTGAACCAAGTTCCAAAAAGTCCTTGGCTTTGGCAGGTGTGAGTGAGGCCAATAATTGTTTTGCCTCTTAATTTCGAGTTTTTAAAAATTCCTTCTCGGGACAGGTCTTCAATTTAAAGGTGAAGTAGATCTCATTGGGCTGTTTTTGTGCCCCCTCGATGTGCATGGCACTTTTAACTTCCCCCAGGAGTGGGAGGGAGGCCTTTCTTTCCGTGAGAGGTGGTGGCAGCATGACTGGATTGCCACCTGTTTTAAGACAGTCATTCTCTTTCAGGTCCAGATATTTGGCAGCTTTAGTACTGGTCTCTATCTTCCAACGAGGTGAGTGCTGGTTGTATTTATGTTTATGGGGCTGGGGGATGGTGTCTCTATCTGTATTCAGGGCTCAGAGTAGGTTCCTTGTATTCAAATCTAAGGCTAGCGGTATGAGCTGAAGGAAAAGACTATGGAACACAGAGGAGAAATTGCAGAAAATAAGATTTAATTTACTATTATGATAATTGATTGCTTTGTATTTTCCCTCTTGTACTTAATTTGATGGGGTACAAAGGTGCTGGACACTAAAGAAACATAAAGAAGATGAGTAAGAGGCCTGGGGGGAAAATTCAATAGGAAACATTCTGTTGATATTTTTGGGTATGTTTTAAAAAATTGATCTTTTATTTTAATGAAGATTCAAGCAAAATTCTAATTGAACAGTACTTTGTTAGGATTTTGTTAGGATTATTTGGTAGAGAAATGTCAAACAGGTTTGCATTTGAAAGTCATTCTCGAGTGTTTCCCTATCAAGGACTCTTTTAATGTCCAAATCAATTTTATGTACATTGTTTCATTAAAAGTCTATTCTTTTCTGTTAACCCATTGTTAGCATTTGGAGACTAAAAAGGCTATAATCTCAGGCTACAATCTCAGGGTTGGCGTTGGCAGGGCCGGTGTGGACCTGAACAGGTTCGAGGTGTCCAGGATTCCCGGGTCAGCAAGAGTGATCCAGTGTAGACAGCACAGAAGTAAGGACACAGAAACCTCAAGAGGGGCAGGCACTTTATTTCAGGCCCTTGTTATGTAGTAACGTTGGGAGACTGTCAGCCTTTTTGCTTCCAGTCTTTATGTTACAAATACTTCATAAGCTGCATTTCCTCTCCGTGAGAGGGATATGCCTAATGAGGTCACTTATGGCCCTTGAAGGAGGTGGGATCCTGTGCACCCTGGCACCAGCCCACCCTAGATGCCTGTGTTCCTGCCTAGCGAGGCGAGCAGCTCATAGCCACTTTTCTTTTGTCCAGTGACATTGACTTAGTGGTCTTTGGAAAATGGGAGCGTCCTCCTCTCCAGCTGTTGGAGCAGGCCCTGAGGAAGCACAACGTGGCCGAGCCAGGCTCCATCAAAGTCCTGGACAAAGCTACGGTAAGTGTGGGCCTGCCCTGATGCCTGTGTGATTCACTGAGGTTGTCTGCAGCAGGTCTTGGTTATGTTTCTGAAGACTTCTCTATTTCTGGTATAAATGTGCTTCGGCGTGTTTTTCCCATGGTTGGGGTCGCCGTGTTCAATGACAGTCCGAACTGCACGTTGTGAGAGCATCCCGCTGTTCTCCGCACCAGAGCAGTGCTGCTGACCTCTGTTAGGGTGCGTAAGGAAAGGTGTTAGCATCTGAAACGGGACGTGTGCAGTTGCTGCCCTTCGTGGAGTCTGTAACCGAATGACTAAATGGCTTTTATTACCTAGAAAAAGATAGCTATTTGCTAAGCTAGACTTCAGAAAGAAAAACTTATCTGTTCCTTTCATTGTTCTAAAAATACAGATTTATGAAAAACCTCTTATTGGGGGGAAGTTGGAAGATGAGACTGATTTTGCAGTGTACTTACTGGTCAAGGTTCCTCTAAGCCCAAGATTAGAGACAGTGCAGGAACTGTAAGTTACTTGCCTGTTGTGTGATAGTTGATTCACCTGTACTACAGGCTGACATTTTGTTTTAAAATTTTGTTTCAACTGATATGAAGCGAGAGGAAATATTTTTAGTTGTAAGAAGATTGTCAGAAATCAAGACGGGAGCTTTCTCTTGCTCATGTTTGCCTTCTAGCACCATCAATTAGTTTTAGTCGGTTCTAAAGCTACTCACAGGTAATCCTCCAGGTTAGTCTTACTGGCAGAAACTATTATTTTTCACATTTTACAGGTGAGGAAACTGAGGCACAGCGAGGTTAGGTAATTAGCCCAGGGTGGGTTCAACAGCCATATCTTTTCCTGTGTTGTCAGAGGTCCACTCTCACTGGGGTGTCCTTGGCAGTTGGCTCTAGGTGAGCATTTTAGATCAGGCTGTGTGCCGAAAAGTGTTTCTGTATTAACTTCTCGAGGTTTTAAACCTGTAACTAGACCCCGATTGTTTTGGTGAAGGGAACTTTCTTTTCATTCCTTAGAGGCTGAATAAACAGAACATAAACTTTTGGAAAAACACAATTTTTGGCGGTGGGGTGTGATCTGAATAGTTGCTTGGGCATCTTTGATGAGGCCAGTTTTGAGTGCCTTTTGGTGATAATTTCAGTTGATGAGTATTTCCAAAATGGCCTTTTATTCTCTGATTTTTAGGGAAAAAAATTTTTTTTTTAACTTTGTTTTAAAGATTGAAACCCAAAGTAAAATTGTTTGGAGAAGCAACATCAGTCCAAGTTATAATTTTAAAAATGGCTTTGAAATTAGTTTGAATGTTTTCAGAAATTCTAGCAAGCATATTTTGGGGAACAGGAGTCCCTCCCCACCACCAGGCACTTGTGGTGGGGCCAGGACTTAGCTGGCCTCTCCTCGTGGTAGGCAGGCATGTGCAGTCTGGGCCTTCCACCCCTCTTCCTCCTTCCCCCAGGCACCTGTTCCCCTTTGCCCCCACCCCCTTGGCAGAAGCACACAGTGTCTGTGATTGATGCTCGGTCACTGGCAAGGTGCTGAGTCATGCCAGCAAGGCTGGGCAGAGCTGTGGGCGGGGCTAAGGGTGTTAGTCTTGGGTTCCAGGCACTAATGAGGTTAACCCTGGCAAAGTTAATCCCCAAGCTCACTTTGTGAATAATTTTTCAAAAGCATCTCTGTACAGCTTTGGAAACATTTTGATGCCTGATCATGGAGACTGCTGCATATTGAAGCGTAATTTTTCAAATTAAATTTTTGCAGGTACCGATCATAAAACTCACAGACCAGGAGACTGAGGTTAAAGTCGACATCAGCTTCAACATGGAGACTGGGGTTCGGGCAGCAGAGTTCATCAAGAATTATATGAAGGTGCTGCAATCAGCAAGTTAGCACAATAAAAGTCAGGGACTTAAGATGTTATGTTGGGTATTGTTTCTCCTATGAATGTTAAAAACTTTAAACTGCCGATTATAATAGAGACTGTGCAGTTGAATTACTTATCCTACAATATTGTTCTAGGGAAAGAATATTAAATAATAACTTGGAAACTCCTTAGCTGTTCTTCAGATTTACTTTCCTTGGCTAACCATTTTATAAAGTTGAGTGTTTTTTAGAGAGCTCTGTGGAATGTTCTTTCTGGTTATTATAAAGTGACCATCCTTACAGCTCCATGTGCCTGATGTGCAAGGGAGTCCAGGGCCCCCTGGACGGTGAAGGCATCCTGACACACTTTAGATTTGAGCCTGAGGATGGCAGAGCAGACTTGTTTATTGAGGGGACCGGTTTTGGATGCTGACCAGTTAAACAGATGGTCTTTCCTCCTGTTACAGTGGAAGTGGTGACATCCTTGATGGAGGCCACCCAGCACCTGTAGTCTGGGTACTGCCTCTTCCCACGGTTTCAGGGACATTGCTCCTTTCATTTCCCCTTTTTCACCATCATGTCCTGTTTGAAGGCTCATTTCTACTTCAGCAGACTTGAAAACAACAGAAGTTTCCGCTGTCCCCGCCCCTTCTCCAGTGTCAGCATTTCCTCGTTATCTTCACCCTCCTCTCCCCGCAGGAGGACTGCCATCATCCTGCTGTTGTCCCCTACCTTGTGAGCTGTCCCCATCCACCCCTTCTTGCTTTTCTCTGAGTGCCTCTGAGTGTGGAAGGTTCTGGTGTTGGTCCCAGTACCTTCCCTCACTCACTGCTGCCCCCCCCCCCCACCCCTTCTGCACAGACCTCCACCTGGCATGCAGCAAGCTGTGGGAAGTATTGAAGGAAGGTGCTCGTTCATTCTACGAGTTTCTCTTCGTGCAGAGTAGCCCACCTCGTAACCCGGGGAGGGGCTCCCCAATGGGATCGTAGTGAGTCCCTCATATAACTTACTCTCAGAACCTCTGGTTTAGGGGTGATTAGCCTAGAGGTTTCTAAGGGTCAGGAGGATGGAGGAGGCTTTCTTTTCTACCGTGTAAAATTGCTCTGTAAGAAGTTTTCAAAGGTATATGAACTAACCAGTAAATATTTTTCTTTTGGAATTTACAGAAATATTCATTGCTGCCTTACTTGATTTTAGTATTGAAACAGTTCCTCCTGCAGAGGGACCTGAATGAAGTTTTTACTGGTGGAATTAGCTCATACAGCCTAATTTTAATGGCCATTAGCTTTCTACAGGTGAGTGTGCTTTCTCTCCAAAACACTTATAGTGAGACCCATGTGGGAATAGCTGCTTTCTCAGTGTTCTGACCAGTTGCTGTGTGGATCCTGGCAGTCCTCCTCTCCCTTCACTGTTCTGTTTTGGTTTAGGAGGGATTGATTTCTAGTTCTTACAGTAAGACCCTGTTTTGATGAATACTTCTTTCTTATTGTTTCTTTATAGCTTAGTTTGTAGCTGTTTTAACTGCTAGAGGAGAGAGGACTTGTTTGGTTGTCATTAAGTGTATGTTAATCTAAACTTTAATATCTTGAGAGACAAAACCTTCATATCTTCATAGACAATAAAAAACCATTTTTCTTGGTGCTTGGCTATACTGAAAAATCTGTCTCAGAAAAAAGTTTGAGCCCTGGCTAGTGTGGCCCAGTGGATTGGGTGCTAGCCTGCAAACTGAAAGGTCACCAGTTCAATTCCCAGTCAGGGCACATGCCTGGGTTGTGGGCCAGGTCCCCAGTTGGGGGCATGTGAGAGGCAATTGATTGATGTATTTCTCACAAACATCGATGTTTCTCTCCCTCTCTTTCTCCTTCCCTTCCCCTCTAAAAATAAATAAATTAAATCTAAAAAAAAAAAAAAGAAAAGAAAATTTTGAGACCATATATGGTAAAAATTATTGAAAAGAGCCCTTTTTTTCCCATATTGACAGAACTTCGGTATTTTGTCTTGAATTACATATTGCCCTTATTTTGTTGATTACCAGGGAAAAATCTGTCAATAGAAAACCTATATAAGTGTTAAATACTGTGATATACTGATACACTATACTCATAAAAGTCTTTAATTGAAACATTATCTTTATATTATTTTGAATGAAGGATTCTGTTCTTTACAAGATCTTGCCTCTATAGTTTAGCTGCACAACACTTTCCCTCCAGGTTTATTACTAATTTCGTATTTGGGATTGGGATTAGTGAGGGCTTTATGTCCAGACTTTGGTCATTTTCTCGTTATCAGGAATACTCGTAGTAGTCAGCATAACTCCTGGGTACACTGCTTTCTGTGTTTTGACTTCCTTGGCCTGTCTTTGCAGAGATGCTTTAAGAATGGTGAAGATGGAATTCCATGCGTTTTGTTACAATTTTAATCCCGTTGCCTCGTTTTCTACTCTCCCCTCCGTGATGCAGCCCTTATAGCCATTCTTCCCTGGTTTTGGGCATGATTTTGAATTAAACACACCGTCTCTTCACTTACTTCCTCATGTATTCCTGATACGAGCTATTTACCATTTCCTTCTGTTGCTGTGGGCTAAGTGCCTCCTGTTCAGCTACCCCATGGGATCCTCAAGGCTCTCCGGTCGCCCCAGGAGCCTTGCCTGGCAGGGGTGGGATGGTCGTTGTCATGGCCACATCCCTTTGTTCTTTGCCCCTTCTGCCTCCAAGCTGTGACTGTTGTAGCACCTGAGTTCATTCATGGCTAATTGAGGTAAGAAGACCCAGCCTTGCCCTGGGTATTTCTCAGGTATTTGATTTTGACTAAAAGGCAAGGAATAAGGAAGGGAGTAAGATAAGACACAACTAAGAATGTGACATTGGTGCTTTTGGAACATGCAGATTCCTAGAAGTCAAAGTCCTGAGCCCTAAAAACACTTCTAGGATTTCCTTACGGAGCTCTGAGTTGTAAATGTACTTCTACTAGGACTGACTTCCCTGTGCTGCCCAGCATAACTCAGCGGAGCTGGCGGTGTTCTCTGTCTGCTCAGCAAGGTAGCCATGGGCCAGTGGGCCGCAGATGCCTACTGAGCTCTTGTAATGTGGCTAGCAAGACTGACACAGAATTTTTAATTAATTTGTCTTAATTTATTTAAAAATATATAGCCACATGTGGCTCATGGCTATCTTCATGTCATGGGCAGCACAGGTCTGTGTTGCTCAATGAGAGTCTCTGAAATCAGTGACCGTGGGTATCAGTAGACAGTGATTTAGGTTTGGAAGAAGTGCATTGCCTACTTAAAGAAATCGTGATGCTCAAGTGAGGCTGGTGCCAATCTCTGTGACAAGCAGGGATGTCAGTCTGCTATAAATATAATGATAAAGTACTAATTCTTATACACAGTTAAAATCCTTTCACATTCTGGTTTTCTGTGATACTGTCAATCTAATACTGCCCCCTACTGATTGTATTTTGGAACAGTGGAATTAAGATTAGAATCTTTAACATTACTTTTGCCATCTAGATCAATGATTTTCAGGCTTTCCCATCTCCTGGCAAACATAAACTAATTACTGAAACTCTGCAGCACTGGAAGAAATATACTTTTGGCCAATTTGACAAAAAAAAAAAAAAAAGGTATAAGTTTGATTCATTCACACCAGACGGCTGTTGTGTTGGCTTTTATCATTTTTTTTTTTTTTTTGACATTCTAAGGGAAAAGAGGTCAGTGCCCCTGACTAAATAGGTGAGTGAAGGCACACTTTCTTACAGTAGTTGGGGACTTGTGATTAATCAGATGTCTCTTTTAGGGAGTTGCTGTGTGGATTGCCAATTTCAGAGAATTGAAGTGTAGTACAAACATTCAGGTAGAAGGTTTTATTTCTTTTGAACTCTCTTTGTTGAGGATGGCTCTCCAGGCTCTGGTGGCGCCTCCTCACAGCTGCTCTGAGCGTCGAGTGACGGTGCATGACCGAGTGCCAGAGGAGACCACTGGGTAGTAGACTTCATTGCATACAATCTCCTTTAGAAATGACTTCAATCCATTGCTTTTGCAGTTGCATCCAAGAATTGATGCCCGGAGAGCTGATGAAAACCTTGGAATGCTTCTCGTAGAATTTTTTGAACTCTATGGAAGAAATTTTAATTACTTGAAAACTGGTATTAGAATAAAAGAAGGAGGTGCCTATATTGCCAAAGAAGAGATCATGAAAGCCATGACCAGCGGGTACAGACCATCGATGCTGTGCATTGAGGACCCTCTGCTGCCTGGTAAGGGCACATCGCTCTGCATTCGCCCCAAGCGATGCGGGAGCATCCCTTCCCTGGCGTGCTGGGGTGGTGGTGTGTCCTCGGGCCCTTCAGGCCACGGGCAGTTCATTGGGCCTGATGCAGACTCCTGCTGTCCTGGCAGTTAATAGTGACAATTTGCAGTTCCTTATTTAATGCTTCTAATTACTACTGCAGAGTTGCAATTTTGTTTATATTCTGTAGTCAGTCAGAAAAATGGAGATGGTAAGAATAAAGAAAAAAAGTTTACTTTTTAATTATAAAACTACTACATATGCAGCATAAACCATTTAATTCCCAGGAGTATGTAACAGAGAAAAGTGGGATAAGCCTTTCCCATTTTGGTGTGTATTCTCCCATTTTTTCCTAAATCGGTATTAACATTCCTTATTTTAGCCTTATTAACTAATAAATGTGATTTCCTAAATCATCAGATAATAAACAAATTTGCAACTTGTTTTTTACTTAAAAGTATATCTGAGACAACTTTTTTATGTGTGTAGGGTCTGCTCCATAACAGAATTGCCACCCTGAGGAACCCAGGACAGGTCTCCATTTTCCAGTTTTACTCCTTTTAGCCTATTTAAGGGTGCTCATATTCCCAACCTTTGGTGACAGTCTTTTAAGTCTTTACCAAGCTGATAAAACCATGCAATATAAATTTAATTTACATAATTTACATTTCTTTAATGATAGAGAGGTTAAACACATTGTAATTTATCAATTCCTCGAATGTTTATTGAGCATCTGTTGGGTGAGACACTGTCCTTACTGTTGGTGATAAAGTCAGTGATGGACAGGTGACAGGAAAGGTGGTGGAGATGTCAGCTCCAGCTGCAGTGCCCCTCTGTAGTTCTTTTTGTCTGAGATTATGTGCCTTGTGCCTTTGTCTGCGGTTCGGTTCCCTTACTGATTTTGTGACGCCTGTGTGTGTTTGGGAAGCCTATTTTTGTTGTGCATACTGTACTTTTTTTTCTCCTCAGTTCGTCATTGCATCTGGATTTGGTATTTTTTTTATTTCTCTCTGTATTTAATATCCTCACATTTAATGATTTTTGTTTTATAGCTTTTGGGGTACGAACTATATTTCTTAATTTTTGTTACAAAGAAAACATACTGACTGTTCTTTTCTGTTGTTTGTAAATGACATGATTTATGCCATGCCTTTTCAGCAGCAACTTTCCAAGCAGCGTGGTACGACAGGTCTTCATCCTCCGTTGTCTGTGGTCATAAGTTAAATTGGAGACATTTCTATTGTCTTCAGTGTTTGCTGAAATGTACTTGAAAAACAAAACCCCACCCTATCACTAGGTTATATTATGATTGCATCTAGAAAAGAATATTCCAATACTTAGAACACAGCTTCTAAAAAAAAAAACTAACTCGTGAAGAAGTTTCATGTAAATTAAAATTAAAGTTAAACTCCTTAACTGTGGCTTGCTTGGTGACTTCACTGGCGGCTTCATTTGACTTGCTCCCCAAACTTGGAGTTCAGACATGGAACATTTTCTCCTAGAGGATTTGCTCTGCAGGTCCCGTGGGTGCTGACTGAAGTGTGGTGTGCTCAGATTAACTGCCTGCGACAGTGAGCTCCCGGTCAGCACCATGGCAGCCCGGCTCAGGTTGCTGCTTTGACTTCCTTGTGTTCTTTATACCACCTGGGGAGTTACTTCACTCTCCTGTAAACTGTCACTCCATCTTGGTGAATGACATCTCTCTTCATGGGGGTAGACCCTGATCTGGTGATGCAGATCAGGGCCCTTGGCCTGGGAACACTGTAAGATGTGTGTGACGATTAGCTAAGGTGTGTTTGCAGGTGCCTGCTTCGGCTTTGCTGTTGGGGTCTGGATGTGTTTGAGTGATGAGGGCCCACTTCAGAATAACTTACACGAGAAGATCAGAAACACTCGACGGCGCAGATGTTCGGTCGAGTTTTACAGCTGCCTTTCTGTTTCAGGAAACGATGTTGGCCGGAGCTCCTACGGGGCCATGCAGGTGAAGCAGGTCTTTGACTACGCCTACATCGTTCTGAGTCACGCCGTGTCACCGCTTGCGAGGTCCTATCCAAACAGAGATTCCGAAAGGTAACAGAAGTCAGTCAACACTTCTCTTGGGCTCCAGGGGCATGGCAGTCGCACCTCATTAGCCTCTGCAAAGCCAGCACCCTTTGCCTCTGTCATGTGGTTTCGTGAAGTTTACTAATGGATGTGCCATCAGATTTTAGTAAAACTTGAAAATATCAGTAAAGGAAGACCTTTTAGGAATTCAGGATCGCCATATTTGATTCATTCCAAGGTTAAGAGTTGAAAATTTCTTATTTGAGGAGTTAGCATTTTTTTTTTTTTTCCCAGAATATTTTGTTTGGGGGAGGTGATTCCTGGCTTTTAAAACTTTACAGAACGTGCCCTGACCAGTGTGGCTCAGGTGGTTGCAGCGTCATCCCATACACCAAAAGGTTGAGGGTTTGTTTCCTGGTCAGGGCACACACCTAGGTTGTGGGTTTGATCCCTGGTTGGGATGCGTACAGAAGGCAACCAATTGATGTTTCTTTCTCTCCCTCTTCCCACTACTTCTCTCCCTTCCTCTCTAAAAGCAATGAAAAAATATCCTCGGGTGAGGATGAAAAAATAAAATAAATATAAAACTTTGGAATATGACGCTTTTTCTTAAGGCAGTCTTCAAAATGTGAATAGTCAGCTCTACGTGAATGTGTTTCGAGTCCACATGCCCTATCCCTTTTCTGTCAGGCACAGCGGTCCATCATTCTCCGTTCTGGAACACTTACAGTTGCACTTTCATTGCTAGTGAGAAATATTTATTTCTAACTCCAGAAATGGGGTGGCAGGGTCTACCCAGTGCCCAACTTTGGTGAGAGATTAGTTCACCTGTGTTATCCTGACCACTCATGCAGGAGTCTCTTTGCTCCTTCATGGGAAATTGTTCAAACTAAGAAAAATACCTAGTTTTTCTGTAAGAGTTTAATTTAAAACTGTAAGACTTAGGCCAGTGCTATCTAGAAGAAATGTAGTGTGTGCCAAATGTAATTTCAAAGTTTCTAGTAACTGCCTTAATTCTGTTGCGGTGGAGGTGGGACCGGGGGATGGAGAGAGGAGGAGAAGGCAGAGCAGCTGAAGGATGGTGTGATTGCCGCGAGCGGCAGTTGAAACAGCGCTGCTGCCTCTGTTCCTTGGGCAGGTTATAGAATAAGTAGGTTGGGGGCCTGGCCTGGTGGTGGTAGGGCTGTCATGGGTTGTGGCCTCCGTCCACTCATTGTTTCCAGGCAGCGCTTTGGGCCCCACAGTGGCTGCTCTGTCTCTTGGTTCCTGGTGGGAAGTGGGAAGTGGGGATGTCACACCTTTATGATCATGTTGGTTGGGAGGGTGGACTTCCCTACGTAGGCACTTGATTTAAACAGTTTTTGTAGATCAATTTCGGTTCAGGACTTCTGCATAAGAATCTACTTTTACTGTAGTGTGGTCTCAAAGTTTGGGTGTGAACATCAGATGTCATACGTATTTTGTAAAATTATTTTAACTTTTTTCTGTATTTCACTTAGCAAACAATATATTGTTAAAAGTATAAAGTAGCTACTGGGAAGAGTTCATGGGCTTCACAGTCCTGCTGTCCTATGTTGATTTCCCTCCTTGTCCTTTTATAGTACTTTAGGAAGAATCGTCAAAGTAACTCAGGAAGTGATTGACTACCGGAGGTGGATCAAGGAGAAATGGGGCAGCAAGGTCCACGCGGCGCCCGACCTTGGTGAGAGATTAATTGCCTTGCGTTATCCTTCACCTCCTGACCACTCATACAGGAGTATCTCTTTGTCCCTTCATGAGAAATTGTTTAAGAAAAATTCCTGGTATTTCTATGAGTTTAATTTAAAACTATGAGACTTAGGTCACCACTATCTAGTAGAAATATAAGGTGTGCCTCATGGAATTTTAAAGTTTCTAGTAACCGCCTTAAAATATGAAAATAAACAGCTGAAATTAATTTTGATAATGATTTATTCAATTTAGTGTACAAAATATTAATATTTCAAGATGTAATCAATATAAAAAGTCATTCAGATACGAGGTCTGCCCAGAAAAAGTACAGCCACTGTTAATATAAGAGAACAGTTTACGTGACATTCATGTGACCTGGCAGCCAAGGAGAGTGGACTGGAATGCACATGTGTGAACAGTGATGACCTCACTGTAGTAGTCAGTGGGGGCAGTAAATGCCATTGAATGAGCATGTGCACTGTGTGGCCGTCACATTCAAAATGAATGAGTAGAGCAATATATCTGCATTAAGCTTGAACACTCCTCCATGGAAACTATTCTTACGGTTCAGAAGGCCACAGCTATGGGGCAGCTGGTGATTGGCAGCTTCATCACGACAATACGCCCACTCATGTATCACATCTCATATAGGGTTTTTTGGTAAAACATCAAATCACCCTCGTGACTCAGCCACCCCATATCCCAGATTTGGTACTCTGTGACTTTTGGCTTTTCCCAAAACTAAAATCACCTTTGAAAAGGCAGAGGTTTCAGACTGTCAGTGAGATTCAGCAAAATACAATGGGGCAGCTGATAGCGATTAGGAGAACTGTGTGAGGTCCCAAGGTGCCTACTTTAAAGGGGACTGAGATATCATTGTCCTATGTACAATGTTTCCTGTGTCGTCTTCAATAAATGTCTCTATTTTTCATAGTGTGTGGCTGGATACTTTCTGGACAGGTCTTGTGTTTTGCAGCTGCCTTTTGCATTTATACTTGTAGCACATTGCAGTTAGGATGTTAAATTTCCACCAGAAATACTTGATCTGTAAATTAGATTTTGTAAAATGTACAATTGAAAACTATTTACATACGCAAGTTGTTTCAAATATATTTAAATGTTTTCCAATAGCTGAAACAAAATAATTTAAAAAAATTCAATTAAATTAGAAATTCAATTTGTCAGTCTCATTAACATCATTTCAAGGCTCAGTCATGCCTGTGGCTGGCTGGTGGCTGTCCCGTAGGACCCTTATATCTGTGCTCCTTGAAGGTGACTCGCCTGGGCTGTGCTTTCTCTCCACAGACAATAGAATTAAGATCAAAGAGCGAATCAGCACCTGCGATGGGGAGCAGCCCCAGTGCCGAGACTCGGAGCCGCCCTACAGCCAGCGCCTGACCTTGTCTCTGCCCAGCCCCCAGCTTCTCTCCTCGGGCTCCTCTGCATCTTCTGTGTCTTCGCTTTCTGGAAGTGACATTGTGAGTGTGTCTGTGTTTGTGCAGAACGTCCATAGCAGAGGGATTTGTCATCACTCTGCGTGTGTGTGTGAGACTGCCCCAAGTGTGCGCATGGCCCCCCTCTGCTGTGAGTGCCAGTCTCAGCGGCCCACGTGGCCTCTTGTGAACACTGATGCCACTGGCAATAGAATTGCAGTGTTTCCTTGAGTAGCTTCTAAAGAACTTATTTGGAAATAGAATATTTAAGTCTAGGTGTCCCCTCTGTACTTCTTTACGTTTTTCTCCAGTTTGAAGTGCAGGATGTGTGAGCAGCTGTGGGCTGCCTGTGGTTGCGCAGCAGTAGTGCATAGATTCTAGCAGCGTCGCGCAGCGAGTGTGCTGCAGGCCTGCCTTTCCCGACTTTGAGAAGCCATGCACTCCTCATGCGGCCTCCCCTGTCCTCCCTCCTCGCAGGACTCCGACACGCCGCCCTGCACGACACCCAGCGTTTACCAGTTCAGTCTGCAAGCGCCCACTCCTCTGCTGGCCAGCTTGCCCGCCGCCTTGCCCATCCCGAGTGGCAAACCGCAGTCCACTGCTTCCAGAACATTGGTCATTACAACTAACACGCAGGTACGTGGCCGCTGGTGCCCATCCTGTGATGGGCCGTTGGGAACCATGTAGGAGTGGTTGACACCTTTGATTTAGGAAAAGAACTTGAAAAATCTTTGGAAGACACATTTCTGTCTTTTCGGAAATGCTCATCTTTTGTGGACATGATAATGTGTAATTCCTGTCACTCTTTAAAAGACGATGTTATCGAGGCCCATCAAGTGCAGTGTTAGCAGTGAGGGGACTCGTTCTTAAACACTGCAGTGGTTTCCGACAAGCTCCCAGTTGACTGTCTTTCTGCAAATCACACTGATGCCCAGTGTGCGACCATTGCCCCTGGGTTGGAGAGAGGGACTGCGATGTTGTTCCCAGGCAGAAACGGACGTGTGTTCCTGTTTCCCCCCGAATCACAGTGTTTGCGTGCTTACACGGTCTAACGTAAGCTTTGACTTTTTCAAGCTGATTACATTTTTTCACATAGGCAGTATTTATAGGGCATTTTCTATTAGAATGTCTTCTTTTTTTAAAATTTAGACAAAATTATAAGTCTAAAAGACCTGTTTCAAAAACACTTAATTTTGTACCTACTTCCCAGTTATACATCAATTGAATATACAAGGTTTGTCTAAAAAGTATTTAGCCACCTACTAAAAAAAATAGAAATGAAGACACAAGAAACATTGGACACGGGACAATGACCCATCAGTCCCCTTCAAAGTAGGCACCTGGGAACCTCACACGGTTCTCCCAGTCACCATCAGCTACCCCGTCATTATTTGCTGAATCTCATTGACAGTCTGAAATCTCTGCCTTTTCAAAGGCGATTTTAGTTTTGGGAAAAGCCAAAAGTCACAGGGCACCAGATTTGGGCTGTGGGGCTGAGTCACCTGGGTAATTTAATGTTTCTCCAAAAAACTCTGCACGAGATGTGATGCATGTGCGGGCGCATTGTTGTGATGAAGCTGTCAGTCAGCAGTTGCCCATAGCTATGGCCTTCTGAACCATAAGAATAGTTTCCACAGAGGAATACTCAAACTTAATGCAGAATTTAATGCAAATATATTGCTCTACTAAGTCAGTCGTTTTGAATGTGACCACCACACTCAGTACACATGCTCCTCAATGGCATCGACCGCCCCCGCGGACTAGTACAGTGAGGTCATCATTGTTCACGCATGTGCATTCCAGTCCACTTTCTTTGCTGCCAGATTACATCGATGTGGTGCAAAATATTCTCATTATATTAACAATGGCTGGCTTCTCCCAGACAGACCTCATATATATTTAAAAAACCTTCACATTAATTCACTTTAAAAGGAAAACCAGTCTCTACAACATGGTTATAATTTGAGTGTAAAACAACATATGATGTGCAAGGAAGGCCACCATCACTTTCCAGAGGTCTGTGGGGCAGAGGACTGCAGGGTGTGGACAGTGTGGTTTCCGCAGGTCTGAGGCGCGGGGTCCACCCGCGTCCTGTGCTGAGTTGGGATGGTGTGCAGACGCACTGGAGGGGGCAGAGACCACCTTGCCTCGGCGTCCATCTGCTGTGGGCTCTTTCCCAATATTCCAGGGACACTTACTCTGATGACTTTAGGTATTTTTTGTTTGTTTGTTTGGTTTTGTTTGGCCTTAATAAATATTGAAACTTTCTGACTTTGGTTCCTATTGCGATTGCTGTTTCAGAACATAAAATGTTTCTGATTCATAACAAAATCTTGTGAGGCTTTAGTCAAACACAGACCGGGTTCATGAGCCTTTTTGCAGATGGCAGCCTTCTGGTGCTCACCCTGGAAGTGGGGTGGTTGACCTGTGTTGCATATGTACCTTATGGATGTCTTGGTGATTCTGTCCCTAGACCAGGTTTACTATACCTCCGCCGACCCTGGGGGTGACCCCGGTTCCTTGCAGACAAGTGAGTGTTGAAGGAGCCCCAGCACTGAAGGCTGTGCACCATGTGTCTTCCCCGGCCATTCCGTCCGCCTCTCCCAACCCGCTCTCCAGCCCTCACCTCTATCACAAGGTAGGTCCCACGCACAGCTTCAGCCCTGGCACCTACCAAAGCAGGTTCACAATCGGCAGTGCTTTCTTCGCCAAAGAGAGCTTTCCACAGACTTTTTAAAACAGAATTTGTTTTCTGGTCGTTCAGCTTCATGCTTTCCCTCGCAAAACTTTAAAAGTGGTAAGAAATTGTTTCAAAATTTAATACGGTTTAATTCCTCTCATTATATATTTCTCTTAATTTCTCTGTTGAACTTGTTAACATAATACTGAAGTTTGAAATAGGTTTGGAGTAATGATTATTTTGTTTTTTCATTTATCTATTATTTTATGTGCTAAAACTTTGGTTTTCAAGAAGCGAACAATCAGGAAAAATTTCGATGGGGCCCCTTGCAGTGTTTGCGTTCCCAGTGTCACTCCCTCCCCAGGGCTTTGCCTGGGCTCCCTGCAGAGGGTCAGGTGGGCTGGCAGGGCCCGAAGTTCATGTGCTTTCTAGGTCCTGGGGGTTCCTGCAAATGCGTTTTTCCATTTCCCTGTGGCTAATCTAAGCCCAGATTCCACACATTGGACAGGGGTGTCAAACTCATCTTCACCTGGGCCACCTCAGCCTCACGGTTGCCTTCAAAGGGCCAGTTGTAATTTCAACTCCTTAAAGGTTAAGGAGTAGTTACATTTATACAGTCCTAAAATTATTTCGGACACCCTCCGAAATAACATCCTCCATCATTGCTGTCTCTCTTTATCTCTTTAGCAGCACAGTGGCATGAAGCTGGCCATGAAAGGCTCTCACAACCACAGCCAAGGTGGCAGCTACAGCTCCGTGGGCAGTGGAGGTGTGCGGCCACCCGTGGGCAACCGGGGACACCACCAGTATAACCGTACTGGCTGGAGGAGGAAAAAACACACTCACACGAGGGACAGCCTGCCCGTCAGTCTCAGCAGATAATAGCTCCTGGAGGCACCTCCTGGTCCCCACCCTTCCAAGACTGACCCGGGTGGCCTTGGCACCCGGCGGGAACTGAGACCAGCATCTAGCACATCAGCCGGGCCCCTCGAACGCCTGCCGCTGATCCCTCTGCATGTTCCTTGTGTGGTGGTCACGTCCATCTTAAAGAACAGCTCCTTGTGCTCATCTGTGAAGCCTTATTCAACGTGGACGCTGTTTTCTGCCTTCCCAGGATCCTTCCAGGGGCTGGTCTGGACCTGGAGCTGCAGGGGGTGCAGTCGGCTTTGGCGTTTGCTTCTCAGTAGCCGTGTCTGTCCCTTTGAGGTTGGGTGTTTTCATTTTCTGTTTGTCAGAGCCACAGAGACCGACCCTCACTCGGTTCTTCCTCGGCGGACAGGATGGGAGGTCGCCATTGTTTTATTGCCCTCACGTTTCGTTTCAGATTTCAGAACTGTTTTTCTATGTAAATATTGAAAACGTATGATTTGTGCAATAACTCAGATATTTTTTATTTAATTTCATATTTTCATGTAAGTTATATTTAAGGGAGGAGGGAATTTTTTTAAACAAGCTTAGGTCCTTTCCCAAGTTGCATTTTCTAAGTTGGGTTCATCGAGTCGGCTGGTTGTCTGATGAGCACCGCTGCCAACACCGTGAGTGAGGGGCTTGAGTTTATCTTTGTGTTTGTTCTTTGGTCAGAGGGGAGGCCTCTCAGTTCGTGATGAAGGAGCCAAGTTGCCCCCCACAGTTTTCTGAAGGGGCTTGGCCCCCAAGTCTTCTGACCAGCTGCCCGCCGGCTCTGCCGTCCGGCCTGTCTGTCGTCTCGCTCTGACCATGGAGTTTTAGTGTTTTGGTTTGTGGTTCTTTTAAACTAGACAACAAATCCAGCATTTAAAGTGCCAGAAGTCTAACTTTCTAAGGGGAGAAGATGTTGTCACATTATAAAATCTTTAAAAAAAATGTGAACTTCTACATGCTTCAGTCAGTTTTAGTAACATAGCCTGTAATGATGGGTCTGGTGAATATCATTACGGACAATGGTGCCCAGTTTTAGGAATGTGGAGAAAGGAATTATGTTGATTCCATGGAGGAATCTGTGTAGCAGTATGCATTCGTTCTGTTAAGAGCAAATATACGAGAAGTACTTGAGCTGCTCAGTGCGTGTGGGGAGTATTCCAAATGGATTGCAGGAGAGCACAGCCCAGTGTTGGGACCAGGGAACTGCTGGTGCCCGACCTGAGAAGCATAAAGGTATACTATGCAAGTGTATTCTGCCATGACAACCACTGTCTTTGTTACCTTTTTTTGACGAGAATATATCCATCCTGCCTAACCCTGAGTTTTTGGAGCACTACAGTTGTCCTGGGAGTGAACTGCGTCTCACAGGTCATCTGAACTTCCCATTTGTAACATGGGGCATTGGCCCTGCTGAGCACTACAGGGAGGTTAGCCTTTGAAGTCCACTAGTGGAGAACGCCGAGCGGGCACACTTATTGCTGTAACACTAGATAGATGTGCAGAGGGATGTCTGACTGTGGTGGACACCCAGCAAGGGCAAGCTTTAAACTGTCTATGGTCTGTTTATTTTTTATTTTATTTTATTTTATTTTATTTTTTTTAGCAGGACTGGCCCACATTATCATTGAGAGCTGCCAGCTGCAACTGCAGGTTCTCTAGGAGGCATTCCAGAATAGAGTAGCACATTTTGTCTGCAGTTCTTAATGACTGAAAGCTATCAAAAATATTTAAAGATATTTAAATTGTGAACCTATTGATACATATTTATAACAACTGCTCTGTAGGCCTGTACTAATCTTCACGCATTAGCAATACTGACTGTTAAGGGCACCACTGCGGGGACGGCGGCGAGCGCCCCGTGGGCGCCCGTTTTAAAGCCCGGTTCGCAGGCGCCGGCGCTGTGCTCCACCCTCGTCACGGTGCGCGGAATGAATTGGCCTGGCTGCCACTGTGGTCTCGCGCTACAGGTTTGACAAAAAGAAATCATGTTTCGATTTTTTTTGTGTGTGGACAACAATGTGGAAGCTAAAATTGACATATTTTTATGTAAAGTTTTTCTATTTGATTTTTAATAAACTGTGGAAACAAGTAGTGTTTGAGTGTGATCTTTCCTTTCGAGGGGAGGGGTGGCTTCTGCAGTTTAGTATTCTTGAATTTTCTAAATTAGGGCATTGAAAAATTATTTCGTCTCTTGGTTCAGTCAATTCAGAACCTACTTGAGATTCCAGGTGATGTATGAGAGAATCAGAATTGAAATGTAGTATTTGCTCGCTTGCGGTGCTGAAGAGGTTTCAGTAAAACCGTTTAAATGGTACTATGCGGTGTTTTACAAGCTGATACTAGGATGGTGTGTACTTCCCAGTCAAAAGTGTTGCCTCTGTATCACTGTTAGGTCAACATTTATGTTGATACTACTTTAAAAAGACACATTTTAAGCTATCAAATAATCATGATGTATCTCGAAATGTAACTTATGTGTAGTCTTTAAAAGGAAGTTTATAAAAATTCTTACAAACCAGTGACTGAGGGACAACATGTCTCAGGCCGCGGCCCCTTGAGTGTGTGTTTCAGAACAATCGACAGCCTTGTGACGGTGGGTGTCGTGGGTACAGCCACACAGTCAGTCCTTCCACAAAAGGTTTCCGAGGTTCTCTGTGCAGGTGCTGCTGGAAACCAGGGAGGGCCCCTCACAGCACTGCGTTCCTGCGAGGTTGCCCGAAACCTCAGCGTTCCCGAGAAAGTGCGGTGGCGGGCGCAGAGTGGCCTGTGCTGATGTATTTAAACGGTTGTGAGAAGATGGCTCGGCTCAGGGAGTGGGGCGGTTTCCTGCTGGACTGGGTTTTCGCGGTCAGTGTTTGTGAGACGCTGGCCCTCATCGAGACGGCTGCTGGAGGAGTGTGCTGTGATTGTTTTAAGCATGCAGTACCCGCAACAGCCGGTCATGTTAGTTCCTTTCTCGTATCCCACTTAAGGCTATTGTTCTCCTGTTCTGTCCTCCCTGCCCCCTGCTGCCTCCTCATCCAGCTGCATGGCCTGTGCTTCACACACCTGCAGCCCCTCACGCACACTCTCCCTTGATTCTCCTGGCAAGACCCCAGTCCTGTGCTCTCACCCCTGCTGGCCCTGTGTGCCGGGTAAGGAGTCCTGGGGGCTTTAGCCAAGACCCTGTAGGTGGCACCGCTGAGATGAGCCTGACATCGGTAAGTGCTTAGTGGGTGCCCGCCCTGTGGCACAGGTGTGGGTCCCATTGCTAGGTGAGTAAACTGAGGCACGGGGGGTTGAGTAACTGGTTCAAGGCTATTCAGTAAGTGTTGCAGTGGAGATGAGACACATCTCTCCGTGCCCTCAGCACTCGGGCACTCCTTGCTCTTTCCCAGTGATGGCTTTTAATCCCCACTTAGTCCATACTCCCCCATCCCCTATTCCCCTCACTCCTTCTTGGCCATTGGCCTTGCCTCCCCTGTTAGAAAGGAAGCTCCTCCGTCTGCTGCCTCCGTCAGGCCTAGATCTCTGAACCCCTCACAAATGAGGCCAAACCGTCCTCCATCCACATAGCCCTGGGCTCGTCCCAGCCGCCCATCCATGCCTCTCTCCAAGACACCACATTGCCACCAGAGCAGCCTCCCGGCCTCACCTCGGGGGCGCACTGGCCGGGGGGAGGGGGTGCAGCCTTCATTGCAGACCCCTGCATCTTCAGCCCCTGGACAACTGTGGCCGGGTGGTGGAGACCAGCCGCAGCTCCTGCAGGTGGGCCACGTGTCCCTTCTGAGGAGAAGGCCGCGGTTTCCCTTGGAATGCTTGCTTCTCAAATGGTCTGTACTGAAGGACTTGTTTATTTTTTAATGTCCCATTGGTCAGGTACCAATTTGTCATGTACAATACAATGAAATGAATTAAAGAGTGAAACAAAGAAAACTGGAGATGTGCAAAATAAAAGGCCATGTTGGAACTGGATTGGACAGACATGAGCCATGTAATCAAGAGTTGCAGGTCTCTGTGCTTTCCGGTCAGTGTCCATGTCCCCGGGCGGCCATGGCTGGGTTTCTGGGGCCCACCTGGTCTCATGCTCTGGACAGCAGCTCCTATGTACTCCCCAGGCTGCCCCAGGCCCACCCTCCCTGGGGGCACCCCTCCTGTGGCCTTGGAACTAATGGCCAGTGGACCTTGTGGCCCCAGGACAGCCCCTGACCACCACAGTATTTGTGCCGATTCCTCTCTCTGAGTGGCCGGTGGGAGTCCACCCTAAGTCCTGTGTTCATGTCTCCTAGGAGGTATGGCTGCTGGGCCCCCGCCCCTAGAGATGTGAATTCCTCAGTGTGGACAGATCTGTGCCTGGGAACTTTAAGCCCCTGTGATTCTCCCGGGTGGCCAGGTCCAAGAGCTGTTGCTCTAAAGCACCATCTGTCATATTTCTCCGATGCCTCATCAAAAGCGGTACATTTTATTTGCAACCATGTGCATACAACTGCCACTCTTACCTATGGTGCCTACTCTGTTCTCTCCATTTCATGGAAGCAGCAACAACCACCAAATGCTGACGAGGGGATAGGGTGGGGGGTTGCCTCAGATGAGAGACACTAGAGATGAGCAGGGCCTGCCTCCTTCCTCTGGGGTCTCCAGCCTGGCCAGCATCCTCTGCTGCTTGTCAGGAGACACACAGAGGGGTGGGGTGCCCATGTGTCCCTTTGATGGGAAGCATCTCACTGGCTGGAGGTGGCACTGTGTGGTCAGGTCTAAATGTCGCTGCACTCCGTCCTGGGCACAGAGCAGAGGGCAGCTGGACATGTTTGTGGCTGGTCTCCTCTCTCCATGCCCTGACTTCCCAGCTCGTTGGGAAGTTTGGGAAGCCCCGGGGTAGGTCTGGTGCAAGGAAGGGGGTCTGCCTCAGTGTGGGGGTACTAACACTGCTGGTCTCACCTGTGTGACCCCTGTCCCCCTCAGCACAGGGTGAGGGTTGGCAGGTATGGGGGATAACCCCTCTTTTTTCCTGTCCACCTTCCTCGGGCCAGCTCCTTTGTCCATGTCTGTGAGGTCCCTCCTCCCCTCAGAGCCATCTGGAGGGGACTAGATGGTGGTTTTCCTCTTTTTCAGTATTGGGCCCAGAATCATCAGTGACCAAATAATCATCTATTTTTTTTTTTTTGGACAATCAATTTGTCATAGTAAGAAAGTAATATTTCTTCTGCGTTATTTAGCTTTTTGTATTTATCTTATTTATTGGATAGACTGAGTTTTCTGGGGCGTGTGTATATGTGTGTGCATGTGTGTGGGGGCCCCTCACCAGCTCAGCACCATGCTGGATGCCCAGAAGCTGCTGGACATGGGTTTATGGGAGGCATCCTGCTTCCCTTGCTGCTGTTATCCCACGCCAGGTAAAGTCTGGAGCAAATAAACTGCAAAGCTTCACTGAGTTTAAAAAAAAAAAAAATTGCCTGGAGAAAAGCAGCAGGAAATGGAGTCAGGACTCCAGGTTCATTTTTTAGGAATATTGGAATCTAGATATGTACTAAAAACATTTTAAAAGTGTTTTGTCCTTCTTTTAGCTGAAATGAAGCCCATTTGAACGTCCCCCACACTGGAGGGTTTTGTTTGCTGTTGTTTGACAGAGGGCCAGCTAGTCAGTAAGCATAGGAGGAAGAAAAGTTAGAGCCAGGAGGAAGCCTGATGATTGGGAACATTTCGCTTTGTTGTTTTGCTTTGTGTCATTTTGTTGTTTCATTTCATCTCAAGTTCCTGGGTGCACAAGGCCTCTTCCTTTCCTGCTGCTGACTGCGCAGGAGATCTCTGCGTCCTGCCCCAGGATCTGCCCCGGGAGCAGCTGGCTCCCTCCCTCCTATCCCACACTCCTCTGCAGGCCCTTCGGGAAGTGCAGGCTGCTTGGAGTCTCACCGAGAGAAGACAGGGGGCGCTCTTGTCTTACAAACAGATTCTCTTACCCTGCAAACCTCCCGCACTTGTGGATCCCTCCCTCCAGCAGGGGGCGAAGGCCTGCACGTCACAGAGAAGCAGGAGGGTCCCTTCCTCGTGAGAAGATGGCTGGCCCCCTGAGGTAGGCTGCGAATTAAGTTAGTATTTGAAAAACCTTGTGCTTGGGTTTAAAACGTAACACAGGAAAACGAGGCTGCACTTTTCCCTTCTACTGACAAAAAAAAAAAGGATCTGTAAAATCCCAACAATGACAATGAGGGTAAGGCTGCAAGGTGGGGGTCCAGGCCACTCCTGTTGCCCCAGATGTTGCTGAAATCAGACTTCACTCTCCCTGCAGAATCCATAGGCCGAACTCTGTCACTAGGGTCCCCATGTGCTGGGAAAGAACCCGAGCTTGATGGGTAGAGGGGGCTGTGTCCCAGGGACCTGCAGGACCTGCCCCCAGGATGCTTCTTTGAAGGAAGGACTCAGGGTGGGAAGGGGACAGGAGCCGCTTGTGGGTTGAGGACGCTGCCCTGTTCCATCTCTCTCGCTCATTGTGAGCAAGGCAAGCGACCATTGGTCTCGGCCCCTCACCCACGTGTCCGCTTCTGTGCGAAAGTGCTCTGTAAATTGCAGGTGCTCTGTAAAGGTCATTCACAGAGACCTTCTCCTCTGACCCAAGGCCTTCGGGATGCAGGATTCCTGACCTTTGCTTCCCTCTCCCCTCCCTGCGGCTCCCTGTCCAGCTGCCTTGCACTGACTCCCTGGACAGTTATCTGCTTCTGGGAGCTGCACATCAGCATGTGAGTATTTATTTACATGCACACACAAGCAAACACGTGTCAAACAACCCCCTGGGGGCTTGTGATGGGTGGGACGTGTTGATTTTACCTTCTTATAATTACATTTTCTCCTGAAACAATTTTCAGTTAGATTTCTATTTGGCAAGGTACCAAGTAAAACGCCTCCAACCTAGAAAACGACAGGAACTTGTTTAAAACTTCCAACTTACCCTTTTCATCCTGACTTAACCTTTCTCTTTTGACGTGAATGAAGAAATGAGGGCTCTTGACTGTTACGCTTTGAGGAGATTAGAAGCACAGCTTCAGAGAATTTAGGGGAGTTTAGTGCCTCTTGGCAGCTGAAAGAAGATGCTCTGTATTTGGGGGCTCTGGCCTCTGGGAAGAAGTATTCAGTGAAAAACACAGGCTTGTTCTTGGCTCCGGAGGGACAGCGCCGACTTGGCCTCCTCCTGACCGCTGTTAGGGCCAGGTGAGTCTTTATGCTGCCTCACTGTGTGCCAGGCCCCGCCCTGAGCACTTGGCGTGGATGTGGCGCTTTGTTAGAGCGACCCTGGGACACTAGCGTAGGCACTGTGAGGTGGCCTTGGCCATCTGGGCCACCTGCTGGCTCAGTCTTCAAGCTGGCAGACTGACAGCTTGGGCGGGCAGCGCCCCTCCCCTGCCACCAGTGCTGTGCTGAAGGAACAGGGCATTTCAGAAGGTCCCAGGGAGCGGGGCCTGGGTTGGGACCCCACACTGCCCTGCTAGTGGGGGTCTCGGGAACTTCCTGCCCATCTGCCACCTCCTATACTCACCCACAACTACTGATCGTGCCAGGGCCCCTCTCCAGGGGTCTTGGGGGTATTAAATAAACCGATGCTTTAACCAGTACTGTGTGCACTGGAGCAGACATGAGAGGAGAAAGCACGTGGCAGTTTGCCTCACTTTTTCATTCCTACTGAGTTCGTAGTATAAGAAATAAAAATATTTTCTTTGACTTCTACACTGCCAGTGAGATGAAGTCATGTGAGGAAAACGTCCCGGAAAAGAGAATTCCATCCATATCCTGAAGAAAATCACTGTGTGTGTGAGCACGCACCTCAAAGCCTATGCAGGTTGAGGACAAGAAGTAAAATACATGAAAATCTTTCTGTTGGAGCCGCAGACAAGCCCAGTGATCGCCATCTGATTCCAGGCTCCTCGTAAACAGTGTTTGGTTCCACAAGGGTCTTTCTCTCGACGGGGCGCAAACCTCAATCAACAGCTGATCAAGGCATCAGCCACTAATGACTGACATTGGCTGAAATCCATGTTCTGATTATAGATATGATGTGCATCCTCATGTTAGCACACTTGGAAAATATGGAGCAATACAAAGAGGATCAGAACCACTAGAATTCCACGGGCATAGATAACCACTGCGACCTATTGCTGTGTTTTTGGGCGTGGCTCAGTAAATGATGGCCCCTTGGTCAAATCTGGCCTGCCACCTGGTTTTATAAATTCTGTGAAGTTTTATTAGTATGCATCCACATTCATTTGTTTAAATATCGTCTAGGGCCATGTTTTAGCTTCAGTGGCAGAGTTGAGTCAGGACAGATACTGCATGGCTTGCAAAGCTTAAGATATTTACTATTGGTCCTTTATATATGTAAACAGTGTGGAAAACTGGTTTTTGGGCAGTTTTTATTGTGCGAGTATGAGTGTATATGTGTGCGTGCCCATGAGCGTGCGTGCCCACGGCAGACCCGTTGAGCTGATAGATTCGGTGTGTCTTACTGAGCAAGGGGACTCTAAGAAGAACCAGTTTCAAAGTTTGTGGGGACCTAAGGAGCTAGTTTGGCCATGCCGAATGTGAGGTAGCTGGGAGAGGGGCGGTGGTGAGCAGGGTGGTCTTGATGGAGGAGGGTCTTGGTAAACTTGCAAGATATGGGTGTGAGTAATGACTAAAGTTCAGAGAGAAAGGAAAGACCAGAGATGGGCTGCGGGGAAGATGGTGTGATGAGCTGTTCTTGTGTGTGTGGGGCCGGCGGGGACTAGGGAGAAAAAATAGGAGGGCCCCACGGCCCTGGGAAGAGAGTTTCACTAGCAGTGACAAATGCTGCAGAGAAGGTGACGGAGCTAAGGATTGCGAAGGAGCCCCTGGATTGGAAAGTTGGCAGGTGGTTAGTGAGTTGTGTAGTCCCATGTGCTGCAGAGAAACACAGCCCAGGGAGGGGTGAGGAGAGGGCGCACGGGTGGGGAAATGGTGGGGTGGGGCGCGTGCTCTGGAAGATAATAGGTGTTTCCCAGAATAAGAAGTGCCCTGAAAATTTTGTACACATGTGAAATATTAGTTAATGGAAAGTTCTTTTTCCCCCTGTTATTTTAATGTGGATCCAAGTAAAATCTTGTATGTAGTTGATAGATCTTTTTGAATAAAGATGTTGTTCTATATATGTAAGATATTTTAATATGGTATTATCCATTAATTTATGTATGTGCTATGTTGCCTCAGTGTGCATATAAATAAACTCTATATTTTTAATTCCCATAATGAGCCACAAACCCTAGGGAGAGAAATTATAATATGAATCTTTTTACAAAGCTAATAATTGTGACCCAATTTTGTGTGAATCTGCTGCATTTTAGCATGTCAACTGGCTTGAAGAGATGCATATATTTATATCTTAAAGTTTAAGTAGTAAATGCTTAGTTTTAAAAAGGCATAGAAAATAACAGATTAGAACTTAATGAAACATTTCCCCCCATCCATAACAAACTAGAACTGGCTGCCAATATTTCTGATACCTTGTAATTCAGGATCACCTAGTCAGGCAGCTGTGTGCTTTTTTTTAACTGTCCCATTAGTTTTCTTAGGCCAGGTGTTACAGGAATAGTAGTTTTTTATTAATCATACTCAACCCCACCCAGCCAAGTAGAGTGATCCCAGGGGTGACTCTGAGAGAAAAGGGGTGTATGTGAGGGGACAAATGTCTTTACTTGTGGAAAGAGCTTTGTGGGAGATGGGAAGTGGGGAGGGGCATGAGAGATGGAATGGGGGAGGGGGAGGGGCATGGTGAGGGTTGGGAGGTGGGGGAGGTTCAGAAGAAGATCCTTGAGAAGATGACTACATGTTATTTCACCAATGAGTTAATTTTTTCTGTTTATTGTGCGGTTAGTAGGCCCCGATTTTTCTCATCGACCTCCACATGGGGTGGGGTTTGCTGGGTGTGGATGAAAAAGGGGCCACATACTGAATCTGACCAGCTCAGGGGAGGCCTGCATGACGGGTGTTACAAACTCAGAGACAGGAAGGAACCACATAGGATGGTCTGAAATTACCTAACTAAAGGGGAGTCATGGCAGGTAGTTATGTTCTAGGTCAGTATCTACCTTGACAAAGATCAATCTCTACCTTAACTGAGCCTGTCTGTTGTCTTTTTGCATCTGTGATAACATCATCTTTAGAATGTCAGCGTACTCTTTTCCCAGATCCCACAGGGCACAACCTCCCACCACAGCAGAGACCACAGAACCCCTTGTTGTTATCCTGCTCCCCGTATTTCTTCTCTGTGCTGTATATGTTGATAACTGTCCTGTACTCACCCAGGTAAAAGAAGCTATGTGTCTCTCCATTTTACTTTTTACCCAATGCCAGAGATTTCCCTGCTTTACTTTCTCCCATGTGGCAGATCCTGTCCTGCAGAATCCATATGCTATGGCCGATTTGTAAATAAATGCACAGGGACTATGTAAATCCTGTGGAGAAAAAAAAGGGGACTGCATGGCCACTCTCTCAAGGGTAGAGTGCCTTTAAGTGCCTCGGCCACTCTCTTAAGAGGAGAGTGCCCTGAACCTTGCCTTGACAGGCTTTTGTTGGCTTTATCATAGCATATATCAAAGAAGGTTTTCATTCATTACACTTAGGTTTGCTTTAGGTAATTACTTTTTATACATATCAACAGAAAGGCTGTTACAGAATACTTCTTACAGATTAACAAGGAAAGAATGTTGCAAATGCAAGGGAATGATAAGAGTAATTGGTCTGGTTACACTTCAATCCTTGGGAGAGTTAGCACAGACTTCAGGAAGCCACTTCAAAGATACGCAGCAAGCATCTGCTGCCTCAATCCAGGGTGAGAGATTTTTAGCCAAGAGCAAGTCACAAAGCAGCCTAGGTATAAAGCAGGCCTGATTCTCACGAGAGAACCGATCCGTGGGTTTGGCATCCTGTGTGCCACCACACACATATGGACTTTTCCATAAGGCTGAGCTACAATTGCCAGGCAGATCAGTCCCCAACACTCCCAACTCCCTAATTTATCATCAAAGGATTTCATGTAACCTCCCCTTACATCTCCCCCTTTGATTCTGGTGTATAAAATACACTGGTAAGTGTCCTGCTGCATGGAAATCCTGGGAAAGTGCAATGGAGGGGTGTGTGTCTAATCTAGTGATCTACAATCTGGCCTACAGCAGAAAGCTGAACGAGTTGAAGGAGGAGATCGTGACTGAAAAATCCCTGGCTACTAGAACTGACCAGGACAGCAGAACTGCCTTGCATTGGGCTTGCTTAACCAGACATAGAGAAACTGGAATTCTTGCTGCAACTTGGAGTGCCAGTGAATGACAGAGATGGTGCTGGTTGGTCTCTTCATATTGCTGCTTCTGCTGGCCAGGATGAGATTGGAAAAGCCCTTCTGGGAAGAGGTGCTCAAGTGAATGCTGTCAATCAAAATGGTTTTACTCCCCTACATTATACAGCTTCCAAAAACAGGCACAGGATCACTGTCATGTTACTGGAAGGCGGAGCTTATCCAGACACTAAGGGCCATTCTGAGGCTACAGCAACGCACTGGGGAGCAGCCAAGGGTAACTTGAAGATGATTCATATCCAAGACACTGAGGGTAACCTGTGATGGTTACACTTGACCTGTGATGAGGAGAGAGTGGAAGAAGTGAAACTGCTGTTGTCCCAGGGAGCAAGTATAATTGAAATGGGGTGCAAAGTGGGGGTTCCCAGAATACAGGAGAAATTCCCCACAGCCCATGGTTGGGGGGTGAGGGAAGGAGATGATATGGTGTTTAAGATACTTTGTGTAACTATGGCAAGTTGATAGCTAGTTGATAGCTATGCTGCTGCCCTGGGCAAAAGGTCTACCTGACTTTCAGAATATTCAGTGACTTGTGACATAGCCACGGGAGGTGGCCCAGCCTGGATGTCCGTCTGTCATGGGGGACTCCTGTCATGACTAAGCATGGCAGCTGAAAGAAGGTAAAGATGTAGGGGAACTGGCAAAAGTAGCACATTGTAGAAGTGGCTGGATATGAGGTCATTAGGAAGCTCTCGGTCAGTATTAAAATGAGGGTGGGCTGAGAAAGAAGGAGGCAGCCATGAGGAAAGAGCCACGAAGTCTGGGGATTTGGCCTTGAGGTCTGAGAGAGGAAGCAGCAAGCAGCTATACAGTTCATAGTGAAGCAGTCCACTAT
This sequence comes from Micronycteris hirsuta, assembly GCA_004026765.1. NCBI lineage: Eukaryota > Metazoa > Chordata > Mammalia > Chiroptera > Phyllostomidae > Micronycteris > Micronycteris hirsuta. The sequence continues at coordinate 129,803 of PVJI01001177.1, read as the reverse complement.
GAAGGCTGGTTTGTGAGGTAGAAGCCATGCCAGCTGGGAGTCAGGATTCTTCCACGCGGCCTGGGGTAGTGAGGAAGGCAGGCATGCCGGATGAGGAAAGGTGCAAAAAGAGAACCGATGGAGCTGTGCGGGAACCTGTCGAACCAAGCACGGATTTGCGGGAGATGCTTTGGAACTGAAGCGTGACCGGAATGTACACTTCTGTTTCTCTGAAGGACATACAGAGGAGTCACCCCCTTGGGACGTGTGCCTCCCTGGACTCCACCAGGATCCACTGTGACACGGCATGTTTTCCTGAACCACTACATGGAGGCTGAGGAAACTGCACCCCAGATCCTGAAGGGGAGAGCTGTTGCAAGAGGATGGCGACTCGGAGACCCATGAGTGTGTCTTCCAGAGGAGATGGAGACCTGTTCGCACAGCCGGCTTAAGAACAGATAAGGACATGGGGAACTTTTGAGCATGCTTTCGGCTTACAGCCTGGTGAGGAGCAGGGAAGTGCTGGGTCTCGTGGGAGAACAGGGCTCTGAACAGGAGTGCTCCCAGACCCCTGAGGTTGGAACCCTGTAAGTAAAAGCCTGTTTCCTTGACAACACTCTTTGTTGGGTCATGCATCAAGGCAACATGTGGATGGCCTGTTTGCTTAGTTGCATTTATACTGAGGATAAAGAAGAAAAGACACCCCTGCAAGTGGCCAAAGGTGGCCACACTCAAGGGAATGGTGGAAGGCTAAGCAGATTGGATTTATTCTGACTTTGTATGTGATGTGGTTGTCCTCAGCGTCCTGGAAACAAATGTGCGTGTGCAGAAGACATTGTCTATTAAAGGTGAAGTTTTTTTCATGTTCAAAGTCACAAACATTCTGGATATTGTTCCTGTTAAGATATTTGTTCTATTTTGCTTTCCAAGAATTGAATAACTGTAGATATTGTTCTACTACGTTGTGTATTCTATACAGAATTTTGGTTAACTTTGAGTGAGTGACTCCGCGGCTGTTGTGCGGCCCCAGCACTTGGCCATGCGCCGTGTGTCTTCCTCCGAGGCAGAGCCGCCGCAGCAGCCTCCAGCCAGTTGTTCTGCGAAATGTTTGTGGTGGATTCTAGAATGTTCCTTCTGTACAATTGAAACACGTCCTTACTCATTTTTTCAAGTTTACTCAGAGGCCTATACCAAAAGCTTCTGTTTTTTCAACAGTGTGTTTAGTTTATTTTTGTTATAGGAGGAATATTTACATGTTTTAGAGGACCAAATCTTCAACTGGAGGGCCCACTACTCCAAGTTTGGCATTCATAAGCACTAAAATAAAGAGAAATTACAGCCTGTGTACTCAGGTGTCTTTTTAATGAGCTATTTCTCTCCATAAAAAGTGTTGTTTTTAAAGAAGAAGTTTTGAAGTGCCTATATTAAGTCATCCTAAATTAAAAAGAGTGTAATTTTAACAGGCTGTTAGAAAAATGTACTTTGATTTGTACTTTGAAACTAAAAAAATAAAATGTGGAGTGAATTTAAAAGAGTGGTAAAACTGCTGTTTTCTGGAGTGTTTTCTCAACCCACTGAGATTTTGCCTCTCAGCAATTGTCAGTTTGGTTCAAATAAACTCATAGAAATTCTCTACAGGTTTGGCGGTTTCTTGCATTGATAGGGTGCAGGACCGGTAGAACTACCCAGCCATCCTTTCCTGACGCCGTCAAAAAGACAGGTCTGCAGGGAGTTGGCTGTCTCCGACCAAAGTTTGTGGGCCCTTTGTCCATCACATGCAGAGAATGTTGGGGCAACAGGTATTTTTTTTTTTCTTCAGAGAAAAAGTGGTTTTATTCATCAGGCAACCAGATGAGGAGACCAGAAAGGGAGCTCAAATTAGTGTCTCCAACGAAGACTTGAAACAAATTTAAAGAATAAGCTGAGGACGGGCCATACATATTATTAATTCTAATTCAGGGGGTCTGACTGGATAGTTTTGGAATTAAGCCATTTAAGGTAAGGACTGTGAAGGATGCCAGGAGGGGACTAAGGAATTCCAATGTGGCAGAGTTTGATGGGTCAGTCCTGTATGTGTCCATATTGGGCTGGGCACCAGATCTTCTCCCTCGCGGGCCTCTGTCTTCTTAATGGGCTCTGGATGGGAAGCAGAGTCACCACTGTTACTTTAGTTCCGTGAATCCTGGTTCCACTGTGCTCTCTAGGTCATTTTTGAGTCACATGGCCATAATTGGACCTGCGCAAGCCTCTGGGCCCACTCAAGCCTCTGGGCCCAGCTTGATCTGGCTGGTCTGGTGGCCTCTTGAGTGTTGTGAGGAGGTCTGGTGTTATCTCCTGAAAAACACTAAAAAAAAAACAAAAACCAACCCAACTAAAACAAAATGAGAGAGAAAAAGAGAGAGAAAGGGAGGGAGAGAGGACACTATAGGGTATGGTTTCAGTGTTGGTGCCAGGTTTCAGCAGTGAGACAGAGATATGCCGCCCCATCCTCACTGCCCCCCAACCCCGCCCATCTCTGGACTCCCAGGGAGCGAGGATGAGCAGGAGGGTGCTGGGCAGCTCCTCCAGGTTCTGCTCCCTCCTGTCTCTGCAGAAAAGCCTTGAGAAAGTGTTGGGCCACCTGCCAGTCCTGGATTCCCTGGACCAGTAAGGGTGCTCTCAGGACCCTAGAGGCAGGGAGGCTTTGTGTGTGCATGTGGAGGTGAGGGTCCCAAGGGGTCTCCAGTCCAGCCCAGAGACCAGACTCTGCACGGGTATCAGAGCAGAGTCCCCAACACCATCCAGGTGAGAATGTTGAGGCTGCAGAGAGATGTCCCTGGTCCAGCCTTCTGGCCCCTCCCATGGAGCTGCCCCAGCCCTGGGGATCTCTAGAGGCAAAGAAAACTCAAAGATGGTGTGTGGTGACAACCCTAGCCCTTCCCTTTCTAGGAGCAGTGGAAATCGCTCAGACACTGCCGAATTTGTTTTTGGCTGCAGTCGGATATTTGAGTGTGAATCTCCAGTCCGGGAATCTGTGTGTTAGGATGCACAGCACCAGCAGGTCGGAGTCGTGCCTTTGCCGGGAGAGCTGTGATCTTAACTAAATTTATCCTGAATTTCCTGCTGTGCCAGATCCGTCTCGACTTTGACCTTTAAGAACATGGCTCCTTGTATTATGTAACTGCACCGCACTGGGTGTGAGTTGAAGGCAGTGACAGGAGATCATGTGCACAGGACAGAAGAGCTTTCTTCCTGCTCCAGGACAGCTGCTATCTGTGACTGAGGCAAGGTGGGGGCGCAGGTGGAGCCTGCTCCTTCTTCTAGCCTCTCTTTGAGGCAGGGCCCTATTCCTACATCCCCTCCACCCCAACAAAACTTACCCATCCTGGGCCCATTGCTTCCTCTGCAAGGAGCTGGCAGATTGATCCAAATGAATTTCAGTTAAGATGTAAGACCCATGAGAAAGCCAAGGGGTGAGTGTTCCACCCTGGCTCTCCTTATACTCACATGAGACACTCATCAACCCAACAACCATTGTTGCTTGGCCCCATTCCCAGAGATTAGGATTTAGCTGAGTTGTGGTCCAGCCTAGATGCCAATGTTTTAAAACTCTCTTGGCATTTTTGCTGTGCAGCCAGGGCTGAGCTCCACTGATTAAAGGCATTACTTTCCCAGGTAACATTTGTCCTGCAGAAGCCTCGAAGCCTTCACTTCTTGAGTCTATAAACCAAGGAACTTGGTTTCTATGGTCTCCTCGATCTGCTAGTTCCAATGTTTTATGAATGCTGTGGGATGCTTAACAGTGCTTGAGGCCACAAAAGCTGCCCTAAATGACATTTTAATTTTGGTTGTGTTATACTTACATCCACCAATATGCCTACAGGGAAATTTCCGAATTGATGCTGAGCTCATTTATACATTGCTTCTTGTTTTCCTGATCATCATGTAGCCCCATGAATTTTCACACACTGAACACACCCTGTTACTAACCACTTAGCCAGAATAAGACACAGAGCTTTGTCAGGCCCCTGGAATTCCTCCTTGTACAGTAAGTCCTCAGCATCATAGATGGTTCTTGGAACTGCAGCCAAATGACAGATAATGAAACCAACTTCAGCCTACGCTAATTGATGTAAACCAGAGTTATGTTCCTATGGTATCTCATTGATGTTAGAACAAAATGATGTTGAACAAAAAATGATGTTATTTGAAGAGCTACTCTATTTCCTTAGGTCACTTCTTCTATTCTCCAAGAGTAGTATCTGTCTCGACCTTTATTACCATAGATTGGCTTTGCTGGTCTTGAACTTGACCTCGGTGGCATCACACAGGATCTTTTTTTCCTATATGGCTTCTTTCACTTTACCATGACTTTGACATTTATTCGTGTTGTTACAGACATCAGCAGTGCATTCTTTTTCATCACTGTGTGCTGTGGACTGAGTGTTTGTGTCCCCCAATATTCATATGTTGAACCCTAAATCTCCAATGTGATGGTATCAGGAGGTGGGAATTTCATATTTTGCTGTGTGTGATGCACTCCTGTGAATGATGCACTCCCACGTTTTTGGCCCAAACTTTCAGGGGAAAAAAATCTTTCATTTTAATTTTTTAAATCATTTTTTAATTTATTTATATTTAGAAACAAAACTGATTATCATATTCCAGGGTATTATTTTTCATACAGATATCATTATTACTTTCTAGAGTTAGACTTTTAATACATAAGCACAAATACAAGAATTAAAAATATTTATAGAGATATGGAATTAGTACTACCCATGTATAATGCGCATCCTTATTTTTCCCTCAAAAGTTTGGGCAAAAAATGTGTGCATTATACATGGTAAAGTCCAGTGAGTCATGAGGGTGGAGCCCCCGTGAATGGGATTAGTGCCCTGATGAGGGGATGAAGGGACCCGAGTTCTCCTCGTTCTCTTCCCTGTCAGGACACAATGAGATGTCAGCCATCTGCAAACCTGGAAGTGAGTCCTCACTGACACTGAATCTGCTGGAGCCTTGATCTTGAACCACAAGTCTCAGGACCTGTGAGAAAGAAATGTTTAAGCCACCTGGTCTGAGCTATGCCATCATAGCAGCCTGACCTAAGACACTGTTTCACATTCCATTATCCGAATATAACCAGAATCGGTTTATCCTTTCTCTGGATGTATACTTGAGCTGTTTCTACTTTCTGGGTATTTTCAAGCTGCTAGGAAGATTCTCATATTTATCTCTGATTTTTAGCAAACAGTCTTAATCTGGATTTATTTCATCAGAACTTTGAAATGCTGGTCTTGGCACTCAGGAGGAAGATTGTACAGGAAATGGGCCCACAGGACATCTGTTTGGTTTTGATGTGATGTGAACAAAGAATCACGATCACTGCATTCGGATTTAATTAAGCTGTGTGATTTTAAAGACACACTTGGCCACTGCTGTACTACCTGAAAAACGGACAGATGGAGTTTGTCCTGGGCAGCAGGAACTGGCACTGCCGCGGCTTGTTCCCAATCCTCCCGTCCTGGAGGTGGATGCGATGGGGCTGAAAGTGACAGGTAAGATGGGGTGGAAGCAGAGGATAAACTACATTGCCGGAACTCACGTGCGTCATGGACGTGTGTCCCACAGCACGCAAGGGCAACCCCCCCGCACGTTCTGAATTGTGCTTCCTGCTCAGTGAGTGTTTACAGGTGATTTTAGAAAACCACAGTTATGGCTAATGACTGCATTTTCTAAAATTTCTCTGTGTCTATGGCTGCATTGGGGAAAGTGGACTGGCCTTGACTCCCATCCTCGGTCACTTACTTAATGCAGGAAATATGTGGGAATCTTGTTAGATGCAAGGAAGGAGTCAAATCTTACTACAGTACCCAAACTTCTCACTGCCTCCATCACCCACCGCTGGCTGCACCTGTTCTCCTGAGAGAAGGGAAGGAGGCCAGCCTCATGCTGGTGGACTGCCATGTTCCCTGCGCTGGAGGGCAGGAGCAGGAAGCTGCAGTGCCCTGGGTGCCAACATCGCTATCTCCGTCCCTCTGTATTTACCCCATTGGATGGAAATTACTATCACATTTGGCTTAGTACAACTGACTCTGCATCTTATAATCTGCCGATCCTTTCTCTGGATGTGCACCTCAACTGGAAGTGATCACTCCCACTTTTTCACTCCTAAAGCACATAGCCATCACTTATGGATCACACTACTTGTTGCTGTACTCAGGACAGTCTTCTCTCTCTGCTTCATGGTGCAGCTTCAGGAGGGTGGTATCTCTAGCTGTTATGAGAACAAGTTCTGGATGCAGATTTCCTGCTACAAATCCCTGCATCTGCTCTTGCTAGCTATACTGAGGGCCAGCTAACTTTCCCATCTGTAAAATGGGCCAGATCTTCGTAAAAACTCAGTGTTTTTGAGTACTGTGTTGCCACCGTTCAAGGCCGGACAGGTTCACACGGCATTTGGATAGATGGAAGGTAAATTGTCGAGCCATCAGGATGCCTGACATGCCTTTATTCGAGGGTGGGTGAGCCATGCATGCCACAAGCTGCATGTCCCCCAGCTTATCCCTGCATGTCACATTGAATGTCACACAGTGGGAAGTCCCAACTCCCTTATATACTACATGCAAACAAAGCCTGCAGGGAGCCAAAATATTGTGTGATAGCATGATTCTGTGCATGCGGGCCCACTCAGTGTTAGAGGAATGTAGTTTATCGGACCCAGTCTCAAGGCTATGAGAACACAGCTTATCTTAGTTCCCCAGACATCTACATGAGAGAGCCAGACTGCCTCCATTTACCCTACAAGTACGAAAGAAGTCCTTACATGTAAATTAATTAATATATCCAAGCATTTAGAGTATACTGAGTACTCAATAATGCTGGCTGCTACTTTTCCTACTTTAATTAATATACACACGGCATTGCCCTTTAAATATACGTTATTTTGTTCTTACTTGATTGTCAGCTCTTTGGTGATAAAGATTATATCTTACCTGCAGTGACAGGCACCCCAGTGGGGAGTTAGGAGGGTCACTGAGAGCATTGTTAGTGGAACAGCCTCCAGGTCCCCAGGGAAAAATGTCCAAGGGGGCTTTGTAAATGCTGTTTGGGCTTCCAGATCTACTGGGATCTTCATCATAAATTGGGAACGTCAAGGGCTGAGGGTTACCGGGGTATGTATGCTCACCTGCAGGCCTGCTTATTTGGGGCTTCCTCACGCAAGAACTCTGATGCCCACGTAAGGGGACCCTGAGGAAGGAAGGGAGGGCAGGGAGCTGGCAGTCAGAGTAGGACACGGATGGGAACTGGAAACTCAGTGCCACTCCCATGGTGCCCTGAGCTTGAACTGCCCTCTGAGGCTGGTAAGTGGAGGAAACCCAGCTTCCTGTTTCACTTTCCAGGGGACCCATCACTGATGCTCAACATGTATTTGCTGAATAACTGAATTCAGTGGCTTGAAGAGGAAGGGCTGCTAGGAGTCGGCCCTTCCCTGACTACTGCAAACCCAAGCAAGCCTCACCAGTTGCCGGCCCTGGATTGAGGGTGGTCTCAGGCAGAAGCCTGTGGGTGGTGGCAGTGCCAGGCCAGATGGCAGAGCCTGGCTGCGAGCACGACACTTACAGCTCTGCTTGGGCGCAGCGTCAGCTGCAGGGCAGCTGCCCACGTGCCAAGGAGCTGAGTTTACACAGGGAGATAAACCAAGTTGTGGAGAACAGCATGAGTGGGGGAAAGAAGTCGTCTGTCTTGCAGTCCCAGGACATAATATATTCATGGCTCAGGACTTTCCAAACAAACAGATATTCATTAAAAAGCACTTAAGTAAAACAAATAACCTGGCAAACGTTTATAAAATATTTATAAGACACAGGACCTTTTTATGTGCAAGAATTTATTTATTAATTTTTATTCCAGGAAGAGCTATTTTTGGAGCCAATGAAATTATTCTGGAGGATTAAAAAACACACACACACCCAAGAAAGCCAAGACTTTAATTATTGTGACTTAAGTTTTTTTTTTTTTTGGAGGGGGAGCTTACAAAACCTATTTGCACTTTAATCTTTTGCCAGCAATTCCCCCATCCCTCACATTGACAGAAAAGGCGAACTTATTCGACTTAACAGATAAAGAAAAAGAAAGTTCAGGAAGAAATCAAGCTAAGATAAAATCACTCGGTTCTTTGATTGTTTTATTTTATGATGTGAAACCCAATAATTCAGACTTGTTTTACTAGTAAATGAATAAACATCCTGGTTTGTAGAATGTTTTAAAATGACTAGTGTTTATTTCCCTTTGTCCCACGTTTCATGGAATTATTGCAATTTCCGGGTTACCTATTTGACCACTGCCATTGGCCAAAGGGAGAGGACAGAGCGGAGCAGCTGGGGCAGCGGGCGATTATGGACCATCCCGCAGAGGGGGCAGTGGAAGGCGTGGGGCTCAGCACATGGCCCACAGGTGCTGCGTGTGGAGTCACAGGCCAGTCCCCCAAAGCACAAGGGTTTCACTGTCCTCTCTGTGTTGTTCCCAGGAGGGGCTCTTGGCCAGATGGTTCAGGGAATATGCGTACAAGTCATGCTGGGAGTGTGGCCAACACTTTTCCCTTTTTGTCTTGAGGTTCCTATCCTATGGGGCATTAGCCCAGCACATGGAGGAAGGCCCAACTCCATCACTCATCCCCAGGGGGCTGAAGGCATGGGGTGGACAAACCTTGTGGGCAAGAAAACAGTTACCCTGATGCCTCACAAGACTCCGCCTCAGCTTGGGATGTCACCCACTACCCTGCTGGGGAGGTACTCTTAGACTGCAATTCCCCAGTCCCGGGGAACATGGGCAAACCACTGCCTGAGGCTCATCAGTCTCCACTATCTTTCCCAGTTCCTCCAGGCACAGAGTGTCTGGAACTCCCTAAGTTTCTCCTGTGACAACCTGGACCAGAGATCTGAGTTGCCCCAGTTTGGGGAGCAGACACTATCTCAAGACAATGACTAGGAGAGGCAAGCTGAACCCCCACAGTTCTTCTGTTCTTATCCTCCCAATGTGCCAGGTTGCCCTTGCCCCAGGCCAAGTCCACCACCCCATGAGTTCAAAACTGTCTGCACCTCCATGTTTTGTTTTTTTTTTATCTCCAGAATTCTCCAGCTTAATCTTGGCCAAGGGAGCTTGGGGTCATGCTAGTTCAGCATTTGGTAGGAGCCAGACACCTTCTAAACAAAGAAAAGATCATAAAAGTTCTTTAATTAGAGCCTCAGTTGTTCGTAGATAATTAAGTCCTACAAAGACTTTGTTCCCAGAGAGATAAACATAGCTGGCACCAACCCAGACTCAGGCCTGATTCAAATTTTGTAATAATTTGAACAGAGTTTGAGATGCTTTATAATATATTACAATATATCTTTGGATCATTCATTTTTTATAAGAAACAAAATGGCACACTGGCTGTGGTCATTCTCGAGGTGATTTATATGGGAGAGTATGAAATAGGTCTTCCTGTCAGGTAAAGTTAGTGGGAAAATGTCTCTGCCCGAGACTGACAGTTACGCTTATGCAAGTGCCCTTGAAACGCAGTCGGATAGCTTGGGTGAGGTTTTAGCTCCTGGTTGTCATTTTAGAGCTTAATTTTGGTCTCGAAGAAATAATTCTTGCATTTATAATTTCCCAAACCTGAACTCTGCAGGGCAGAAAACAAGATCATATTTTTATTTCTAAATTTCAGCCTCAAGACAGTTAACTTAAGGGAATGACAAAGAGTGTGTGCAAGATGGCTTCAGAGGCTCCTATGAGATCATTAAAGACATTTATCACTAACTGAAGATCACAACTTTTACATTTTGAAAGATGTGAAAACATAAAGTACAGAGGCACAGACATCTATAGTTGAAAAAGTGTTGACTCTTCGGCAACTTCCCTGCACGCTATTGTTCTTATGTTACATTTTGCACTTTTGTCTATTTAATGAATTTTTAAAAATGGAGACAAAAAATTACAAAGCAATCATGATCACGCCTTTGCTGACTGTTCTATAGCACTGCTAGACAGACAAAATAATGGAAGGTCAGGGAGGCAAGAGCGAGGAATCGGTCCGTTTGTGGATGGATGTGTGTCTGTCCACTCATCCTGAGACTGGCCTGGTCTCAATAATCACCTACTAATGTATATCAGGTAACCTGGCAAGATTTTAATATCGAACCATACAATCTTAGTATATGAAGGGCTTTCGGGTTACTTAGTCTGACACCGAATTTTATCCATGGGGAAACTGAGGATCAGAGAGGAAATGATACTAATAAGTTCATGTCATTCTGGTGACACAGATTTGTTGTCTGAAAGTCACTGCCTGGATAAATTGAAAATTATAGCTTTGGGTCAGGAAAATGTTCTGAGAAATGAGAACTGCTTGAGAATGTGTGATAAATGGGAGCTTTGAAATAATCTATTTTCTACATATTAACATTGAAACTGCTCAGCTGTAGTTTCCCAAACGCACGAGCCAGAGACCCAAATCGGTCTTGGCTGGCACCTGCCCATGTCCTCCCCGTGGAACTCTCGGGGACATAAGGACCTAGATTATTAGTTAGTGACAGCATCACATCCAGAGAAAAGGGGAGTGGCATGGGGTTTATAGTCCCTTAATTTCTGCACACACTCAGTTAAGACAGTTAATTTCTTTTAAGCTCCGGGACTTTCAGATTTTTTAGTACACCAGTGTGCAGTGTTCTCAAACTCATTTAATCAGTGCACCTTTCCGAGCTGTGTGTGGGGCACTGCCCCACTGGGGTAGGTTGGGGAATGGTGGTAAGATGTCAGGAGCTGGCAGTACAGGTTTTAGGTGCCAACTATCAAGTTGCGTATGAAGTGCAACAGAACTTTGAATCTTTGCAGCAACTCCTCCTTAAGGCAGATACCAGCTTACAGGTGAGGAAACTGGGGCACAGATTTCCCTTAGGGACTCGTCAATGGTGGCTGCTACTCAGTGGTGGTCAGGCTCACCTCCAGGGCCCAACCTGCTAAGTCCTGGCCACTGTGGGTGCCACTGGCTCTGAGGCCTGCCTATTTCTGGGGGTCAGTGTTTTCCTCACTTCTGTCTCTGCATCTCTCCATCAGGGCCTTTGGACATGCTAGTCCCCCTTCCCTTTATTCCCAGTTAATACCTACTCACCCTTTAGATGTCATCTGAAGGTCACTCCTCAGGAGGCCTTTCCTGGTCCATCTGACTGAGTTCTCTATGCTGAGGTCCTTCTGTGCTCACCACCTCGCCAGCCACTAATCACAGGTCTTATGTCCTTCCCTCCACCGCAGGCAGGGGGCAGGCCTGGTCTGCGGTACATACAGAATGCCAAAGGCAGGGGCTTAGTACAGCGAAGATAAAGTCTCCTGGCCTACTGGTTAGTCTCTCAAATTTGCAATAGTGCAGAAGACTGGAAAATTTGCTTGTTCGGTGGTGAGGTACTAGCTCAGTATCTTGAAGAGTTAACATATACTTCATGTTTATTATGGTTCACAGTCTTCTGTGTCTCTCTAAAATGGAGGACACACATACAAATCGACATTTCTCTGTCTTCAAATAACAAAACTATGTCCCCAAGTACTAGTCACAGCGGTAGCTCTCCTTGATCTTTAGCGTCGGTGGTATTTTTAGATGGGCCTTTTGATTATCTGGCTCTTACATAGTCAGAGGAAAAACAAACACCATTGCCCTCCTATCAACACAGCTGACAAAATTTACTGCACTCTTTGAACAACTTTAAAAGTGGCATTCTTATATAATGAAAGGGTTGTCCCTTATTTCTAGCTTTATGGCTATTATGCTATCTTCCTCTACTATTTCACGTGCTTTTTGAGAAAACAGAATCATCGTGCAGAGCCCCACCTGCAGCGACTGGGAGCCATAATGATCAAGGCTGAGCGGCGAAGCTGAAGATGCCAGGTGTTACATAAACGCTAACTTACTAATTGCCACTGCTCGCCCCTTCCCCGTTGTGACCTCTCTCCTGCAGTGGTAATTTTAAGATGGGAGTTTTTCTTCATATGGCTTAGGGAAAGCTCAAAAATCAAAATTGAACTTCGAAATGTTCTTTAAAAAAAAAAATACATTTGAAAGGCATCTTTATATGGCAAGTTGTTTTGCTCACACACGGTTATCAAATGTCCATGTTCTCTGCAAGCGTCATTTTTGTCTGTCATTTTGCAATGATCATCTCTCTCGTTGCTACTCACTGAGCAGTTCTCAGCATCTAATGGAAAGTGCACTGAAGAGGCATACCTGTTGGAGGCCCGGACCCAGTGCTGCCGTGCCCACGGAGCCAGGGCTCCTGAGCGGGCACCCTAGATAAATAGGAGCCACCACTGACCTGCGGGTGGGGAGACCGGCACCTTACAAAACTGGCCCCTGAGAAAGAGGCTGTCTGTACTTTCAGACTTGCCGTTTCTCTCTGGGTCTTGGAGACTGGAAGCCTTCCCTCACTGCTAAGCAGGTGAGTAGTGTGTGAATAGCAGCAATAGCCACATTTAGTCCCAACCTGTTTACTCCTGTTTGGCTGCAAGCCAACCCTTTATGCACATGTCCCTGGCTCAAGGAGACAAGATGAGGTCTTTCGGAGCCATTTCAGATGGTCCCTCCTGAGGAAATGAACTTGACACCACTCTTGGAAAAATGATGACCCCTTGGCTAGTGGATCCATTGTAACTGAGTGAGGACCTTAACAACAAAGTTTTTGTTTAGTAGAAAGGTCAACCAAACAACCTTGGAATTACAAGAATCTCAGAGTTGCAAAAACCTTTGGACAGGCCTCAGGACTTTTGAGATCAACGTTGGGCTTGTTCAGGTACACCCGTTTGCCACTGTATGTGTCCTGGTGTAGTGTATGCATATGTGTGTGTGTGTATATAAAATATGTCTATATATATGTATATATAACACGTGGCTATGTAAATGACCCTATTGAAAATGTGCAGATAGAATACCTAAATACAGAGAAACAATACAAAATTTGCAATTTATTAAACTTGGAATGTTTAAAATTTATTTCAACTGTTTAAGTAAAAAAAAAAAGTTACACGGTTTTACTCTGACATTCTAGGTCTTGATTAAAGTCTGGACCCAACATTGTAATTGGTGTGCCCAGACCCAGGCACAGGTGTGCTGGAAGCCGCTCCCAACAGTTGATTCGCCAAAGCCACTGGGACCCCCTTCTCAATTCCACGCTCAGTAACAGCAAGTCGGTAGCTTGAAATCGGCCATGGTAGCAGTATTTACACCACAGCCATCAGCAAAGACGACAAACTAGGTCTTTTCCATTCCCAGGAGAGCCCAATGTTAAAACTTTACCAGCACAGCGCTGCTTCTGACTTTCAGTATTTGGAAGAGCCCAATGCAGTATGGAGGCTACAACTTCTATTTGTAAAACCTGGAACTCTCTTTTATATAAATTGAGAAACATGGCAGTGATCATGAAGGGTATCAGGAGCACCTGCAGCCGGAGGGGCCATTCTGACCCATGGCAGGCACCTTGTCTGAGAGCCAGAGGAGGCTGCTGCCATAGGCTCTTCTTTGCCGCAGGTCCAGCACTGTCTTGCCAATCCTGGTGACATTTGGAACATGTAGAAGTGTTATCTGGTGTTTTCCAGTTCCTTTTCAGAGCCTGAATGACAGTGTCAAAGCACACATGTCTTAGTACCTGGTGAGAAGAGAGATTTGCAAACAGGCTCACCGATAACGCTGAACACTCCTTTGAGCATCACAGGGCCGTGACCAGTCACCTTCCCATCTCACCTTGTTGCTGAGCTGCCAGTGCAGATACGGGCTATCTGATAATGAAATGGAGCTGACGCCTTTCTAGAGGCACACAGCTGGGATGCAGGGCCATCTTGGGAGTGGATTTACTGATAGGTATTTAGACACTTCCACTTTCCTCTGACACCAGAATTCAGTAACAGAAATGAGAGTTAATTTGTTTAAGGAGGAACCCGCTAAGGAGTCTTACAAGCATTTTCTAATGCACCCTTGACTGTATAACCATTGCCTGCAGGATTTTTTTTTAGCAGCTTTATTGAATTACAATCACATAACATGTACTTCATCACTGTAAGTATGGAAGAATGAAAGTACAGTGGTATTTTAGAAATATACCGTTGTACAACCATCACCACGACCAGTTCATTTTTCATCAACCCCAAGAATTTCCTCCAGAGCGTTGGCAGTAAATCCTGCTTCCGCTCCCAGCCACAGGCAACCACGGATCTTTTGGTTTCCATGTTGGTTGTCTGTTCTAGAAATTTTCACATAAATGGAATCATGTAAATGTGCTTTCACGTCTGGCTTCCTTTAGCACAGTGGTTTGAGATTCATCTGTGCTGTTGCCTGTATCATCATGTTCCTTTTAGCTGCTGAGCAGCGTTCCATGGCAGGGATGCACCACATTTTGCTAATTTGCCTATTGATGAGCATTTAGGTTGTTTCCAGTTTGGGGCTACGAAGAATGCTGCTGCTGTGGACATTTGTGCAAAAGTCTCTGTGTGGACATGTGTTTTCGTTTTCAGGGGCAGGGGTAGATACCAAGGAGTGGAATGGCTGGGCTGTATGATAAGTTTTCCTTTTGAAGAAACTGCCAAACTGCTTTCCAAAGTTACTTGAAAATCAACTGTGATAGACAGTTACATAAGATTGTGGTTCACCAGTTCTTCTGGAAGCAATTTAAAATGCCCTGAAACATATTAGAGTTCAGCCAAGGCAATGAAGCCAAGTCAGGGACTCCTGTGCCTGCGCAGGGACTCGGGATACAGGAGGAAGCATCACTGGGAGGTGCTATTTCTCCACGAGGCTAAAAGTGGCCAAGACATCAGACTTTTAGCTCTAGTTAGTTTTTCTCTCCTCTGCTCATAAATGTGTTACATTATTTATACTCCATGAAGAATTTTGGCAGGGGTTGCCTGGTGGTTTATTACTGTCTGTTGTTTTTCTTCTTTGTCATACCTCGCTTCAGACGTTCGAGCTGACCCCTTTATCTCAGCAGTGGTACCTCGCTAATGTTATTCCTCCAGGAGTTTATTTTGAAGGAAGCTGCTTTTCCCTTCTCTTTTTATATTTAATAAAGTGATAGAGCAGTTTACAACTAATTAAGATTGCACTTTCTCATGGGTAGTGGTATTAGTGGGGTTGAAATGCTGGATTAGACCCACTCCTTCCTCAACAACATCAAACTTAAAACATTTTTGAAATATGTTTTGTGATGAGGCATTTACGGCTCAGTGAATACGATGCCCAACTTCCCCAGCCCCTTGGAGTTAGGCGGTTCGGTTGGGCCCCGAGACAAGTTCAGGACAGCGAGCCAGGATCACAGGTATCAGTTCTGGACTTTCTAAGCACGTAAGAGAGGGCGCATGGTCCTGCACTCTCTCTTCCACTCAGGCAGTGAGCTGGAGCCCATGGTCTCAGATGTAAGAAGCTGTAAGAAGCAATTCACCTGGACCTCCGAGCCACTGTTTGGAAGTAGGAGTCCCTAGAAAGTAGATGACATCGTAGATTTTGTGAGAGTGACAAACTAATGCTTATATACAAAATCACTGAGATTTCCAGATTAGTTTGCCGCTGCACCACCTACCCTATTCTGACTACTACACAAAGCATTCAAATATTAGCAAATGCCACATTTCAAGTAACTAATAATGAAGCAGTGCATAAATAAAAAGGGGTTCAACAATTTAGTAGCTTTTTAAAAAGCCAGAATCCTGGTGCTTAGAAAATGGAATTGGTGAAGTTTCTAGGAAGAAGCCTTTGAGGAAGAATCGAAGGCTAGCAGTGAGCGATGCTGTTTGACTTCATGTCAAAAGTCTCCATTTTTGTTACATTGGCACAGTTTCCAAGCATAACCCAAGTAATTTTAATATTTTGACTAAGTAGAAATGAAAGGAAAAAATTATTCTCCTTAGATAAGAATACTAAAACAGGAAAAGGAAGGCATTTTCCACTAAAGTGTGAGAAAATTATTATCTTAGGTGGAAATACCATGGAAACAGGCAGTACCAGGAGAGAAAGATAAACGTCTGTCCATACATGACTCTAAGCCTGATTCATGAATCTTCAAGAGCCCAAAGATGTTGAAAAGTTTGAATTAAACAGTTTTCTACATTAGCCTCTAGGGGTCGCCATCATCCCACTACAGCTTGGTGATTGAGCCTGGTGACTGGCGAGAAAGACTGCAAAGACGGGCAGTTATGTATTTTCTTTAGATAGTCTGTAACTTTTACAGGTATTCCTATAGTTCTTGCACATTTTTTGTTAGGTGCATACCTAAGTTTTTTTAATTCTTGTGATTGTGACTGGGACCTTCTTTTCCTGATTATACTTTCTAATTGCTTGTGACTAGTACATAGGAAATTGTCTTGGGGAGTTTATTACTAGCTGCCGTAACAAAAGCCTCAGCATTCATTTCAGTACTTTAATACCAGGACATCTTATTTCTGGTTCTTGAACAATTGATGCGAGTGAGCTTGCCTTCACCTGAGCCCTGATTTTAAGCCAAGTTGTTTCCATTCCAACCAGGCAAGGCTGAGAATTTCTGGACTCTATTCCCTATGCTTACTGCTTGCACACTAGCTCCTTCTTTTCTGCACTCACCTCTTTCTTCTAATTTCTTTAGAGAGAAGTTATAGCCAGTACACTCCACTAACATTCTTTATTCCTCTTCTTCTCTAGAGCTAAGCTCCACTAGCATGTGGACTGCCTTCTAATAAATAAAAGCCAAGAATTGTATCAAATATCTTGCCACTAGATAACATTGAGACATTTCCTCAGACTTCAGTAACAATTTTTTTTTTGCCATCTGACTGCTAACATAATGCTATATTATTTTAGGTTTTATTATTTTTTAAATTGTGAGTATCCTCTTTCAAGTTACTAAGTTCTGTCTTAGGGCGATTAAAGTGAGCTGATGCAACAAATAATCTAAAAAGTTTCAGGAGTCTCAACACTGAAGCTGTACTTCTTTCTTATGTCACAGGCCCAGTGGATTTGTTCTGTTTTAAATTTGTTTTTTCTTTGTCATTTCTAGAAATTTGGGGCAATGATGTCTGATGCTTTGATCCAACGCTGTCCTGTGAGTTGAATGTGATCACCTTTAAAGTGTGATGCCAGAATGCAACTCTGCACTCCTGGCCCTACCAGCTTTTGCATCCTAGAACATAAACTACCATGCAGGAAGTGTGTCCGCAGCTCCCACCTTACTTGTCAGTGTGAGCCTGGATTCATTACACCTGGATGGCTGTGTCCTTGGTAACTGGTGTTCCTGGCTTAAATTGGAAGCCTGTCAAGACTTGATGTTATAAGCTTCCTTTTTCTCACAAACAACATTGCTTCAGTTGGAAAAACTAGACTGTTCTTACCTTCTTTACTTCCCAATCTAGTTCTGTGGTACAAGAAGAACCTGAGACTAATCCCAGCTGTCCTGACTGGGAGCTTGGCCATGACCTTGACTCCTAGATGGAAGCAGCCCCTGACCCCAGGCACCTGCCATTCCCCCTCGGTATCCTGTGCTTCTTTGGCCTCTCACCCCACAGTATCCCACTGGCTTGTGGCCCCTACCCTCCTGAGAGGCTCATGGCCTGTCCCTTGGAAACTAGGGCTCAGTATAGCTTTCTGAGTGCTTATTGGCTATGGCTCTTTCGTTTCCTCACGGGAGGCATCATAGAGGAGTTGGCTGTTCCCTGGGCTCACTGTCACTCTTGCTCCTTCTCCTTCAGCTCCTTCCTCTGGAGGCCTGAAAACTGAGGTGTGGGGTTCTGTCCCCTCTGGACCCTCTGGGCTGATAGTCATCCAGGACGCTGAAGCTCTTGTTAAAGGGCAATGCTCCTGGAGAAGAAAGCAGACCAGGTGAAGTCATTCCTTTCCATTAACACTTCAGCTCAAATTCATTCTCTTCTATGAGTAACATGAAGTTATAAATTGGTACTGATTAACTCTGGGCACACAGAGAGGCCTCCTTTATGTACTGAGAGGATTCCCATAATTGAATTTTGCATATAACTGAAGGTAACTGCTTCCAGTGATAGCCTTGTGAGGGGTTTCAGAGTAAGGCTCCGAAATAATTAGAACTCATGGAGGGTAGAGACGTAGGTGTTGGACGGACAGGGCCAAAGAGGGCAGGTGAAGTCCCGGCCGGTGGCTCAGTTGGTTGGAGCATTGTCCTGTACACCCAAAGAGGGCAGGTGGCCCAAGGAGGAGGGGAGACTCCAGAGCACACCAAGGGGGGGTCATGGTTACTTCTGAGTTTTATTTTTAAGGGCCATTAGGAGGATGACGAACTGCCCTCTGCTAACACATCTCTGTTGTAGGCACTCTAGATGAGAGGCTTGTCCACAATTGGCTCTATATCATGTCAAAGCCTTAAAACGTCCTTCAACACAATTGCATTTGACAGAGTCTTCACGGGGCTACCTAAGATTCTTTTGCACAACACGAACTATGGCAGCGTTACCACCACTGAAATGATTAGTCCCGCCGATTTTCCTGGTGGTAGTGGGTAACTGACATGTGAGACTGGCTCTGCTAAGTCACCTTTCCCTCCTGTTTATTCCGGGAGATGCTACCTATGTGTCACCTGGGAGTGGCGAGCCTCTGCACCCCCACTCACAGGATAAACCGCGATGCAGGCTAGCTCTCAGAAGGCTGTGGTAGGAAATGTTCCTTCTCATTTTTTCTTCAGAGCCCTAGAAGTTTACAGTGATAAAAACCAACACTTCGTGGAAAACAGTGTATAAAAACACAGGCACAGTGTGTGTTTTTATGTAAATCAGTAGGAGACAGAGAGCTTGTCTTGCTTACACATGGTTCCTCCAAGAGATGTTTTCCAAAAAGAAAAGCAAAAGACCAGTTAGAAGAGTGACGCTTATCTGTAAAAGTGAAAATAAAAATAAAAATAACTTGCTAACTGCTGAGCTTGAACAAAACGTAACAAATCCAAGGGACGTTTTTATGTTTTATTTTACATTTGACCATATTTCTTCCTGAGGTTTCATATATGTATCAGATGAGAGAGATTAAAAACCCCAAATATGTGCAGAACAGATGAGGAGGTAGGAAAGATGGCCCTTTCATTCTATCTCTTTTTTCTCAGTAGTAAAATCGATGGTTTAACATTTTCCGTTTGGTCCTGGATTAAGGTTAGTGTGCGTTCCACTTCCTCCTGGTTTTACATTTTCCTTTCTTATTTCTGCTGGAAATCAATTTTCCTTAGAAATTAAATGAGTGAGAAACATACATTTGCCTGAGTGTCTTTTAAAAAAAAATCCTCACTAAGGATATTTTTCATTGCTTTTGGAGAGAGGAAGGGAGGGAGGGAGAAAGAAAGGGAGAGAAACATCAACCGGTCACCTCCTGTGTGCTCTCAGACAGGGGGCTGACCCTGTGCCCAGGCACGCGCTCCGATGGGGCTCAGACACGCAGCTTTGCGGTGTGCAGGGCGGCCCTCCAACCGCCTGAGCCACACTGGCCAGGGATCTTTTCCTAAACTAGCACTTTGTCGTCTTCACTTTCAAAGCTGTGTCTTTTGCATTCACTCTTCAGTTCTTCAGTCTGTGAAATTTTATCAGTTGGCTCAGGTGACTAAACAGAAACTAAATCAGGGGCCAGCAAACTTTTCTTTAAAGGGTTAGAAAGCAAATATTTTCTGTTTTGTGAAGAAGACGGCATGTGTCACTGCTCAGCTCTGTCCTTAGACAAGATGACATGAATGGGCATGGCTGAGTTCCAATAAAACTTCATTTATGGATGCTGAAATTTCAATTTCATGTAATTTTCACATGTCACAAGATATTAATTGTGGTTTGATCTTTTAATACCATTTTAAAATGTAAGAGCCATTCTCATCTCATGGATCACATTAAAATGAACAATGGGCTGGATTGGCCTATGGGTTGTTTGCTGACTTGTGGACAAAATCATACCCGTGACCCAATTTACCTTTAAGGGTATTCTAACAAACATTTAAATATTCAAAAGTAGGAAGTAAATTTGTTTGTTTTATTGAGCGTTTTTACCTTTGGTTACTGACCTCTGCCTTAGCCAATGATGCCAAGATTTTAAGTGTCACTCCCAGGATTCTTGTCTGTGGCTGCATGTCCCAGGCAAGCAAGGACTGGGCACCTGAGGGTCAGGTGGTGAGTTTGGGAGGTAACCATGGTAAAACTAATAACGAGGTAGAGTTCACTGTGTCTCTGGGACCGATTTCCTATAGCAGCCATCACAATAAACCCGTGAGAAAGACCCCAACACTGTCACTGTGGAGATGAGGACACTCACTGACTGCACAAGGCCACACAGTCTGAGTGGTGGCACCTGAGGGCCAGATGAAGGTGCTGTGCTGACCCACCCTTTACAGACAAGAGGGCACACACCTGCGAGGGTTCACCTTGGAACAGGAGGGCAACTGAATAAAAATCTGTGGAGAGCACCCATATGTACCTGCTTCATCAAAGAGTAACACAAGACTGGGATTGAGTAGAATTTTACATTTTATAAAATTATTGTCCAATATTCCAAATGAGGCCGCACATTTTGCTTATTACTCCCCCATAGTGCCCCAACATGATGCAAAATGTGACAACTGACAGGGACATTTCTGACCTGTAAGTCCCACATCCTGTTGTCTCTCACTTGTTGGGAGAATCCTTCCTGAATTTGGTGGGTTCTACCAACTTCCTCAAGTCATGTTGACATTCAAGGCCAACAGCTGGCTTTCTTTATTAGAAATATTCTTATAGGAGCTGCCCAACTAGCGTGTCCATTGACGATCTGTCCTCTACAGCGCCTTTCTGATAAACAAAGAACTGTGGCTCAGGCAGTACGGGAGCATCTGTGTCACTGACATCTAAGCAGAGGACAGACAATGCTCGACAGAGCAGCCAGCCCATGATGCTTGCGCAATTCTACTTGCAGTCTTCTTTCTCAGATTCCGTTGTGTCCCCAGGATACTAATGTCATGGATTAGTTATTCTCTTCCCTTCCTTTCCTCCCTTCCTTCCCTCCTCCCTCCCTCCTTCCTTCTTTCCTTCCTTCCTGTTACCAGTACTCTCTCTGCAATATAAAATTTAGAAGTCAATGTGGCACTTTAGAGTTAATCTGGTCCAAATCCTCATTTTGAGCTGGGGTGCTGGTGGCCCAGAGCCCTCCCCATGTGAGACACCAAGGTAGCCCCCACCAGGAGAGAACAGGGCAAATTCTCCTCATTGAGATGCTTGGCCAAGTGCATGAGGACAGTAGAAACACTTGTCTGTCACTACTTCTTGCCTTGATGAGTTTGTTTTTTTTACACAAAACAATGAATGACTCTACTTCCTGCTTGTTGTGAGAAAGGGACAGGAAATGATAAAATCACTATCTTGAGAACAAATGAAGGGCCTCATAGCAATCCTTTTAACTACATAAACAGGAATACATGTATCTACATTTCTACTTTTTATGGAGTCTGTTCTCTCAGGAAGTAATTGATTAGAACAGATTCATAATTTTTGTGCAATCAGTCAATGCTATGGGTCCATTATCATCATGATTACTTAATTTGTATGTATAATGATCGTATCAGCTAAGTACTTATATAGGGCTTACAGTGTGCCGGAAGCTATTCTGGGCTCATTACATGAGCTAACTTGGTTCTCACAATCCCCCAGTGATTAGGTATGATTTTCATTTCCATTTTATAGATGAGGAAACCGAAGCA
Organism: Micronycteris hirsuta; assembly: GCA_004026765.1. Taxonomy (NCBI): domain Eukaryota; kingdom Metazoa; phylum Chordata; class Mammalia; order Chiroptera; family Phyllostomidae; genus Micronycteris; species Micronycteris hirsuta. The sequence goes on along the minus strand of PVJI01001177.1, from coordinate 108,135 downwards.
CAAACTTGTTGAAGAATCTGCTTGAGCTCATATAGCTGGTAACTGACAGAGCCACCACCTTGTGTTGCTGGATGAGTATTACCTGGTTTCTTTGGGTACTGACAGGAAATGGCAGATGGGGCGCCCCACACTTCAGCTGGCCATTCCCTTTGGCTGGTGTTAGCTCTGAGCATACCTCCCCATCAGGAGATGGAGCTGTTTGGGGCTGAGGACATAAAGGCTAAGCATTCACAAGAAGCAGATGGATTTCCTTGGGCCTGACTCCTCTGTCTATCTGTCTTCCTTGGGAACACAGCATCACATAAGCAGATGGGGTCCTCAGGCAGGGCCATCCCAAACCTTGGCATCTCACCTGGGTCTGGGTGGAAGTGGGGGTACCATCTCCTTGGGCCAGCACAGCAGGCTTGAGCCCTCTTCCTGGGAGGTGGTGTAGAGCAGGAGGTCTCCCCCACCTCTTTTACCCCCCCCCCCCCAGCTCAGCTCCTTTCAGACCACCCCATCTGCAAACAGACACTGGAGCTGTGGCATTCATCTGGTGGTCATCGGGAATGTTCCTTCCTCCAGCTCAAAGACAAGAGCTCTGTGGTCCACATTCACCTTAAATATGAGTAAATTACACCCTCTTTCTATTTCTAGAAGTAAGCACATGATTTAAAGGACTTGAAACAGTCATGGAAGTCTCTGGTGGTGGCTTTAAATTCACTGACCTGGATGGAATGAGAACCCACCAGAGACACTTGGGGTGCCGTGACACCCCTACCCGGATTCCTTTGCCTGAAACTGGGCTTTCCTTTGGAAGGGTCTGTGTTAATCTGAGCCATTCAGGCTGCAAGCTCCCGGGGCAGTCTTCCAATCTTTACCCAGTGGAGTGTGTTTTCATTAAAACGAAGTAATTAAAAACAACGGGAAAGCCTTTCTATTTATAGATGGTTTTATAGGAGCTCTTTAAAAAACCCTAAATTTGGCTCCAAAGATTTGGCATGGCTCTTCTAGGTACTATATGGGTTTTACTTTTAGTGATACGGAATCACTTCTAAAGGCATTCAGCTTTAATAACAGAAGAGGGCAACGGACGGACGGCCTTTGCAAAACACCAGGCTCCTTATTTTGAAGCAAATGGCTGCAAGTAGAAAGAAGGCTACTTCTGTCATGATGCTAATTCTCTCAGACATAACTTATTTGTCAATATTATATTATGTGAGCTAACACACTTTGCATCTAGTGAATGTTGTGTTGTTGCTTACGCTAATTTTCGCAAGAAATTGTAGGAAATTTCTGTCTTCTTATTTTTATGTTACAGATGAGGAACCTGAGTCACAACAGGCCAGGATAGCAATCAAAGCTGTGTTGAAAGTTAGTGTCAATATCTGTTCACCACGAGACACTACAGGGTCATTAGTAACTGAGACAGGAAACACTGGGTCTGGGCAGCATTTGCCCTGTGTTCTTGGAGTCTAGTTCTCTCAGATTTTCAAGGATTCTTGGCTAGCTTATTTAAGTATGAGAGAGCACCATGGTTAGTTTTGATTGGGTTTCTGGTTGTGAAACCTGCCAGTAGAGTAGAAATCTTTCATTGCTTAGCTGCCTTGGCACATATGTTAAAGAAATGAATGTCCCTGTTTTGGGGAACTCACTTGGGGTCACAGCTGTTTTTAGGACCCTGCCAATGGAGAAATAAAGAGTGGGAGAGAGCTAAAAGGAGAAGCTTTTGTTTCAACGTATATTTTTTTTTCTGGAAAAGCACAGGATAAGACAATGGTCAATGTTGCATTGTGTGGAATGTTAAAAAAATGGCTCAATAAAAGTGGTGCCCAAAGCATAGACTGAGGTGATCGGCAGCCTTTGCTCAGGTGATCCAGAGGCTCATTCAGGTTGTGAAGGTGATGATGGGTCCGAGAGAGGGAAAGAAAGGCTGTTCGTTGTCAGGGTCTGGAACACGCAGTTGATGCTAACCATAGCTTGACGGCTTTGGGAAAACATGCTCTTGCTTTCTCTCCTCTTATGAGAAAGGCTTTGAGCAAATGTACTTTCCAAACTCACCTTTGTATCAGGCAAGGTCCTCCAGAGAAATAACTCTGTGTGTGTGTGTGTGTGTGTGTGTGCGCGCGCGCGCGTGTGTCTGCGTGTGTGTAGAGATTCAGACAGAGAGAGATTCATTTTAATAAATTGGCTCACATGGTGTGGAGGCTTGGAGAGTCGAAAGTCTGATGTAAGTGGCCATGAGGCTGAAGACTCTGGTAAGAGTTGCAACTTAGCAGTTCAAGTTCATAGGCCGTCTGCTGCAGAATTTCTTTCTTTCTTGAGAAAGGTCAGCCTTTATTCTATCAGACATTTGACTGATTGGACAAGGCTTATCCACAATATGGAGGGTAATCACCATTACTCAAAGTTCACTGATTTAAATGTTAATGTCATCCAAAGTATACCACAGAAACATCCAGAATAATGTTAGATCTTGGCCCAGTCAAAAACATTAATATATTTATTAATAGAATTTATTAAATAATAACATTAATCATCACATCCTTACTTGAAAGCATAGAACATGTTCACAAACACTATGGTTTATCTACCAGAGACTGCTCACCCAGTATGTGTGGGCTTCCCCACATTTCCCAGACCCCTCTGGTCAGTGAGCTTTTTTCCATGTGAAGCATTTCAGCATCAGAGCTCTTCCTCCATTTATTATTTTCTTGCCTCAGATATCAAGGAGTAATATGTTAAAGAGCAGAGTTACATGATTGAAACTCCTGGAATCTTCTGTCTATGTGAGTGAGAAATAAACCATTTTTGTATTAAGCCACTGAGATTTTTTTTTCATGAACCAATTCTATTTTATTTTATTTTTTGTTTTCTTTTTAATATATTTTATTGATTATGCTATCACAGTTGTCCCATTTCCCCCGCTTTCTTCCCCTCCACTCCCACTCTCTCATTCCCCGCCCTTTAGTTTTTGTCCATAGGTCATACACATAAGTTCTTGGTCTTCTACATTTCCTATACTATTCTTAGCCTCCCCCTGTCTGTTTTCTACCTATCATTAATGCTACTTATTCTTTGCACTTTTTCCCCCTCTTTCCCCCTACCACTCCCCTGTTGATATCCCTCCATGCCTTATATAAGTCCCTTTAACATTTCATATAATAAAGTCTGGGTGATGATGAACTCCTTGAACTTGACCTTATCTGAGAAGCACTTTATCTGCCCTTCCATTCTAAATGATAGCTTTGCTGGATGTAGGTCCTTGACTTTCATGACTTGGAATACTTCTCTCCAGCCCCTTCTTGCCTGTAAGGTCTCTTTTGAGAAATCAGCTGACAGTCTTATGGGAATTCCTTTGTAGGTAACTGTCTCCTTTTCTCATGCTGCTTCTAAGATTCTTTCCTTATTTTTAATCTTGGGTAATGTAATTATGTGTCTTGGTGTATTCCTCTTGGGTCCAACTTCTTTGGGACTCTCTGAGCTTCCTGGACTTCCTGAAAGTCTATTTCCTTCACCAGCTTGGGGAAGTTCTCTTTCATTATTTGTTCCAATAAGTTTTCAATCCCTCTTCTCCTTCTGGCACCCCTATGACTCGGATGTTGGGATGTTTAAAGATGTCCTGGAGGTTCCTAAGCCTCTCCTCAGTTTTTTGAATTCTTGTTTTGTCATTCTTTTCTGTTTGGATGTTTTTTTTTCTTTCTGCTGGTCCACTCTGTTGATTTGAGTCCCAGTTTCCTTCTCATCTCTATTGGTTCCCTGCAGATCTCCCCTCATTTCCTTTATATTATCCTTCATTTGTTCAACTTATTGAGACTATCTTTCTTTGAATCCTGTGAGCATCCTGATTATCAGTGCTTTGAACTGTGCATGTGATAGGTTGGCTATCTCTTCATCACTTAGTTGTATTTTTTCTGGAGCTTTGATATGTTCTTTCATTTGGTCCATTTATTTTCCTCAGTGCTCCTGTTACTTTAACGGGCAGAGCCTTAGGTGTTCACCAGGGTGGGGTAACCCACGTTGTTGTGTTGTGACGCTGTCTGTGGGGGCGGGGCCTGAGAGAACAATGGTGCTTGCTCTGTTCTCCGCACTTCCCCAGATACCCACAAGCAAGTTGGGCCCTTCTTTGCTGGCTCTGGGGTGAGTGGACGGGCCTGCACAGTTCTGTGTCCCTGTGGGTCTCCCCAATGAACTCTCCTCCGAGGCCAGGAGTTCCTCCCACTGCTGCCTCAACCCCTACATGTGTTTTCAATGGGTGGTTTGAGGCTTTATTTCCCTGTGTTGGTGGGCCGAGTGGTCTGTTCCGCTCCCCAGCTTTTCCTCCCGGTTGATCTGCATGCGAATTAGGGACCGCCCAGTCCACTAGTCTCAGCCCCAGTTTTGCCAAATGCACCTGCCACGTTTTGGCCAGGCATGCCTTCCACGGGCCTCTGTGGGCAGCTGGAGCATTGCCGGTACCGCTGCACAAACCGTGTCTTGCCGAGTGCTCTCCACCCAGCTCCGCCCTGCTTACCAGTCTGGATGAACGTGTCTTCTTTAACTCCTTGGTTGTCAGACTTCCACTCAGTTCAGTTTTCTGTCAGGTCTAGCTGTTTTTGTTTTTTAAATTGTCATTTTTCCTCTTTTGGTTGTGCGAGGAGGCACAGTGTGTCTACCTACGCTTCCATCTTGGCTGGAAGTCAGCCACTGAGATTTTAAGGCACAGCCTGTTCTAGTCTGACCCAGACAGTGTCCAAGCTTGTGTGTGGTGTGTGTGTGCATGTGCACATGTGTGTGACTGTGGGAAGTTGACTGGAAGTCCTGTACACTCAGCCAGCACCACCTCCTAACATGGTTGCTATGCTGGGTAAAAACCTACCTGTCATGTCTTTAGTAGATGATTCTTATTTCCAGAGTTATTCTTTTTGGTCTGTTTTTTTTAATGAGTTGAATTTTATAAGTATTGTTACAGGCTCTTCCTGGGTCTTTTGGAGGATGCCAAAAATCTTGCCTTACTCTGCCCTCTGAAGGTTGGTCACACCAGCTGTATAGCCTTCTCTTGCTTTAATCTGCCTGGGATCCCATCTTTGGAGAAGTGCCATCCTAACCCTCGTGTCCCGTGGGAGTGGCAGTCACACCCCATCCCCCTGGGTACTGTGCTGAGTACTGGATAGAATGGAAAAATAAAATTATAGCATCCACTGTGCTCACTCTGGGTGGATGTTTTTACTAAAACCAGGCGGCATAGAGCAGCACTCTGCACTTTACCTGGAATTGGATGGGAAGCTGTGTTTTTAATCTAGTCATGTAACATACAAGCATGTAGGCTGGACTGTCAGAAGCAATCCTTCCAACTATGCGGACATTGTTCCATTGTACTGAGAGCCAATGTGATCTCCTACACACAGGGTGGAACAGACAGCAGAGCACAGGGGCAGGGTATCCTGATGACATTGATTTATCCTCCAAATCCGGCCTCTTGGGAATTCATCATAGACTCCCCACTTAGGACACTTCTGTCACTTGCCAGAAGTCCTGATTTTTATAGCAGTTTTTCAGGGATGTCAGCATACACGCTCTTCCTATCGTTGGCTGCTGTCATGGCGGGGTGCCAAGAGTCAGGAAAAGATGAAGCCAATTCTAAATGAAAGAAGAGAAAAATGGATCTTTTGAGAAGAGCAAACACTGAGGAAACAAAAATAGATTTTTTGTCCCTTAATTTCCTTTTTTATATTTTGGGGGAAGGGTGTTTAGTCAGCACATCTAGGCTTTTGCGCTGATTGCTCCTGTTAGGTACTGAGTGCTGGTGATACTTACTTGCCTTTGAGTCTTTGTAAGCAAAGACCTGACACAAGGCACTTAAAACATCTTAGTTCTATTTGGATATTATTTTCCAAATTTGTACAAGAAACGGCCTTCTGAGGCTGTCTTTCTTCTCAGACTATTTGTAGACCCTTGAGCTGGATGGCGGTGCTCCAACTTTGTCACGTGAAGAGGAAGCCGTAAGACGTGGCCTCGTGCGTGTTCTGTGAACTCCTGAAACTCCCTGAATGTCTCACCTCACCCTTTCCCAGTAACTTGTTCCCAGGCTGTCCCAGTGCTAGAAAATTCTCTTCAAGAGAACGTTGCAAAATCTTGTTTATGAATTGCCAAAGCTCCGGAGGCACTACCTTCTCCGAGCAGTTTTATCTGTAGCTAATATTTTATGGTGACAGCACACTGGGTCTAAAATTCAATTTCCTGGTCCTCAGATGTAAGAGTATGACGGTGCAGGTGCCGTTAGGTGAGACCCAAGACGTGTTTGGCCATGAGCAATTCTTTGTATGATGGATTAAAAAGGACAGTCTGAACCGGTGTCATGTGGAGAAAGCTGAAGTACACAGAGCTAGTGAGTTGTCTCCTCTAAAAAGTGGCACTGTTGAACACACTGTTATTGCAGACTTTTAAAATACAATAACTAGGTCTTTTTTAGATTTCTAGATGCTTTGTAATGTTACATTGTTTGTAAGATGAAGAGAGCTTTGGCTATGACCACCTGACAATCCCACGATACCCCATCTGTCCTGATTGGATCCTACGACTTGCCTTTAAATGACTACAAACCATCCCGATGTCACTGACATATTTCACACTGCTCACTGGGTGCCTCTTTGCCCCAACTGCCTACCAAGGGGAGATTTTAGACATGTAAATCATTAACTCCTCACTCTACAAGGAATTGCTGTCTTGTCAGAGCTGGGAAGGGTCTTAGGGAATAGTTCCAGAGCTGTTTCCTTACGCACAGATGACAAAACAGGCACACTTGTTGAAGGTCTCAGAGAAAAAGTAAGAGAAGAGGTGTGCGCCCCACTTTTTATAGTGAGTCAGGGACAACAGTGGCAGGTGGTGGGCATGTCTCTGTCTGTGCTAGGGCTTGGCTGAGCAGTACTGTGAGGTGGCAGGACTGGGGTCCTTCCCCCCAACTTGTCAGTGTGCACCAAGGAGTGAGTTGGGTATTGCTTATGTAGGTCTAGGGGATCCTGGACCCCAAAGCAGCAAAGCTCATGTACCTCCACCCACCTCAGCTCCCCATCTGTTTCTGGGGGGTGGGAATGCCACATAATCATAAACTGAAACCCAAAGTCTGAGTTTAAAAGAAAAGTCTCCAGTTTCATGGTTGTGGGCAGAGATGGTAGCTGCTCATATTCAACCATTAAATAAATATGGAAATATTTCAATAAAAATAAAGATGTCCTTTTCTCACCCTCAGCTGTACTCATCAGTATTAACAAATATTAATGGCTATATCTATATCTGCAAAGCAGTTATTATTATTTTTTTTGAGGTGGCCTTTCCTCAATGGTGTAGAGAGTAGGTATATGTTACTTTTTTGTTTGATTTGCCCTAGGTCATTATTCCATGGCCAACTCAGAGTATGAAAATGGTATGAGATACTGAAATGCATTGGAGTTCAGCTCAGATACCTAGAGATACATAACCTTGGAGAACTTGTTTGACCTTCTGAACCCTACTTTTTCAACATAAATGGAGACAAAAACACCAGCACCATCTGTACACCCATGTTCAGAGCAGCATTAATCACAATGGCCAAAGGCAGGTGCCACCCAAGTGTCCATCGACTGACAAATGGGTGAAAAAGTGTGGTCCGTCCACACAATGAAGTGTTGTTCAGCCTTAAAAAGGAAGTTCTGACATCCGCCGAAATGTGGACGAACCTTGAAGACACTGTGCTAAGTGAAATAAGCCAGTCACAAAGAGACAAATACTGTAGGCGTCCCTATGGTAGTCAAATTCATAGAGCAAGATAGTAGAATGGTGGGTGCCAGGGGCTTGAGAAAGACAGGCAAGGTGTTTGTGTTTAAAGGTGCCAAGTTTTAGTCGGGGAAGGTGGAAAAACTTTGGAGAAGGGTTGCACAACAATGTGAATATACTTAACACTGAAATGAAGAGAATCCTCTTCCTCCTGTGGTGCTCTCCCGCTCTCTCTATTGACAAAGCTCAAAATCATGCCTGCTGGTAAAGGAAGAATGTTTGCAGGGTCCAGATCCAGCACCACTCGCCGGTGTGACAGGGTGCACAAAGCAAAATATTAACTGATGCCGCAGCTAGTTGAGGAGCAGAGGTGCAGTCATGACTAAGCCTCCCCCAAGGGACTTGCATTCTCACCAGAGGAGACAGTGTAAGCACGACAAATAAGGAGATAGATACGTGTGGGTGGAGATGAGTATACCTTAGGAGAAATGTCTACCACCAAGGAGGAGGTCAGGAGTGCGTATGTGGAGAGTTCCACATAGAGCCCTGTCCAGGTCAGAGAAAGACGGCTTGGAGAAAAAGACCTGACAGGGTGGGGAGACACATATACCAAGGCCTGAGGTGAACACAGCAGAGAGAAGGGTGAAAGGTAGCAGGCACAGAGAAACAGTGTGCATGTGTGTGCATGTGCGCATATCTGCGTGAACATGTATTGCTATGTGAGTATGTGTGCCTATGTGCATATGTGTGTGAGTGTACATGCATGTGTGCACATATGAGTATGTGTCCATATGCAGAAATATGCATGTGTATGTGAGAGTGCATGTATGTGAATGGGTGAATGTGTGTATGAATGTGTATATGAGAGTCTATGTGTGCCTGTGTGAAGGTGTGCAAGTGTGTGTGTATATGAGTACATGCTTATGTGTGACTGTGCATGTCTGGGAATGTGTGCATGTGTGTGTATGTGCAGGGTGTATTCGTACACATGTTGTGGATAGGATTTAAGGGTCTTGCAGACTATCAGAGGGACGTTAACTTTTACTCTGAGTAAGATGAGAAACTGCTGTGGAAGATTTGCTCCTCCACGGGCAATGGGAAGAGCTGGCTGTGATGGGTAAGGTGTGAGCAGGGGACCAGTGTGGAGGAATTGGGGGCAATGGTGGCGTGCACTGGAGAGGCAGCAACACAGATGCTGAGAGGTGGGCACACGCTGGATGACTGTAAATATGGAGCCACCTGGATTTGCTGAGTATAACACTGAACATGATGGGTCTGAGAGTTTCTAAACGAGAGATTGTCTGAGTTGACTGTTTTATAAAGAGGTAGGAAATGGGGCTGAGTCTTCAGGTTAAGATAAGAAAGAGGCAATGAGTCACTTTTCAGAATCATACAGCTGTCTGTTATCTGCTTGGAGGTGCACCAGGAGAAGGCAGAGCGGCATCTGGCAGCTGAGTGAGGAGGGGGCTCCCCAGAGACATTTTGCTCATTCAGGTGGTTTTCTCTTGAACTTGGCTATGTGACCTTGGCTCCAGCTGGACACTGAAATCTGGTTTGGGTGCCCACCTTCTGAAAGCAAACATTCTCTCTTCTTTTAATTGTTGTTCAAGTACCATTGTCTCCATTTTCAGAAAGCAAACATTCCTATTGGTGGGCTGAGATGTTCCTTAGACAAGAGAACTCTTATTCTATGAAACTGAAGAATAAACTCAGGCAAATCAAGATCTCTGTACTGTTGTCTTTTTACCAACTAGGAGTGTGCCGAAGGCTGAAGGGATAGTGTCTCCAGGAGCTGGTAACCATTTACTGACTTCGGTAAATCACTGGGTTAGAAGTGTGTCGTCAGAGATAAGCTCCTGCCCAGGGGTTGAGGAACAGAGGCAGGATCTCTACCTGGTGTATTTCAGCTAAAGCAAATACTCAGAGCAGATTTTTTAGAAAAAAATTAAGGAGAGAAATAAGAGCATTTACTTGGGGAAGGGGTTGTGGGCTCACTCAAGCACATGTCTATTAGTTGTATTCTTCCTTAGTTCTACATAAACAGGCATCATCTTCTCTCCTGTCTCACTGTTTCCTCAACTGCTACTGGCTCAATTCCGATCCTATACATGAGTATTCAGGACCATAATGTCACTCTAGGGCAGGGCGTCAGGTGCTGCCCAGCTTAAGAGGGAACACAATTCATCTTGAGTAGCATAGATGAAGGGCTGGAAGGCAGCACAGGCTGCCTCCAATGAGGATGCTCTTCGCCATTTATCAGAACCATTAAACGTCTCCAGAAGGTAGGACTTGCTCTCATTGAGATGTAAATGCAAATTGCTTTTCCGGGCTAAATACAATCTTTTAGCATCCGCTCTTCTGAATTCTCCATGCCTCCTTTTACCCGCATTAGCAGGGGTAATTGACAATTGGCAGCACCCGAATTCATGGTTTTAAAGATGGTTCAGAAAGTTTTTGAATGTCTTAAGGCCATCAGAGAACTGTTTAGTCCTGCCCAGAAGAGTCTTCCAAACTCTTTCCACCCAAACGTAGGATCTCAAAATATCTGCCTCTTCTGGCCTCCAGAACACCTACAGAAGAGACTTTACTCTGCTTGTTTGGGATGTGTCTGGAGGGGATCAGGTCCCTTCTGTTATCGTGAGGTGTTTTCTTTGTGTGAGGCCTCTGGGACACATTTGAATGACTAGTGCCATTGGCTGTGCCCCAGGAGCTCTGGTCACCAGCACAGGTGCCCAGAGGATGCAGTGAGCTCCTGCATTGTGGGGACCTGTACAAGTGTTCAGTCTCCCACTGGTTTCAGCTCAGCTCAGCTGGCAGAGTCAGGCGGGCTCTGAGGCTGGTTTGAGAGAGGAGCATTTTGACTGCTGTGTCTTCTGAAGGTTTATCATGTGTTAAGATGCTAAATCACTGAAGCCAAGAACTGCTATTAATTACAGCTGATGAGTATTTAGTCCTCTGGTTCTGGGAGCTGGAGACTTTCACAGCCTAACATTTGTGCTCCAAAACTAGTTTTAATAGGTTTAGCACAGCTGTAATTGATGATTATTAAAGCCACTTCTTGCTGGTCCCCAGTGAGCCATCCTTCCATCTGAAATGTCTTCTGGGTGTTGTGTGATGACTGTCTCTAGCTGCTTTAGACTGGGGTAAAATGAATACAAACACTCTTGCAAAATTACTGCTCGGAAGGACTTTTCTGAAACCTTGCCCCAAATGTTTATTTCTCTGAGGGGTCAGAATTAACAGTAAACACAGAGCCCAGTTCTCAGACTCTTTCATCATGAAATCTGTTCTCTATGATTTATTTTTTATTTTTCTCTCTTTCAAACAATTGCCTTTTTATATTACACCATGTTATCAGCTTTTGGAAAATAATTTTCATTATCAAATAATTTGCCTGATGTGGTTTTCAAAGTCAGATTATTTTCATAAAGAATTTCTGAAAAACATTGCTTGGATTCAGGCTATATTCATTGGTAAATTGGTAGCTAAACCTACATCTTTAACCCTCAAGTAAGCATTCGTATGACCTGCATTTGGTGTGTTTCTTACAGCCGGAAAAATCAATGGCGCTTGTTGCTGGCGGAGGAATTCAGAGCATGTTCGTGTCCACAGGGTCTTTGGTGAAGGCAGTGGGAGAGGTGGCAGCACATTTTAATAAATGTGCCTGGAAGTACACTCTTCATCCACAGTGGGTGTGGCTCTGGGCTGTTGATCATTGATGCAGTGACACTTTGCCTGAAGAGTTCCCAAGGCTGCACCCTTCCAACCTGTTGGGACTAAGATTTTGGGTCTTTCATTTCTATTCGTTTCCACTACCCCAGTGCCCCACAATTCACAACCCAGGGCTTCAGAAAGAAAAATTCTTCACCACTCTCCTCCTATGCAATTTACAGCCTTACTCACCAAGATGGTTTGATAAAAGTCTATTTTGTCAAACCACAGGGAGCAGAATAAAAGGCCAATAAGGAAAGGGTAGAAATATAAAAAGATAGAAATGGCCTGGGTCATCAACAGCATTGTGGAACATATAAACCCAAATCAGCAACCAGCAACCTCTGGATTTCTAATTGTGAGCACAAATAAATCTCCAAGTTTTTAAAAAAACAATTTTAATTTTGATATAGTTTAAGACTCACAAGAAGTTACAAAAGTTATACAGAAAGTTCTCATGTATCATTTGTATGAACTTGCATAAGTATAATGGGGTACAGAGCATGGGTCCGTGAAAGTAAGAGCACCCTACACCCCCACAATCCAGCAAAAAGGCTGGGAGGGATGCCCACAGAGTGGAAAGTATAGCGTTTGAAACACATTGCATAACAAAGGCAGATTAACAGCCTGTGCCTTCCTGAAGGGAGGAGCTTCAGAAGAAGGCTGCTACCCTGGAAAAATTGTGTATGTGACCATGCACCTGTGAGAATGTGCACTGGCAGAGTGACTTGGCAAGGTGACTTGTGACATACCCAGGTTGGGGTGGAGGGAAGCTTGTACAGTGCCTGCATGAGTTGCAGGGACTGATGCCCACCCTGGATGCCTGTGGGTATCTGGAAACTCTTGCCCTGACTAAACATGGCAGCCAAAAGAGGGTCAAAGACACTGGGAAACTGACAAAATGGCAGATACTAATGTACCATAGGAAGAGCTGGATGTTCAGCTGTGCAGGAAGTTCTGAGCCAAGCATTTAAAATTGAAGCAGGCTGAGATACACAAGATCTGGAGGTCTGCCTGTAGGTCAGTCAGTTGGTCTGTAGGGCTGTCTGTCTGTAAGTCTATTGGATTCAGTGCCACCCTCCAACCCTCTCAACCCCCGCAAACTCCTCCCCACCCCTTGTCCTGAGCACAGAAGACAGCAGCAGAGCTGGCAGAGCTGTGGCAGACCTGCCTGGCCAGGCACACAGACACACTGGTGAGCTGGTGGCTGGAGTAAAGGTGGTTCTAGGGGAGAGAAACTGACACTGTGAGAAAGACACAGGCCAGTGCACCCAGACTCATGAGAGATGCTTGGAGCTGAACTGGGCCTGGGAATGCTGAGCTGCAGACTTCTGTGTTTCTGAAGGACAGTATTTCTGAGTGGCATATTCTGAAACTGGTCTGGTATGAGTTGCCAGGGGGAGGCAGGACTATTAATTTTGGGGTGCTTTAAAGAGAGCAGGACTTAGTGGCAGAAATCTGCCATTATTCTAAATCTGTATAACTTTTAAATAAACAACCCATTTCCTTTTCCACGATATTCTTGCCTTGGAAGTCATGCTTCTTGGTGGTGGGCAGTTGAACCCCACAGCTGTTCTAGAACACCATTGGCGAATTCTGCAACATAACTACATTGTCACAGCCAAGAAATCGATATCGACACATGTAGTTAGCTTCACTACAACCTAATCCAGATGTCACCATCAACCTCTATTTTTAAACAGCATGGTTGATTGCATTCATATTTTACTTGCAGCCTAGAGCATTCATAGCCGAAACATCATGAAATGAAATATACAGACATGCAGACACTCCATTTTTGATCTTCTGATTGAATTGTCAGTTAGACAGACACTTGGGAATGTTTACTTTCGAAAGACTTTAGTAGGAGTTTCTGCCTGACCCTCAGGGCACAGAGATGAACTTGTTTTGAGAAGCTATATATTATGAGGGTTATCACAGAATAGGACTTTTTCTGAATCATAATTGTTAGAATTGATTAGGGTTTGCCCTCACTCTCATGCCTTTTTGTTCAATCTAAGCGATGATCTCCAAATAATCAAGTGCAAGTTTCTGCCCTGGGGGAGCTTGACACTCACCAGATCCTGCACCCACACAAGGCACGGATCCTACCACACTCATCTTTCTGTTCCTTGTGTGGAGCAGAGTCTGGCATAAGGTAGCCTCTCAGTGAAAGTGGGTTAAGGGAACAGGTGAATAAATGACATGATTTAGATAGAATGTGGCATTGTGTTCAGAGTATGATGTGGATGAGTGGGTGGGTGAGAAAATGGGCACTACTGTGATATCACTGCTGTGATGTTTCCTGAATAAAACCTGCTCTTACATTCCTGAATTCTTCTTTGGGCAACAAATCCACTATTTTATTTCTCATGGGGAAGACTGGTATATGGCAGAGTTGGCCAATCATGTCTTTGTGTATGTGGCTGGGGCTGGGCATGGGCCACCTATTCATTTGCCCCTGGGCTGGTTTTGAGGGGCACTGGGGGACTCTCCACTAACCCATCTGTCCCATCCAAATATGATAGGTACCTCTGTCCCACCATTTAGGGTCATTTTACAAACCAAACACTTACAAATGTGTTTTTTGAGACTGGGTTATTTTTAGGTTCTTCTGAAGGAACCATAGGAGACAGGAGATGCCCTTCTCAATGTTGACACTAAAATAAATCTGGTGGGGATGAGCTGTCTTTGTATGGAGGAAGACTGAGGCTGAAGTATGGGGCTGGCAGGGTGAACCCTGCAGTAGGCAGCATGGGACGAAAGGGTCGAGAGCAGTGGGCGTGGAAGATGGGGAGGCCGAAGAAGACAGGAGGAAGATAGTGCAGTGCAGTGGATCCTGAAGACATTATCTGTCTCTCAGTTTGGCCAGAGCTGAATGGCTGCAATTTCCTCCAGCTTTTGGGTCTTTCTCCTGCAGACTTCACTTTGGAGGCTTAGCGCTACACTGATTGAAGATGATCCAGCTGCCTTTAACAGAGAATGCAAACCTTCAACAAGATTTATCTTTATTTTATAAGTGAGTTCAGCCCAGGTATGATTCTTGATCACATCAGAGACCTGGACTCCTTGTCTCTTTTTGTGCTGTTGAACAAAACCCTCATCCTCATGCGTTAGGATGTAGCATCAGCTCTCACATCCACGTTCTGAAAAGGATGGAGAAGGAGGTTGAAGGATGGGCAAAGGATATATGCCAGCTCTCCTAAGGATTGGGTCAGCAGTGTCTCTCAAAACTTCACTCACATCCCATTGGCTGGAACATAGTCATGTAACACAATTACCTACCAGGAAAGTTGGGAAGTGTAGTTATATTCTGGACAGCCACATGCCTGGTTCTATTTCTACAGGAATAAAAGAAGAGAACACATTTTAAGGAAGGCCTCTGCCTGAAGTATCATTTACCTCACAGTATCATTTACACACCCGAGAGCATATTCTACAAAATTGTCAGCAAGAGTTTTCTAAATTCAGTGGCAAAAACTCCATGTGGTCCAAGCTTTTATCCTACTTATAAGCTAAAATGTCAGCTTATCACAACATCCTGGATGCTGGTAGAAGACTCAAAACTTATGGATCAAAAAAATGAAGTTTATTTGTCATGGTGATGGTAACTGTGAGCATCAGCAATTTTGAACCTGCGTAAGTCCAACTTCCCACACCAGACGATGCAGAGAGAACCAGGGGACATGTGCCCACACAGTGTGCTGTGTTACAGGGGAGCAACCTTCTGACAAAGGACAGTGGGCATGCTTGTCTTTTGCTCTGGAAGAAATCTGCCTGCACAGTCCAAGGCTGTTCACTCTTCTGCACACAAAGCCTGGACTGAAGGCAGCTAGCACTTGCAGAAATGCCAGAGGCCCGTGGAGAGTTGTCCTGCCACATTCCAGAAATATTGCTCAGACATAATTGTTCCTTAGCTTTTCCTTTTGTTTGCAGATTTGTTAGCAGATCATGTAGCATATGACATTCCAGTGGTCTAAAATATTTGAAGAGAGCTGGAAACGTTTCCTTTCCCCTAGGTTTTAGTTTCTTCCTCTCATGCTTTGCAATTTGAAGATGCTCAGTGCCTAGGAATGGGGAGCTGCTTCCCCAGAGGAGAAAGTCTTCACTCAGCAAGAAGGAGGAAAACAGGCATTTCTTTGGTGAGATAACATGCGTATTAATGGTGCTTTTTGGACAACTGCTAATATGAGGGTTTGCCTCTGGGGATAACAGTTCTTATTATTTTCAGCACCAGTGAGGCCATCTATGTCTATTTTTAAAGTAATGTCAGATCATTTTTAAAGCATTTTAAAAGCCTTATTTCTCATCATATTGGGTTTGTTGCCAATTTTCTTCCAGAAAGTTTGGTCTCTCAGCTCTTCCTCTTTGTCCCCATGCAAGGTCCCTTCTGTTGATGCCCTGGGTGTCCTCACACAGTGTCCCTCCAACATAAACATTTTCTTTCCTGGTCCTGTGGGGACAAAAGTAGGCAGGGGAGTCCTTCAATAGCACTATCGTGTTGACTGGTGACCTCATAGAATGAGAAGTCAAGTGACCATGGCCCATGCCTCAAAACTGGCTGTCTGAGTACATGTGACAGCTGCTGGTAGGGCCAGGCTGGGATGAAAATCCCCTTTGAATCGTCCATCCATTCACAGAGTCAGCTCCCAGCATGGAGGCTGAGCAGTAATCCAAAATTAGACGCTGCTGTTCTCATGCGTTAGTTAAAAATAGCTGTTCTGCATCCTTCATGCAATCAGCCAGGGGCTGTTTTCAGCAAATGTTTATGATAGAGAAAGACATTTGCTAATTCACTGCTTATCCAAGGAGAATAGCACTTTTTTTTTGTTGTTCTCAAGTAAATAGACAACCAGGGCTGCTGGTGGCAATTCACTTGCATTTTCTTCAGATTTGCAGGTCATTTTGTTTTGGGGGAGTGGCTAGTGAGGAAAGAAGGAAAGCAGGACACATATTTAACATGATTCTATAAAAGAGGCAATTTACTGGGCTCAATCGTGGAGATGGCACAGGATGCTGGGTAGTTTTGATACAAAGGAAAGAACCTGAGCTTTCATTTAGACGGTGGTAAGCCCAAAGGAGTTGCCACCTTGGAGATTTGCAGTCCCTGCCTGAGTCCCTGTGCTTGTCTGTCCTCAGAGCATGCTTAGTCTCTGATGAACGAGGCGAGGAGGGAGTTTCAGCCTTTCAGATCCAAGCTTTCCCTTTATCTTTGTTCTGAGCCAGCTCTGCCTGCATATTCAAAAATGAGGTCACTGGGAGCCACCCTCTCTGTGAGTGGTCTGCTCCCTTCTCTTTCCTGTACCGTCCTCTTCCCTCTCTCCTCCTTGCTATCTCCTGTTTCCTACAAACCTGATTGATAGGAAGAGTTCGGAGGCCACCATGCTGAGGGTGGGGAGGATGTGGGGAACCAGTTGTGGTGGCCTTACCTGGGAATTTGGGTTCTTTCTATTTCTGACAAAATTAGCATGACACTGTTGTAGGAGAAGCCCCAGCGTCAGGAATTTTAAAGTTCAATTTGCTAGGAACAGAGAGTCTGAAGACATTTACCTTCAAGGCAGCATGAACACTAAACTTTAAAAGACCCTGCGCAGAGAAAGGTCTCCATAAAACATGGCTTTTGGATCTTGGGGTTGGGAAAGGGAGCAAGCCAATGGCCGAGATTCAATCTGTCCTAAGACTGGGAATGAAAAACAGAGAGGAGTGGACACAACTCCAAGCAAAGGTTTTGGTGAAATACCTAGAATCATTGGAGATTCACTGCAGGCCTCCTTCTTAGTCTTCATTCAGCAAATGGTTTTGTTTTATTGAGATATGATAGAACTGGATATTGAAATTCTAAAGTAGGTCTAAAGCATGATGAACCACAGACACGATAATATGGGTATGAACAGTTTTGTCATCCTTTAGAAAGTGGCATGGGGAAAAGGTGTTCTCTGGGCAGTGAGTATGCTGATTCTGGGCCCTCAAGTGTCTGAATCATACCCTGCTGATAAGTGACATTTCTGCTTCCTTACCTTGTTAGGACTTGTTGGTCAGCAGCAGAAGTGTGAGTGAAAAAGTCTAGTGAAGGAGGAGGCCACTGATGGAAACCACGACCGTGGCAGGAGAAGCTACAGCTAGGGCTAGATTCCTGGGCATGTGTCCTGTGCAGTCACACAGGGCCCCATGCTCGGTGTGTTCTCTGCTGTCACTGCAGTGGAATTCTTAAAATTTTTGAATAAGGAGCTCCACATTGTCATTTTGCAATGGGACCCAAAACTTGTGGCAGATTTTGACTCCAAAAATAGTAAGAAGGGAAGTAAGGAAGGAGGGGAAACAGAGGCAGATGAAAGTGAACTTGAAAGAAAGTAAATACTTAAGGTGAGAGATAACCTGGTGAGAGAGAGAAACCAAGAGAGGGGAAGAGAGAGAGCAAGAGCAGGGAGGGAAGTTGACCACATGGTTCTGAATCATAAAGAAAAATGAAAGACCTTTTGTTTTGTGGTTTCCAAGATACTTGCAGTAAGAAAAATGGGTTAGAACTGGACGATTCTTATACCAGGTGTTGCTTGGGGGGCTGTCCCGTCGTCGGCATTGTCTGGAAGTAAAGTAAACACGAGAGTGTTTGCGTGATCGTCTCTCTTCATTTTCAGTGACAGCTGATGAAGAAATGATTTTGCTCAAACCATATCAGCATCTTGTTTTTTTCTTTGGAAAGATTGTTAAAGGTTGTTAAATGAAAGGGGGCTGAAGACAAATCATTTCCCCATTATGTTTAATTCAGGAACTTTCCATGTTTCAGGCCTTCCTGCAAAAGAGTTTCAGTTACACTGCTCTTTATTCTCCAAAGGGAGTGGTATAGTTCTCTGATTTACGCTGAGGTCACAAGAAGTTCTGCAAGCTGCTGCCAAACATAAATTACAGAACCCTCTGATGTAATTATTGTGGGGTCACAAAAAGAACGTGGAAGACATTAGTGAAGGGTGAGATTACTATGCCTTTAAGTGCTAATTTATTTTCCAAGTGTGCAGCTGGAAGTCTCTCTCTTAATTGTTATTAGGCTCTAGGTTGAGACTTTTCCATACTCATCTCCCCGCCACTGCAGGGTCAGGACTCTGAGAGCAGTGGCTCACTGCTGGTGAGAAGTATTCCGAAGACACAAATGGTGGGGAGGCAAGCAGAAGCAATTAGGATGCAGCTATGAAGGCATGCGTGGAGCTGCATGTCTGGTGCTCCATGGTGTGCTTCGTGTAGCCTGGCGAGGAGTGCACAGAGCTCCAGGGTTTGCTGTCTTACTGGGAGAGGAGACTCACAGACCAAAGTCAGTAACTGGCAATTGAGCCATGGCTCATGGTCTGCGGTGGAAACCCAAGGCACAGCTAGAGGGAGAAAGGACTGGGTATGAGATTCTTCTAGATGGTGTATCTTAAAATGGCCAGGGAAGAAGTGGTTGGAAGGACGGGTGAAAGGCTGGAGGAAAACGCAAAGGCTGGATGACGGCATGACCAGCGTCTGGGGATAGTTTCATAGGGAAGCAGCGGTCACCAGGGTGGCAGGCAGAGCTAGCATGGACTGTGGGTAGGGTCAGGGTCTCCCTTTTTCTACATGGCCCAGAGCGATCTTGCTGGGGGCTTTGGATCCCAACAGCAGCTTCTGAGCTCTGCTTTCTAGCCCAGTGCCGCTCTTGTGCAGGCTCAGTATTCCAAGAACAAAGGCACTGATGTCCACTTATCTCCAGTGTCATCTTGGGTGCAGCATGGTGACCCCAGGAATGAAGAAACAATGTGGCGACACCCTTACGCATCCCTGTTACTAACAGCTCTTAGTTGAGTTTCTCTGGATCTGAGACATTGAGTGAATAACATGGCTCAGAGAGGTATAAAACTCTGTCAAATGACCTTGCAACCTAGGTGGAAAGGGAACCACGTGCGTAGTGCTAAGACTAAATGTCAGACAGCTTCAGAGGAAGGAAGGAAAAGTGGACCTGGCATCAAATATGAGCTGTGGATGGAAGGGTCAAGGTCAAGCAGGGTCTCTCCTGAGTAAGTGTGTTCCTGGCGTCACTCACTCATTTATTCCATAAAGGACGAGGCCGCATGAACCCTGTTGAGCTCTGGGTGTACAACAATAGGGGACACAGGTGAAAGGCCAAATCTCATGAAAACTTCAGTTTTCCCGGTGGGAGACAGGCCACAAACATGAACAGAATAAATAACTAACATGATTTGAGATGCTAGTAAAGAAAACAGGACAGTGTAGTGGGGTGAGGAATCACAGGGGAGAGGTACTCATCCTGGGTCAGCAGGAAGCCCTCTCTGAGAAGGAGCCTTTGAGAGGGGACCTAGGTGGTGAGAAGGTATCAGACTTCCAAGAGACGTCTCCAGTAGTGATGGGTATAAAAAAGGCATATGGCACATATTTTATTTTATTTTATTTTATTTTTATTTTTTTAAAGATTTTATTTATTTATTTTCAGAGAGAGGAGAAAGGAAGGAGAAAGAGCAATGTATGATTGCCTCTCACCTGGCCCTCACTGGGGACCTGGCCCGCAACCCAGGCATGTGCCCCGACTGGGAATCGAACCGGACCCTCTGGTTCCCAGCCCGGCATTTATTTTATTTTTTAAAAAATATTTCATTTAGCCCTGGCTGGTGTAGCTCAGTGGATTGAGCGCGGGCTGCGAACCAAAGGGTCGCTGGTTCGATTCCCAGTCAGGGCACATGCCTGGGTTGCAGGCTAGGTCCCCAGTGGGGGCCATGTGAGAGGCAATCACACGTTGATGTTTCTCTCCCTCTCTTTCTCCCTCCCTTCCCTTCTGTACAAAAATAAATAAATAAAATCTTTAAAAAATATTTCATTTATTTAGTTTTAGAGAGAGGGGAATGGAGGGAGGAAGAGAGGGAGAGAAACTTCCATGCAAGAGAGAAACACTGATTGGCTGCTCACGAATGGTCCCCAGTCAGGGTGTGTACCCAAGCGTGTGCCCTGACCGGCACTGAACTGGTAACTTCTCACTTTGCAGAACAATGCCCAGCCCACTGAGCCATACCAGTCAGGGCATACATGTGGCTTATTTAGGAGGCAAGTTCAGTTTGCTGTGCTTCTAAGAGTTTCATGTGCATTAATGCACAACTACCCCAGGTGGGAGCATACTGGTCAGGAAACAGGCTCAGAGATGCTGCAACAACTCTGAGGTCATCGTCAGAGCTTAGTGAGGCTGGAGCACAAGCATGATCCCCTGATCCAGGGTCGCTTTGCTACCTGCTTTCTCAACACAGTCCTCAACATACCTTCATCCACGAGCCAGCTGAGGTTGGGGAGTGTGTTTCATGCCCAAGCCAAGCTCCACATCCAAGAAGGCCTGGCTTTCTAATATCACTGTTTCAGGGGGCACATTGGTCAAAACCCATCACACAGTCAGCACTAAAGATCTGGTTTTTCATCACTGCAGCTGTTGGCAGATTGCAGCAACCAACAAATGACAGATGAGAGTGCCTGTAACCCGGCATTTCCTCTTAGTCTCAGCATCCTTCCTTCCTTGCCCGAGCCAGAGCAGGCAGCTAGAACTAAGACCTTGGACATCGGTGTCCCAGAAATGTTTCCCACCCATTTTATATATAATGACTTATTTCTTCTGCCTCTCCCTTCTAGAACAAGATCTGGAATCAAACATTAGTCTGTCTGGGCTGCTACAACAGAATGCTACAGATGGGGTAGCTTAAAAAACACACATTTATTTCCCACAGTCTGGTGGCTGGAAGGCCATGATCAAGGCGCTGGCAGATCCAGTGTCTGGTGAGGGCTCACTTACTGTTTTGCAGACGACTGTCTTCCTATTGTGTCCTCGCATGGAAGTGAGAGCAACCTCATCCCTCTGGGGTCTCTTTTATCGGGGAAATAATGCCAGTTTTGGGGGCTCCACCCTCCTGACCTAATCACTTCTAAAGATCAACCTCCTGATACCATCACCTTGGGGGTTAGGCCTCACCACACGAATTTGAGGAGATCCACACATTCAGTCCATAACACTCACATAAGTAGAAGGACCCCCTGGAGTTATCCTGACTTAAAGCAAAACAAAAGGCAGTGTCCTCTACCCCTACCCTACACCCAAACAACAGCCCTGTGTTTCTCCCCAAAATCAAACTCTTTGCTTTCTTATCTGGACTGGTGGAGATTCAGGCGACTTTTATTTATTATGTATTTATTTAGATTTTAAGAGCCCATCTATTAAGCCGGGGACAGGGAAAGAAGTAAGGGCTTAGGATAGAAGCAGCAGCAGGAGAGAGGCTAGGTGGTGCTGTGATCGGCTCTCTAGAAATGCTGTAGGAAAGAAATAAGCCTGGGAGGCTGCTTTGGCTCAGTGAAGAGTTACAGAAAAGGAGGCCTTGGCAACAGGCTCAGGGGGTTAGCCCCAAACAAGCAGCCACTGCCCACTGCTCCCCTCTTTGCAAGTCTGTGGGGTCCCTTAGAGTTTAGGAAATGCACACCTGAGAGGGAGGAAAGGCATGGGCGTGCTCCGTGGAGGGAGAGCACACCAGGCAACTTTTTAAAAAGAGCGCTTTCCCCACCACATTTGCATTATTGTCTTTCAAGATATGAAAAGGATAAGACTTCAGTGCTTTGTTCTCTTTTCTGCCTCCCTCCCTCCCCATAGCCCATGCTCCATCTGACTCCAGGAGACCCTCCCAGACTCTCTCTTCCTTCTCTCTGCCCATGATCCCAAGTCTTTCACTGGGAATTTCTCTTGTATGGCAAGCAAATGAATGCCTCTGGTGTTGATAATGTTTGGGGGGAAGAAAAGAAACTTACAGAAGGTTCTCAATTGTTTTAAAGTGAGTGATGTTTTGCTTAGATCTGTGGGAGTACAGGCCATTAAAACCTACGTCTTTTCTCACAAGTTCCCCTTTCAGCAACGGATAGTAATTTCACGTGGTTTTCTCTTTCCGAGCAGAGTCTGTGCACAGCCTGATCACAGGACGTCAGCCCAAACACATCGAAGGGAGTGCTGGTTCTTTGCACTTACGTGATCTGTTTTATTAGTTTTTCAGTATGCCATCTAGTAGACATTGTGGCTGATGACAGCTGAAATGAGTGACAGGTGAGTGACAACTGTCCCAGGAAGGCAGTCACTTGCAAAGTTGCCGGGCTAGGCCAGGCTATGTCAGGCTCCAGCATTTTTGTTTTGTGTTTTGGGATCATGTTCTGTTTGCATCAAGAAACTGCAAAGGCCTCCCACCTGAGCGAGGCCTGACAGGCGCAGGAGGTGTAGTTACCTGTGGAGGCAGAACTCTCACGAGGGATGAGCCGCTTTACTGACATCGGGACTCCATAAAGCAACAGGGACTTCCAATCGGAACCCAGGGCACAGAGATGCTGGGGGTTGCATATGATGAGGGGGAGACAAGTGCCCTCTCCTCTCGGGACCATCTCCTCTGCCTGTCCTCAAACCCACCTTATCCGTCAAGATAGAAATTCTGCAATGGCAGAAGCCAAGTTCCTGCTGGGGTGAGCGGGGCCGTGAGATCAGCGCACTCCGTTGCCTCAGTGCAAGCCTCCTCACCGCACCCCAGGCACGGGCCTGATCTCCTACCTTCCCGGCTTACCCGCTGGTTGCCACGATATCTTCCACCTGTGTGCTAAATCATCCTATTCCTCCGAAAGCCCTTAACTTCCCTTCGAGCCTCGTAGAACCAACTCTAAGCGTGTCACTAAGAGTCCTCCCAGCCTGCCTTGCTGACCTCCATTAGGCCATATTTACTTCCACACGTCACAGTCATTTGTTCAGCCAGCATGTCCCAAGGACTGTCCTAGTGTAGGTCTACGGGTGGTACTGAGGACGCCAAGGTCAGCCCAAAATGGGCAACGCATCAGGTTCCCGTGGCTGCTGTCACACATCACCATGAGATGGGTGCCATAAAACAACGTGTTTATTGCCTCGCAATTCTGAAGGACTGAAGTCCTGAATCCAGGGGTGGGCAGGGTGGGTTCTTTCTGGAGGCCCTGATTCAGGTGGCTGCCCACAGTCCTTGTTGTCCCTTGGCTAGTGGCCACATGCCTGCAATCTCTGCCTTCATCTTCATATGGCCTTCTCTGGGGAGACCCTCCCTCGCCTGCCTCTTACAGGGACCTGGACCATTGGATTTAGGGCCCACCTAAATCCAGGAGAATCTCATCTGGAGATTATCCTGAACTTAATTACATTGGCAAAGACCCTATTTCCAAATAAGGTCACATTCACAGATAACAGGGTTTGGGACGTGGATATATCTTTTTAGGGGACACAAGTCAATCTCCTACAGGCAGAGTATTATTTCTACTCTCATGCAGGTTCCTGGGGATTAGAAGTTAGGAGTGTCCACCATGTTGCCCTCATCATACTTGTTCCCCTGATGGAAGAGTATTTCTTTCTGTTCTCATCCATCCTTCAAGGTACAATTCAAGGACTGTCATCTCCATGAAGGCTCACCTCCTCTGTCATTTCCTTCTTCATCTCTCATACATTGAGAGTGCACCAGGGTTACCTGTCTGGGACTTCACTCCTATGACTGCTTGAAGACAAGTGGTGTGTGTCTGTGGTACACCATCTTATAGGTAGTATGTGCTCAGTAAATGGAACAGGGACTCTTTTTTTTTTGTTGTTGTTTGTTTTCTTTGGAAAAAGGTATATTCTAAAAATGCAGCTTAGATGTTGGTTAAAAAACAGTTGCATGAATGATACTATTAACTACCTTAGCTCTACAGTTTTCTGAGAAAGATAAAGACAGACAATAGTTTGTTACCAAGTAACATGTCATGTTTCCTTTTTAAAGCTAATATATCTTTGCTCTTAAGTACAGTTATTCAACTCCATCAATTAAAAAAGCCATAAATATAATGCATTTTAAATATTTCTTTTGTATCTTTTCTTCAT
Organism: Micronycteris hirsuta; assembly: GCA_004026765.1. Lineage (NCBI taxonomy): Eukaryota > Metazoa > Chordata > Mammalia > Chiroptera > Phyllostomidae > Micronycteris > Micronycteris hirsuta. The sequence goes on along the minus strand of PVJI01001177.1, from coordinate 83,819 downwards.
CAGCCTTACAATGCTGATGAAGAAAACCCCCGGAGGGAATATAAATGAGAACATATTTTGGTTCATGCTTCTCCTTGCTTCGTTTCTATTTATTGAAGTAGCCATCTGTAGGTGTAATGACCCACATGTTAGCATAGTGGGTAAACAGACGCAGCAGTTTATCTCATAATTTGTTCTATTGAGAAAGCTTCCTGTGGTCTTGTACGCCACATTTGTTGTCATAAATTTTACTGAAGCATTTGTTGTTTATTTCATGGATTACTAAGTCCTTGGCATTGATTAGGGAGGCTGTGAGCATTTGTGTGCTTCTTTCTGGAGAAACAGAGAAAAGTCCCCCTTTCTCCCATTTGTCCACAAGACCTTGATGCTACATGTTCTGTACATGTCACCGGTCTGTCCCTGAGACAAGCAAAAGGGGAGCAAGAGCTCATGTGATTACTGTTTGTAGAAGAGATGGAAGCTAATTACATTTGTTTTTAAAAAGAGATGCATATTCCCTTTGAATAGTTACTAAATGCACACAGTTCCACGTACCTCTTATCCAATTGTCTTCCGTCCTTCTGGAGGTATTCCACCTCTCACACTGAAATTGGTGACACAACAGCACACTGTTTTGAACTTTGCTTTACTGTCTAACAATATACCTTGGAGCTTATTCTAAGTTCTACTTAAGTATAGAACGGCATATCCTCTTTTATACCCGCCTAAGTCTCTGAGCAGGAATATCCCAACATTTATTTAACAGTTACATAATGAAGAACACTTGGCTTTTGAATGTTTTGTTTGTTCAGATGTGAGCTATTATGAATGTCCTTGTTCATAGACCATCTCACATATGTCTGAGCATTTCTGTTGAATATATTTCTACGAGATGGCTTTGCTGGGTCAAATTGACGTGAACCTCACATTTTAGATCATGTGGCTAGATCATTCTCTGAAGAATTTGACCAGTTTATGCTCTCGCCAGCGAAGTGTGACAGTGCATGTCTCCCACATCACCACTAGCCTGGTTATTACCAGATGGTTAGATTTTTGTCAATCTGATAGAGAAAAAATTGTGTGTCACTGAAGTTTTGACTTACACCTCTCTTTGGTGAAGTTGGAGCATTCATTAACTGGTTTATGCTCCTGTAATGTAAGTTGAGCTCCTACTGTGTGTAGGCATGGTTCTAGCTGCTTGTAATGCAGCACTGAGCAGAGTGAAACCCAAATCACCTATTCTCATCGAGCAAATGTTTTAGTCCGAGGAGTTAGGCAAAGGAAAAGTAAATAAGAAAAATAGCCTTTAAGACAGTAAGTTCTTCGAAGACAGAGAAACAGGGAAGGGAGCTAAAGAGCACAGAGTAGAGGGTTGTTCTTTTAAATGGGGGCGAGTGAAGTCCCCTGAAAGGTCGAAGCTTGTTTAAAGAGCTGATGGGGTGAGGGAGAGAGCCAGGCAGTGTCCAGAGAGGGTGTCCAGGAAGATGGCGCAGCATGGTGTTGACCTAAACTCACAATTCTTACTGTTGATCAAAGTAGGTGTACACCCAGGGGAGGGGCACGGATGCCCCCTCTTCATGGGACGGATGAGAAGGTCACATTATTGGGCAACACATTAGTATGGGTTCTCCAGAGAAACAGAACCAATAGGATATATATATATCCTATATGTGTGCGTGTGCATGTATATATATACACACCTCAATATATGTAGATTGATCTATCTATATATCCATCATTCATATATTTATCTATCAATCCACTCCTCTACCTACCTATATCTCTACATCTATCTCTATATATCTGTATCTTTATATGTCTATATAACTACATCTATAATAAGAAGAGAGGAGGAGGAAGAGAGAGTTATTTTAATAAACTGGTGCACACAGTCGTGGGGGCTAATGAGTCTGAAGTCGGCAGGACAGGCCGGCAGGCTGGAGACTCAGGCAAGGGCCAATGTCCTTGCTCAGGGCTGAAGGCTGTTTGGAGGCAGAATTCCTTCTTTCCCTGGGGATCTCAGTCTTTTTTTTCTTAAGGTCTTCAACCAATTGAATGAGGCCTACCTGCATTATAAAGGGTAATCTGCTGTATTCAAAGCTCACTGATTTAGAGTTTAATCTCATCTAAAAATATGTTCACAGTAATGTCTTAGATAGGTGTTTGACGAAATATTTGGGTATGGGGTCTAGCCAAACTGACACATAAAATGAACTTCCACAGGTAATACTATTGCTATCATCTTTGGAAAGGACAATCTTCCATATCACACTGAAGGAGAACAAAAAGGCCAGCCACGGCGTGAGTGGAGAGAGCACAACAGGGAAAAAGGTTAGAGAGGTCATAGGGCCCAGGGCATGGCCTTGGAGCCACAGGACTTCGGCTTTGACTCTGAGGTGGAAAACCAAGGTAGGGTTACATTGTAAAGGGGTTGTCCTGAAAGCCCTCTGGAGAACGGTACAGGGGAGCAAGTATGGAAACCAGGAGCTTAGTTAGGAATTGCAATAATCCAAGAAGAGGTGATGCTGGGGAGAAGTGGGTAAGATTCTGGATTCTTTCAAAAAACAGCCAACAGGATGTGTTGACATATTATACATGGGGGAGAGAGAAAGAGAAGAATCGGGATGATTCCAAGTTTGGGGAGAAAAGTGGGAGGACAGATTCAAGAATCTTTTTATATGTTTTAAAACCATTTTCATTCTTTTGTTCTGTAAAATCTCTTATTATTACTGTGCCCTTTTTCTCTCTTGTGTTGGCTGTTTCTTAAAGCTTTATGGGAGATCATTATGTGTTAAGAAGATAAGCTCTTGTTTATGAAATAAGTTGCGAATATTTTTTCTAGTTCTCCATTTGCTTTCTAACTTTGGATAATTTATTTTTCTACTGCTTAGAATTTAGTTTGTTTCCTGCAATCTAATTTATTTATGTCTTTTATGGCTCTGGGTTGAAGTGCTTTTGTACTTTTATGAGAATGAACAAGATATGATGGTGATTTCTTTGCATAAAAACTTTTTTTTTCAGTTCGCTTAGAAAATGGAATTTGTGTAAGCCAGGATTTAGGAGTAATAAAGATTTTTAATTCACAAGTTTATGAACACAATTTAAATCGTTATCATTACCACTTCTTTTGAAGTCCCATAAACAGAACAATTCTGTTAAGATGGACTTAATTGAATTTTTATTCCTAGCTTTACTCTTTAGTATCACTTCTTATAGTGATGTTGGCAAATAAATGAAGTAGGCTAATGAGAGTCTGAATGACAGAGAAGATATTCTAGAAATGTTTGGTTATTTCTTGAATAACTAGGTTGAAAATGTTTTTCTCTTCATCTTATGATTCTTAATAGTCTAACATTTTGCTTCCATAGTAATTGATTAAACTGGACTCAATTTTAATTAATGTAAAACTCTCAATGCTAAATGTTTATGAATTCAGCTTTATAAGACAAAGAAAGTATTGATTTGGGAATGTATACTTCTTAAAAACACACGTGCAGTCCTTTACCTTTACAGACTCAAAGATTATTTACATAGTAATTGCTGAATTCTCTCTGGTTTTGAATTGCATAAAAATATCTGTACTTTTTCTATCAGGTTGATAAGAATTAAGCTCACCTTTTATTCTGAACATGCTAAATTAAGAATTCTATTAACAACGCTGAAGGCGTATAATAATGAATCTTAGAAGTTAGGAAATGCCTCTTTCATCTTATTAACAGTGTTCTAGTTTCCTTATTACAGTTTAGACTTTAATGCATAATAAATATATGCTTTTCTGAACCATATTCTTCATAATTGTCATTCTTAACACTACAGTCAGTCTATCTTGGCCATTCCCCTGGGAGCATGGACTCTTCCTGCTTTTTCATCAATAGGCTTATCTTTGCAGCCAGTCATAGTCCACTCCCATTTTCTCTCAGACTGACCTCTTGCAGGAAGACTGGGTTCCCAAGGACCATGAATTCCTTCTGACTCTCCCTGGGGCTTCTGGCTGCTGCTTTCAGCAAGCCAGCTGCCATGTTGTGAGCTGCCCACTGGAATGGTCCTGGTGGCAGGGACCTGAGGGCAGCCTCTGATCAATAGCCCACAAGGAAATGAATTCTGCCAGCCATCAAGTGCATGGGGAAATTTTCCCCAGTCAAGTCTTGAGATAACTTCAGCTGGGCTGACACTTTGACTACCACCTGGGAGAGACTCTGATCCAGAGGACTCAGCTCAACTGCACCTAGATTCTTACCCCTCCCTATCCACCAAAAAAAAAAAAAAAAAGTACTGGGAGATAATAAATGTTGTGGCTCTAAGCAGTTAGGTTTTGGAGTAATTGTTTATGCAGGAATAAGTAACTAATACACTCCCACCACCCAATGAACAACCATGTAGCCTTTCTCTGGATGACTATTTGCTTCCTGAAGAACAGGTGGGCCATTGCCTTCCTTGGGAAGCCTCGTGTCTGAGCCTTGGTTATGTGTGTCTCTCTGTGGTCCCAGTACTGAGGCTCAGTGGGTTGGGATACTCATCACAGTGATGTTGCCTGTTTACTTGTCAGTCCCCAGGGCCATGGGCTTCATGAATGGGGTCTCTTCCCTCCCGTTGCCTATTCTGTCCCCTTCTCTTCACTGATCCAAATTCTAAAATGCAGATGCTGGCTTAGTTAAGAAAACGCTGCCCCTATGCTCTAGTGTAGCAATCACAGCAGCTTTCCAGAAGTGTCATTGGGGTGTATTGAAAGTTTGGAGACCATAAACCCAAGAATACCTTCTCTAAGTGTGAGATGTCTCACCAGGAGTTTTAGGCAACATGAGTACATGGAAATCATTAAGACTGTGATTCAAGGACCTTAGGGAAGGAATGGGAAAGACCCTGCAGAAATACCAATGGTTAATTGTAAAAGGGCATCTAGCTTTACACTCATTTGTTCTCCAACCCCCAACAGCACAGGCTCTGTGTTCATCACTCCCACACCCCTCCTTACAGCCACAATGTCCACCCTTGGTCTGTGGCATACGATCCTGGCCCGCAGCCATGGCCGAAGTATTAGAGGCCCCCACTGCAGTGATAATGAGGTTCTCTCAAGAGGAAATTTGTGATTTTGAATGTAGGCTCTATAAACAATATATAAATGAAGCCACTTGAAAGTGGAGCCAGTCCTGCCTTGCCAGAGAAACTGCCTTACTTGTCCTAAGCCTCAAACATTGGGATGTTAAAAACAGGGCAAAATAATCTTTGGACTGGGCTTGAGCAACCTTGTCCCTTGTAAAAGAACTATTTGTAAAAATAACAAACACTTATTATGACTATTAAACTGACTAATGACTACCAGACTGAAAATTTGAAATTGTTTAGAATTAACATCACTCTGTTATCCGCACCAATATAAATGCCTTTTTTCTAATGAGGTAAGTGTTTCCCTTTCCTTTCTCATAAATACCCCTCACCTTTATCTCTTAATCAAAGCACCGGGTTTCTGCCTGATTTGGTGTGTCCCGAATAGCTGTTCATTTTGATCTCAATAAATGCTTGTTGCCTCTCACTTTGAAAGACATTTTATTTTAGGGTTGACAAAGCTTGGGGAAAAGGAGGCCCTGGAGCTGAGTCAGCATGTGATATTGACACAGGGTGTGTCCCCCTTTTCCCAGCTGGAATGTAGAGGAACTCCAATAAGTTGTTCCACAGACAGGGATTTCTTGGGGTTTGGGTATGAGAACATGCTAGAGACATTGACAATGGACAGTGCAGCCAGGGAGCGTGCCCACGGTTCGAGCTTTGTGTTGAACTCCGCTCTTGAGCACAGCGATGCCAGAATGGAATTCATCCACTTGCAGTGTTGACACCTGGATAAGCTTATGTTTGGTTCCTGCCACTGGGGGTCTTCCTGACACCTTGGATCTTGTCTGTCTGTTTCTCCAGAATTTCCTTTGATGTTGTTAGCCTCCCTACATTCCCCTACGGTCTCCCCAAGCAGGTACTCTGTCTCCAGGAGGTCATTATTTATTTGAGAGAAAGTAGAGTTCATTGGAACTTTTCCCTCTCCATGGGGGCACTTCTCTCTCCTAACTAAATGGACATGTATTCTGGGTTTGAAATTTTGTTCTCTGCCTAGAATGGCCCTGTTAGCATAACCACTGCTGGAATCGTTCAGTGCCTTCTGTGGTAGCCAGCAACCTATCTATCAGGGGTTGTTTTGGCTGCGTGAGGAAGAAAGCGGAGTAAAGCAGCTTAACCAAAGAGGGGTTTATTTTCCTTCATGTAACAAGAAGCCTGGCAGAGGCAGTCCAGCGCAGGCGCCACGGCCTCCATGGCCCCAGCTCCTTCTGTCTTTCAGCTCCTCCATCCTCAGTATGTGGCTTTCTTCTTTGTGGTCTCAGATTATGTTACAGCCACATTCCAGGCAGGAAGAAGGGGAAAGTTGAAAGGCGGAAGGCATTTGCCAGCTGGGTCTGTCCCTTTTGTTAGGAAAACAATTGATTTCCTGGCTGTCTACCTTTACAGCGATTGTTCAGTGATGTCTGTGTCCTCTACTGGAAGGTAAGGGACCATATTGGTGTTGTCCCTTTGTATGCTAAGTGCCTACTGCAGCGATTGGCACTCAGAAAGCACTCAATCTATGCATGGAATGGGTAAGGGACCAGTGAGTTCATCTTTGTCGTGCCTCTGTGTTCTGGTGCCAGGGCCCTGGACTAGAAGCCTGGAAACATGGGCTTTCATCCTGATCCCACTGCCAAGAGCTGCAACCTCCCTGGCTTCAGTCTCCTCTGGTGTGTGCATGTGTGTGCACATGTGTGTGTGTGTGTGAGAGAGAGAGAGAATTAGGATATGTGTGCACAAGTGTGTGTACTTGTGAGCATACATATGTGCAAATGTATAAACATGTGTATGTGCAAGTGGGTGCTTGTGTGAGTGGTGTGTGAATTTGTGTGAGCATATGAGCAGGTGTGAGGGAGTGTGTGTATTTGTAGGGATGTGAGCATGTATGTGAGTAACTGTATATATTGCACATGTGTAATAATGGTGCAAGTGTGTGTGCATGCATATATCTGGGCATGTGTGTGAGTATCTGTGAGTGTGTGTCTGCTCTCCAACTCTGCTTGAATTGTGAAGTGCTAAGTTAATCACTCTTTCAATGTCTAAGTAGCTTATATAGGATCTAGTACAGGGAGTTTGTTTTTTGAGTTTTATTTTGTTGTACAGAAAAAGGAAAAAATGAGATGCAAACTGCAGGTGCACTACCCACATTGGTGGTGTGGACAGAGCATCTTGGTTCTGGAGGCTGAGTGCTGAAATGCCCCTCTGCCCACCTTGCGCTCTGCTGGGGCCCAGGCAACATGCATCTGTCTGGCCAGCTGCGCCTGTGTGCAGCCCTGCTGACCTTGGCTGCACCACAGAGGCAGCCACGCAGGGACTGCCCCACTTGGAGGCACTGATTTTTGCCTGCCTTCGAGGCTGGTATGGCTCTTTCACCTGACTGAGCTGACCTACTTCTGATGATGGATCACTAGGCAGGCCTGGGCTGTGTATTTCCTTCCTGCCTCCACTGGGCTGCTTGCTGGCCTCTTAGTCTTGTCTGGCAACACAAGGGCGGCTGCCATGGGTGTGCCAAGGTTCTGATTGCTGTGGTCACAGCAGGACTGTCCTAACGAAGCCTCCAGGGTGTGTGAGTGTGTGCGTGAGAGCATGCACACATGTTTTACTGTTGTTTTAATTTTGGAGCCGTGTTGGTCATCCACTTGTAGTCCATGAGGGCAGGTAGAAGGTGGTTGTCTTTCCTTCCACAGGGTCATGACCACCTGTCCCTCAATCCTGGTGGTGGTGCCAGAGCCTCCCAGCAATGGAGAGGGACTTTTTCCTTGGGCTGGCTGAGCAGGGGTCCCTGGAACTGACCAGCATGACAGACGCCCTCTTGTGTTCCAGGGGATGCTGCATGGAGAGCAGGCCAGGGCTCAGAGAAGGTGGCAGCCAGTACTCTGAGCTGTGGTGGGAGATAGGGCATGGGGGCTTTGCAGAAGGTCACCAATGTGTCCTTGGCTGGTGGGATGGGTCCAGATGAAGAGTCATTTATTTTATCCAGGCCTGGGTGAGGCATTTGGCCAATCAGTGACATACCCACTTATTCAGTCTTAGGGAACTCACTGTTTCTCTTGACCTAGGGGTTGTTTTATTTCCCTTGACTATAGTTCAGTTGCTCGGAGAAAAAGAAAATAACTTAAAATGGATGGTTCTGACTTTTGGTTCAGCTCATGGCAGGCTGAAAGGTCATTGTCAGGAAGCATTTGATCCTTGAGCCTTCAGCTCACATGGATTTGACCACAGGTCTATGGGTCTAGTGACAGGCATCACCCTGCCACTACACAGAAGTTATTATGGGAGTTTCACTAGCAAGGCAGAAAAGAAATTTATTTCTTAAATATATAAATTGCAGAAAAGTTTCCAGATCAAGGAAAAAACAAAATGGCTACAAAGGCATCACTGAACTTGCCTCTGTTCATTTCCTAAATGGTGAGTGTGCCGCATGGTGGTGGTACTGTCTTCACCTAAAGCCCAGTCCCCGGCCACACAAGGTGAGTTCTGCCGAGACGGTGCAGCTGCAGAGGCTCCTTTGTCAGCCGGGCCCCGCCCTCTTCTCAGCGCTAAGTACTCCTGGTCCAAAGACTCCTTCCTTCTCTGAGGCTCAATTATGTGGCTAGAGTTCTGTTACCATTTACCCCTCACCTTTAACTCCTCTGTCCAGCAGAGGCAGTCGCTTTTGTTAAAACCTATTAAGTTCTCAGTGGGACACTAGCACTTTCACACCATCCTTTTTTAAGCCTCAGAATCCCTTGTATTCCTGGCAGGTGTTTTTATTGAAGGTCCCAGAATCCCTTGTATTCCTGGCAGGTGTTTTTATTGAAGGTCCCAGAATCCCTTGTATTCCTGGTAGGTATTTTTATTGAGGTCCCAGAGGAGTTTCGCCCCCACCCCCACTCCTGCACAACAGACCAGGGCTGAGTCCCACTGTCCCCCTCAGCATGTCTTGCCCTTCAGTGATCTACCTGATCCTTTGATAGAGTTTCGATCTCTTGTATGTGCAAGACACATGATGCCACTTTTGTCTGCTTTAATTTGTTCTAATTACTTATTGGTTCCACCTTTGGGGGAAAATGACTGCATTTTAAACAATTTAAAAGTTGGCCTATTTTACAATAAAGTCAAATTTTGGTAAAATACTTATAATACACTACAGATGTGATTTAGAAAGAAAAAATTTCTTTACACAGAATGTTTGACTACCTACGTAGGTGTTAATATTTACACAGTACATATTCAAACTATTTGGTAGGTATGTCTTTGCTTTAAAAAATAGTTCAAAAATAGTTCTTGTCTAGAGATTTGTATCTTTACTCTTTTGCTGTGAAATGGATAGTTATGTTGATGATAGTTACATTCCCCAATTACGTAGTACTTTACCATTATGAACTATTTTTACACACGTTCCCATGTTGATAATGTGAGAAAAAGAAAGGTCACATAGTTGACCTCTCATGAAGTGAGTCATTCAAGAAATTTGAACCCAGCTGTGTTAAGTTTGAGTCATTTTATGTACTTTATAAGTTATTCATTTATTATGTTTTTGATTAGCTGAATTTTTACCGTGTACATGACTGAAACACGAAGAGGTCAGTTAGAAGTCCTCCGGACCCAAAGTCCAAGTGTTTAGATTTCTAGGCAGTAGATTTTGTGTGTGTGTTTACATTTGTGTGTTTATAGATTATTAGTACTTTCTGCTGCATTTCAGAAAAGTGGTTCAAAATTAGTGATTGAATTTTAAAAAAAAACAAACACCAAAGGACACAAGGAAATTCTGGGGGGAGTTGGATATGTCTATTCTTTTGATTGTGGTGGTGGTTCCCTGGGTGTGTGCATATGTCCAAACTCATCAACTTGTACATATTAAATATGTGCAATTCTTTATAATTATACCTGAAAGCTGTTAAAATATAAGAAGAAATTCCCAAAGTTAGTGATGGCAAAGGCTGTCTTTAGACCTCAAATTATGTTTGTATCCTAAGTTTCTTTTTCCTTTAGGAAGTTACTAATGGTTCAGGAACTCTTTCTCAATTCTTTGAATTTGAAATTGAACAAGTGCTACTTACACTGAAGTATGTCACCTTTTGATAAAGTGTTGACTGGCGGATTTGGTCAGATTTCAGACAAATAAATTGATTTCTTAAAATCATTAGCTGAGATGCATGTCAGCAGGGGATGGGCTGCTAATGGAATATCAAGCACATCAGAAAAGGGTGAAAAAGTTGTTTTCTGGCAGCAACCTTTCTGGATTTCCTGCCTTCCCTGGTCATGAGTGACCCACTGGAGAGGCACACTGTGTTTTCCTGGGCGACTGATTCATTCATACTTTTTGGAAGAATTGAATGGTCAAGTCAAAGTGGTCAAAACTATTGGCATGTCTCAGACTTAACCCTGCCTTTTTATGGAAGAAATCTTCAAAAGTTTTCTATTTCTTTCTTCTTTTCATGACTTCAGTGCATGTGCACACCCATAATCACAGAAGTTTTGGTGAGCTGGATAGTGGTAGAAGGCTCTGCTCACCACCTGTTAGAGTTCTTCCTCATTATATGGTGTCTTATCAGTCCTTTGTGGTGCGGCTTCTTCCATCAGCCTCAAACTCCTGCTGTTGATTGAATTCCTCAGTCTCTCTTTGTCCCTTGTCCATCTTCATAGTGTCTAGTCTCATTCATTTCTTCATAGACAGGTATTTTATATTTTCTGTTGAATTTTTTCTAATATATTTTCTAAGAGGTTATTGGTAGTATAAAGTTTTATCATTTTATATTTACATTGAATCTGACAAACTTTCTGTACTCGCTATTTAATTCTGATGTCTTTGTAGAAATAAGCTCTTTCATATTTCTTCTAGAAGTATAATGATGTCTTTTTCAAATATAATGCTTTTGCCTCTTTTCCAATGGATTTTTCTCTTCTTTCTAATTCTCACCTTATAATAGCTTATATTCAACTTCCCGGAACATGATAAACACCAGAGAACTTATCAAGCACAATGGTCTTATTTCTGATTTCAGTGGGAATGCTGCTTGAATTTTAGTTATAATTTGCTTATTAATTTAAGATAGACATTCTTCATCACATTAACCATCTATTATTTTTAAAACTTTTGTTTTGCGAAGATTTTTAATCTGTAATGAATATTGAATTATACCAAAGCCTTTTAAAGTATTCTGAAATGTTTATTTCTATTTATTTATTTATTATTGTTGTTCAAGTACACTTGTCTCCATTTTCATCCCACCACACCCCTGCCCCACCCATTCCTGCCACCCACCCTCGAACATACCCCCTTTGGCTTTGTCCATGTGTCCTTTATACATGTTCCTCAATGGCCCATCCCCTATTTTTCCCCATTATCCCTCCCCGACCCCCGCACCCAGTTATGCTCAGTTTGTTCTTTTTTCAATGTCTCTGGTTATATTTTGCTTGCTTGTTTGCTTTGTTGATTAGGTTCCACTTATAGGTGAGATCATATGGTATTTGTCTTTCACCACCTGGCTTATCTCACTTAGCATAATGCTCTCCAGTTCCATCCATGCTGTTGCAAAGGGTATGAGCTCCTTCTTTCTTTCTGCTGCAAAGTATTCCATTGTGCAATTGTACCATAGTTTTTTGATCCACTCATTTACTGATGGGCATTTAGGCTGCTTCCAGCACTTGGCAATTGCAAATTGTGCTGCTGTGATCAATGGGGTGCATAGGTTATTTTGAATTGAGTTCTTAGGGTATAATCCCAGCAGTGGAATTGACAAGTCCAAAGGCAGTTTCATTTTAAGTTTTCTGAGGAAATTCCATACTGTTTTCCACAGTGGCTTCACCAGTCTGCATTCCTGCCAACAGTGCACCAGGGTTCCCTTTTCTCCACATTGTCTCCAACACTTGTTATTTGTTGATTTGTTTATGATGGCATAAAGTGGAGTAAAAAAAGCCTCTTCAACAAATACTGTTGGGAGATCTGGACAGGTACATGAAAAAAAAAAAAGAAACTCGATCACCAGCTTACACCACACACAAAAATAAATTCAAGGTGTCTAAGAGACTTAAATATAAGTTGCAACACCATGAAAGTCCTAGAGGAGAACATAGGCAGGAAAATCTCAGGTATTCCATGCAGCAATATTTTCACTGATATATCCCCTAGCGCAAGGGACATAAAGGAAAGAATAAACAAATGGGACTGCATCAAAATAAAAAGTTTCTGCTTGCCTAAAGAAAGCAGTAGTAAAATGAAAAGGGGACCAACCGTATGGGAAAATATACTTGCCAATGGTACCTCAGACAAGGGTTTGATCTCCAAAATATATAAAGAACTCACATGACTCCACTCCAGGAAGACAAATAACCCAATTAAAAAATGGGCAGAGGACCTGAACAGACACTTCTCCAAGGAGGACATACAGAGGGCCCGGACTCATATGAAAAAATGCTCCACATCACTAGCCATCAGAGAAATGCAAATTAAAACCACAATGAAATATTTGTTTTCTTATTTGATCTTTGAAGTGATAGATTAATATTATTGTAATAAATATCAATATTATATTCTATATTTCTCTGAAATATTCTTTTGATACACTGTTTATTTTTTAATATACTGTTTAATTTAAGTTGCTAATATTTTAGGATTTTATATCTACCTATTTATCTATATGTCTACCACCTCTGCCAAATTTTGAATCAGATTACTTTAGCTACTTAAAGTGAATATAAAAACTTTCTATATTTTCTTATGCTCTATGGCATTATAATCAACATTCATTTATTTATTTGAAAGTATAAAAATTTATTCAAAGATTTATCAACATATATTTGTGGCCTTTTGGAAAACCAGCTTTTTAAAAAAACAGATTTTATTTATTTATTTTTAGAGAGGGGGAGGGAGAAAGAAAGAGAGAGAAACATCAATGTGTGGTTGCCTCTCGAGTGTCCCCCCATGGGGACCTGGCCTGCAACCCAGGCATGTGCCCTGACTGGGAATCGAACTGGCGACCCTTTGGTTCGCAGTCCAGTGCTCAATCCAATGAGCCACACCAGCCAGGGCAGAAAATCAGCTTTTAATTGAATTTATTTATTTCATTTTAAATTGTTGTTCAATTACAGTTGTCCTCATCTGTCCCCCATTGTTCACCTGCCCTGCCCACCAGTCCTCTCCCACAATCAGCTTCTAAAACTTTTAATTTCAGTAGTTTTATATTTACAGAAAAATGTCACAGATAACAGAGTGTTCCCATGGATTTCACCCCAGCTTCTATTGTTAATGTCTTACGTTGCAATGGTACATTTGCTACAAGTAACAAACCTATACTGACACATTACTATTAACTGAGCTTCATTCTTGAGTCTGATTTTCCTCAGTTTTTACCTAATATCTTTTTCTGCCCCGGGATCCCATCCTGGGTACCACATTCCATTTGGTCAGTATATCTCTTTTATCTCTTCTTGCCTGTGGCAGTTACTCAGACTTTCCTTGTTTTTGATGGCTTTGACAGTTTTGAGAAGTACTGCACACATATTTTCTTGAATGTCCCTCCATTGGGATTTGCCTGAAGTTTTTTTTTTATGGTTAGATGAAGGTGATGGGTTTCGGGGAGGAGGACCACAGAGCTACAGTGCCTTTCTCGTCACATCTTATCAAGAGTATGTACTATCAGCACAACTTATTACAGTGTGTGATGACCTTGACCCCCTGGCTGACATTGTGTTAGTCAGCTTTCTTCATTGTAAAGCTACCCTCCTTCCATTCTTTACTCTTTGGAAGTAAGTCAGTCTGTGCAGCCCATACTTCTGGAGTGGGGAGTCATATTTCACCTCTTTGAGGGCAGAGTAACTACATTATTTGGAATTCTCCTGCATAGTGATTTGTATCTTCTCCCATTTATTTATTCAATTATTTGTTTATATCAGTAAGACTCATGGATATTGATTTAAACTTTGGGTTATGATCCAATATTTCTTTATTTGCTGAAATGGGTCCAGTTTTGGGCCCTCGGAGTGCTTTCAATTGGCTCCTGGGTCCTTCGACTGTGGGTTGTCTTTTATTTCTGAGCATTTCCTTACTTTCTGGCACCGTGAGATGCCCCAGGCTCATCTTGTCCTATTTTTTTTAGGAGCTCTGATTCCTTTTATTGGAGAATGATATTATAAACCAAGACTCACGTTTTGGATTTGTGGCCTTTTTAGGTTGTAGTTTTTTATGATGAATATTTTGTATATTTTCTCATTCATTTTGATAATTTAAATTTAAAAAACTGTCATTTTTTGACATTTTACATTTAAACAACATAATATAAAGTATTTAAAATTATTTATAAGCTGTCATTTATACTATTTCTAGCTGTTTTAAAAATTATTCTATGGAATAATTTAGCAATTCTGCTAATTTCTTTTTTTCAATTCATTAACTTCTAACTTGATCTTTACTATTTCCTTCTTCCTGCTTCCTTGGAATGGCACTCTCCAACTTTTTAAGTTTATAACTTTCTTTTGAGTAAATGCTTAGTTCACATCGATTTTGTTCTTCCTTGTTCAGTAGCAAAAGCATCTAAAGAAATAAAAGTTGCTGATAAATACAGCATTGACTTCATGCCTGGAGGTTCCTGTGCCAAAGGGCTAATTAAAATTGCAGACATTAGAAAATGATCTTTAGTTCAGTCTTTAACCACGAGTTATTTGTGAGGATGTTTTAAAGTCTCTGGAATTGTTTAATTTAAGCTGTTATCAATGTCTAATTTGCTTCCTATCTTAAGATGAGGTCATTTTTTTCTGGTAATAGTCTTGTGGGTGTATGTGAGTAGATAATCTTCTTTTTGTAGAGGCCACAGGATAGGATACATCAGTGAACTCACAATCATGTTATTTACATTTCCTGCATTCTTTCTTTTATATCCTTGATCTGTTTTACACTAAGAGCTGTGTGTCCTTCTCATTTTCTTTTTTAATCAAATGTTCTTTCTGCTTCAGTCTCCTTTTCTGTACTGGTCTTGAGGATACACTATTTATCTCTGGAAGATTTTATGACTCTTTTCCTTTTATTATGGATTATCCCTTAAATTGATATAATCCTCCTCAATGTCACATTTAATTTATTTTGTCCTGAGTTCTTCGGTCTGGTGTAAATTGTGTTATGATTTCTTTTTATATGTGTTTTCCTAACTGATCTTCATTCATATTTTTATTTTTAACTTGTAGGCATATTTTATTCTTTTATCTGTCTTTTGTAAACAGCACATAGATAGATATTGTTTATTAATCCAATTTGAGAGTTTTTGCCCTGTATTGCATACAGGGGTTTGCTTGATGGAATATACAGTTGCTAAGAATATGTTTAAATGATGCTCAACATTCTTTTCCTCCCCTTTCTTTTTTTGAAAGAGGACATATTCTCCCCTTAAATATGTGGTAGATATTTGCCATATTTTCAGCCTTAACTTCATTGGAAGCCAAAAATCACATTCCCAGCCTCCTTGGGGCCAGGATACAGGCACATGACCTGGTTCTGCCAATCAGATGTGCCTATGTGATGTTGACTCCAAGGAGGGGGGTACCTTATGAAGTCTACTTTCTGGTTAGTAAAGCAGCAGAGCTCTTTTGTTTGGGCAGCACCAGTGGCAGAGGGCCTGGGTCTGAGGCACCGGTGCTCAGTGTCATAGAGTCTACATCTGTGCGTACCACCAAGATCTTTATAGGGGCTGACCTTTAGTGTGACCTCAGACACTGTCCTGGCTGCCAACACCCAGACCTGACTCTCTAGCCAGACTCTGATATCCTTTACAAATTCCTATCCAAGTTAAATTGATTAGCAGGGTGGGTGGAGGTTCTTACCTTTAAGAACCTGGATAATAGCAGCAGAAATAAAAGGCTAAAGCTCTTAAAGCTTGTAATATGTGGCATATATTCTGAGCAGAGGAGGATGTGGCTCTTCCTGCTGGTGAATCTCATGGCCAGGGATCTCAGTCAGGCAACATGCAACAGGTATGAGTGTGTGAGTGCCTGCCTCTGCTTTGAGCGTTCTAGACACAAGTCATGGTACCTTTCTTCCTCGTTATCTGGGTGTATCCACAACTCCCCCATGAGGCCAAAAACAGGCCATCTAGTGGGCATCCACTAGGTCTTCAAAAGAAAACACAGAAGCCAATGACATATTTACATTTCAAATATTTCATTCAAATTGAGTTGCATCAGCCTTCAGATTTCATTGAAGTTATGATACCACCTGGTGACTGAAGGGTGAAGGTATTCTTAAGGAGTGTCAGGATTGGTGTGAGGACATTTTCCTGGGGACAGTCACCCTGGTGCACTAGAATTAGAAGTAATCACTCCCATTTCTAGTTGGTGCAAATGCCTACATTCCGGAATAAGGCAATCTTTCTTTGGAACTATCTCTCTTGTCCTGGAGAGAGGGTTGAACATGTGGTGTGTTCCTTGAGAATCTGCTTTAAGTCCATTTCCGTGTTTGCTGTAGGTAGAGAAAATTTTCCCAGACATCGACATATGGTCCGTGGGGCTGTTGCCAGTTCCAGTCTCTGTTTTTCTCAAAACCCTTGCATGACACAATTCCAGGGGCACCACTGTACTTCATATTAGTTTCCTATGGCTGTTCTAACAAATGACCACAAATGTAGTGTCTTGACACAGTGCACATTTTTAATCTTACAGTTCTGTAGGTCAGAAGTCTGATGCAGGTCTCACTGGGCTGCAATCCAGGTGTTGGCAGGGTTGCATTCCCTTCTGGAAATCCCTACCCTACCCAGTTCCAAGAAGCTGCCCACATTCCTAGAGTCAGCGGACCCTCCTTTCATTTTAAAAGCTAGAGACTTTTAAAATGAAAGTAGCTACACAGAGGCTCCTGGCCGCCACACTGCCTGCTTGAGAGTGGACTTCGTGTAAGAGGCTTCTGCAGAGACCCAGATGAGATATTTTAGGTATGGAAGGGCTCAAGGTGTCTGCCCTTCTCTAGGACAGGTAGACAGCTCACTTCATAGCCATCTTGGTTTTTGATTTTTCATTTTTAAATAATTTTGAACTTACAGAAAAGGTACAAAGATAATACAGAGTTCTCATAAAAACTTCACCCAGCATCTTCTCTTGCATGACTACAGTACAATGATCAACGTTAAGAAAGGTATATTGGCTGAATTATAGAATCTAGTCATACTTCACCAGTTTTTTCTATTAATATCCTATTCTGCTCTAGGATAGAATCCGGAATCCACATGGCATATAGTTGTCCTATCTCCCTTGCTTATTCCGTCTGTGGCAGAGGCTCAGTCTTTACTTGTTTTACACTCTTGACATGTTTGAAGATTACTGGTCAGGTAGTTTATAGAATGTCCTTCAATTTGGGGTTGTCTGATTCGACTGAAATTTTGCATTTTGAAGAATAATACCACACCTGTCTTTAATCAGAGTGTTATGATGTTTATTGAGCCTTTATCATGACCTCCTACAAATTACACGATTCTTTGGATTATTTCCCAATCTTTGGCTGCAGTAGGACCTAACTCTCTATAATCTCTCCCTTCCTCCAATGCAGTTTCATTGACACATGCACACGGCTTGGTTGCTTCTCAAAACATCCTGCCTAAGACCACAGCCCCTGGAGCCAGCATTCCTCAGTAAGCACTCTTACTCTGGCACTTCAATGTTTTCACTCAGACTAAACTTGATATGTTTTCCTCATTCTTACTCTGGTCTCATGTCTTTCCATTTTCTTCCTCCTGCCACTCTTCCTAAGGGTGTTTCAAAGATGATATGAGATGATAAGGAAAGCACATGGTACTGAGCCTAGCAAGTGATCTCTAGATGTGAGAGAGCATCAGTAACACCAGCGTCTTTCTGACTTTCTTGTCTCCTTTTCAGCTCATCCCTTAATTATTTGCCATTCATGCTGTCATTGGCAAAGATTTGACCTTTTCCATTTCCCCTGGGTGAATTCAGCCATCCCTTTACTCTTTGTTCATACTATACAAAAAAAAAAAAATATTCTTGCTAATTGGCCCCACTGAAATCAGAACAAAACTGTCGTACCTGAGCTCAGATGCAATACTGCATGACTCTCCTTTATCCGTTTTCGGGCAGCTTTTAATTCCAGTTACTTTCCCCTTGGTCCAATCTCTAAACAGATCTTTTTGCTACACATCCAATCAAAAGGTCAAGTAGTATTTTCACAATCCTTCCCCTTCTGCTCACAATTTACCTGGGTCCCTACATCCTTCCTTCCTCCTTGCTGTCTTCAATGAAAGGTCTGTTTTTTGCTCCAAGATGCCCACCTCTACCCAGGGGCTCTGTCCCACTTTGCTACTGTTCTCTGGGAAGCCCCCTGCATCACTGATCACTCTTACTCTGTACCTTGTCTTTTTTTGGCCCTGCAGACTTTCAACCACAAAGAGGGTAATGTCCCCTCCATTCTGTAAAGAATCTCTAGCACATCACCCACCTCCCTTCTCGCCCAAGTTCTCATAAGAATGAAACCGTGGTTTGCCTCCAGGTCCCCATTTCCCTTCATTCCTTATATTAAAATCTGACTTTGTTCCTTCCATGTCTCCAGAACTCCTCAAACTGATTGACTCTTGCATATAATACAATTTTAAATTCTGCTTGGATTAACTGTGGAATCTGCTGCACTCACCAGACATTCCTTCCCAAGGCTTGCTCTTCCCCTTGCTCCCACAGCAGTCTCAGTTTCTGGTGATTTCCAGCTCTTGCTGCTGTTCCTCCACTCCCATTGGAAGTTGATATTCCATGACTTCCATTTAGATGCTGTCTTTGGCTCTCTTCTTCTCTCCTGCCACTCCCTACCCCAACCCGAGTTCCCTCATTGCTGTTTATGGCTTTGACTGTTGCTTCCATGCACAGGACTCAAAATCTGTATTTCTAGTCCTGACTTAGCCCTGGGATCCCCAGATTTCAGCCCCAAACCCATGCATGCCAGAAGTAGACTCATCACCATCCAGTTGACTATGGTTCAGTTAATCCATTCTGGGCTTGACTGGGTACTGCTGCTTCAGGCTGAAGGTCAGGGGGCTTGGCTCTAGGCTGTGGTTGGGGTTCAAGTCTACAACACAAGTATTGAAGGAGAAATGGTCATTGGTGAATATCCTTCATGTGGGAGATACTAGAATGTAAGAGGGTGAGTGGAAAGAGGAATGCCTCTTGACGCTATGATTGGGAACTGGCATGCTGTCATCTATTGGCTAAAGAAAGTCACATTGTCAAGTCCAACATTAATGGGGCAGGAGCATATACTTTGCCTACTCTAGTGGGAGGAAGCAAGTCCCAAGAAATGGGTAGGAAGGTAGAACTCAGAGAGAGAGAGAGAGAGGACATGAAGAACTGCAAACAATGAGAGCACATGTGGTATAAGAGACTGTTGGGGACCACTCTGTGTGGTTTCAGAGACTGCAGTCTTGCGAGAGTAAGACCTGAAAGCGTCTAGTAAGTTTCCCTGGAAAACCAGGTAACACAGGTGGCAGGCATGACCTGACTCTAACACCCAGGATTCCCGTGGGAATCAGGCCTGAAATATACATTTTATCCTTTGAAGCTTGCTCTGCCCAGCATAGCCCTGTTACTATAAACCAGATGTTTAAGTTCAAGGCATAAGGAATAAACTCCTTATCTCATGAAACACGTCTTAAAGACCATCTGGCATCAGCATGACTAACAAACCCCGACCTATGACAAATCTCTGCGTCCCTTCAATTGTTATCTATAGATAATACCTGTTTTTGTAAGACTATAGCCTTTTGACATTGATTGATGAGCTATGCATGAATGCTGTATACACCTACACATACTATTCCCAATAAAAGCCATTTGGGAGAAGGGTTTGGGGCATTCCCCATCAGAGGGAATTGCCACCCCCTTTGCCGCTGGAACAACAAGATTGTGTTCTGGACGATTTATTCTCATCTGCAGTGGCCAGGAGGGCTCTGCTGGGCAGGGCATCTCCCATAAGAGACAGCTGGCTGTTCTCGGCCTTCCTTCTAGATCCATCTTTCTCTGGTCTCAGTATTCTTCCTCCATGCTAGACCTGTTTCACCAGACTACCTTCTGCATTCTGGATGAGTCTTCAGCTCTCTTCCCTCTGTGCTTTTCACATGCTGTTTCCTCTGCATGGAAAGACACTCCCTCCACTCCACCTGGAGAGCTCCACTTGACTCTGTATATCCAGCACCGGTGTCTTCACCTCCAAAAGCATCCTTACTTTCCCGGCTGTGTTAGGTCTTCATAACCTGTGTTTCCATCATTGCAGTTTGACCACTCTGTAAAGTTTGAAAAAAAATTTTAATGCTTTTATTTTCTTTTCCAGCAGGCTGTAAGCTCCTTGGATTCAGGATGTATATCATTAGTTTCTTGGATAGAACCAAAGTCCATTCTATGTGCACAATAAATATTAGTTGAACAAATGAATGGATGTGTGTATGGCTGATTGTTTCTGGGTATCATCTTATCTAGTTTGTGTTATAAAATCCTAGAGCATTATACAATCACATTTTAGAACACGTTTAAAAGTTATACACGCATTCAAAAGCATTTGCAGAACAATGATTTTCCTGTATCCACCTTCTGTGATCATCTTTGTTTCCTTTAACAGCTAAGCTAAGTTAAAGTTGAATATTATTTCTTTTTTCCCTCACATATGGGATCATTTTGATTTATTTTCTTTCAAAAATATCTATACTGGGTGACAATTACACAATACCTTTGTTTTTCCTGGGTTTTGCCTCAGACACTGCCCAAAATAAATAGCTACTTTATTGCTATTCCCAAATTAATTTAAATATTACCCAATTTTGACTTAGTGTACTTCAGAACTTATATGTGGATTATTTTATAATTCTGAAAGGTGAAGTGAGTAAACTTTTCCTTAATATAATCTCAGCCAGTGCTGAGTCACATAAACTTTGATCTTTTAAATTCCAAAATTTGTTTACGTCCAAATGAAGGACTTTAGAAATCTAAAATTTAAAAAAATGTTACAAAAACACATCGACTTTGAATCTGACCAGAAATCTGAACATTAGCGATTTATTAATTCGTATTAAACTAGAAATTTAAATTTGTATTTGTCTAAAATAAAAGAACTACACTGCATTCTAGGTCTGTCTGTCTTCCTTCCTTCCTTCCTTCCTTTCTTTCTTTACATTTTATTCATTTAAGAAACATTTATGAAGTGCAACTTTCTGTTAGGCACAAGGATCAAATGCTATGACAGGTCTTTTCTCATATGCTCTTACTGCCCCACGGTTACCCATACTGTGAGTTTTCCCTCACTGAAATGAGGAATAAATACAACTTGTTCTGCTATGTGTTTGCCCCAGTGGCCCTAGCTGGAGGATATTGATAACACATAACAGAAACCCCAAATGATAGTGACTGAAACCATAAGGGCTTATGTTCTCAGGAGAAGTTGGGTGGAAGGCAGTACAGGCTTATGTGATGGTCTGCATGTTCATCAGGGACCAGACTGCATCCTGTTTGGGTACTCTCAGAATGTGACTTCTAGCATCAAGTGCAACTCATGGGGGTCCAAGAGGCTGCTGGAGCTCCAGCCGTCATGTTTGTTTCCCATGCAGCAGAAATGAGAATAGGAAGAAAAGCGAGAAGGGTTCCCCTCCAAATTTTACTAATCTCTTTTAAGAAGACTTGCCAGAAATCTTCCACATAATTTCACCTTGTATTTCAATGACTGCAACCTCGTTACATGGCCATGCCTTGTTAAATGGCTGATGGAAAATGTAGTCTTAGCTGGGCATATTGCTGCCCCAACTAGAGTCATATTTTGTTACCATGGTAAAAAAGTGAAAGAGACATTAGGTGGACAATAACCATCTACTACAAAGTATTTCTGTTTTATTTATTTATTATTTATTTATTTATTGGTCTGCAAGAACAGACTATCCTTATGATTGTATTGAATTGTGATATAGTTAGAGCCAGGCTTCTGTGGACCTCCAGACTCCATGTCCCATCTCCCTCCATCTTTTCTTGTTTATCCTCAACAAGGTAAGAAGAATAGAGGGCAATGGGGTGGGGGTGTGATTTAGATAATGCGTCCATAGGAAGCCTATGGACAAAGGGACTTTGAGTGTGGATCTGAAGAAAAGAAAGAAATGAGCCTTGTGGATGGCTGAACATAGCGTTCCAGGCTGAGTGCACAGCTGTGCAAAGGCCCTGAGGTTGGCACTTGATTGACATATCCAGGGAATAGGAAGGAAGTCAGTGTGGCTGGCACAGAGTTCAAGAGGGTGAGTTGTAGAAGATGAATTCTGGAGATGTTGGATCTGATCACGTAGGGCCTTCGTATCTGGTATAAGGACTTCAAGTAAAATGGGAGACTTTGAGGGAGTGTACGTGTGTTCGTGTGGCATGATTGTATCTCTTGTGTCTTTATTTAACAAATTTAACAGAGTTCCTGCCAGATAGAAATATTCGGTAAGTCCCAAATGAAATTGTGGGATTGATTTACACTTTCTCAATTATTAATGAAGAATTGACTTGGTTATTACAAAATGGAATATGTTGTTATTTGTAAAAAGATTTGTTTTTCTTTGCTAAGACTTTGAGAGTCTGAGATTATCCATGTTACTGATGTGTGTTGCCTGGAAGGCTGGTCCCGAGCAACAAGCTCCAGGGAGAAACTGCAGGGCACCCCCATGTCCACACAAAGAATGCTAGAGTGGGCCCACTGTGATGTTCGGAGGTCAGTGGACCTTGTATGAAGTTACGCTTTCCCTAGTCTCAGTTCTGTGCTTTGAGATCACCCCACTGCCCCCTTCAGCAGCAGTCCCCAACCTTTTGGGCACCAGGGACAGGTTTAGTGGAGGACAATTTCTTCCATGGACCAGGGGTGGGGAAATGGTTTTGGGATGATTCAATCACATTACATTCAAGGTCCTGCTGTATAGCCCAGCTCCTAAGAGGCCTGGATCGATACCAGTCCGTGGCCCGGAGGTTGGGGACCCGAGCTCTACAAGATAAAGACTGAGAAGAAAGTGAGACTAATAGTGTGGAGCAGAGATTACAAGATTGGCCTTCTCCCCAAGGTGGTGAAATCCCATCTTGGCTTTGCTCCAGCAGATCTAAGGCTAATTTGTCACAGTTCCCAAGCACAGCCAGCCTTTCCGGGCTCTTGCAAGTGCACACATGTCATTGAAGGCTGGACATTGTAGGCTTTAATCCTTCAGGATTGGGGGGGATGCATGGTATGGTGAAACACGTGGGGCCTTGTGGCCAGGTCCACCTGGGCTGGGACGGTAGCTGCTGCAGGGAGGCGGGGCCGAGTTTGCACACAAGAAGCAGAACTCTGCTGGCTGGTAGCAGGTGAATCACACAGACAGCCGTTTAGCAGTTGCCCAATATGGTTCTTGGGCCCATTAAGGTTGAGTAATGGTAATTAGTATGGAAGCAAATTGAAATAACAGCAAAGGTGTTGATTATGAAGCAACTGAAAAAGCTCAAAAGGAAAGCGTTTACTCTGAGCGTCTCACAGAATTCCACCCTTTAATTATCAGCCCTCCCAGTGGCAGGAGAGCAAGACTTCACTGGCAAATACCTCAGGGCCACATGGGGTGGAAAGGTAGCCTCCGGTCTAGACAGGGAGCCCATGAACAGCCTGGGATGCGTGTTTTGGTGGAAGCCTGCCAGGGTGATTCAGAATCGGATTTTGGATCAGGCTGTCTTGGACTTTGCCTGATGCAGGGGGTTTGGACCCTCAGACCTTTCTGAAGAGAATATCTGCAGAGAAGAAATAGGTTTGAGGACATAAGTGGTTTGAAGGGAGATACTGGAGCCACATCCATCTTATTTCATCCCCCATCCCAACACCTGGCTGAGTACCAGGACAGATGTGCAATACACATACATTAAATTTTAGAGTTCACTTGTAGAAACTTATATCCATATCGGTAAGATTTTGATTAAGTTTGGAAACAACTCTTTGTCAAAATGGACTATATTTTTCAGGAAGGTGGTATTCTTGATACTATAAAGGCACATTTGTTATACTGACAGAGTCTGTAACAAGGGGAGTGCACCACATTCTAAATGTCCCCAAGGAGACTCCCTTGATTGATGGTGACAGTGACCATGGCGGGCATTGATACCGTGCTCTATGGCAGAAACTTCGTGGTTAGACATGTTTGCTAAGGACGGGAAAAGCGTGCTGTGGACATATTTCCAGCTGGCACATGAATCTTAATATTAAGAAGGTGAGCAATTTACGCCTCATCAAATATCTCTGGACAAATGCATCTGGGCTGTCATCCCTACAGCTTTAACAAGCTACTCAGAGATGTACAGACCATAATAGAGCTGACCTCCACTCAGGGCTTTGATATCTGTTTTTCAGAATTTTGAATTCTATTAAAAGCCGGAATAAAAATGCCTCTTGTGTCCTAAAAATGTAAAGAAGATGACACGATTTTTCTGGGCTGGAGAAAAAATACCAATTTTAAAATTGATAGACCTTTAAAAGCAGCCTACATATAATATATATAAATGGGCATATATAGAAGCTCTATCTTTGTATATATTGTATTGGTTTTCTTGATGGTGTAATAAACTACCACAAACATAGGGGTGTAAAACAATACCCCATCATTATCTCACATTTCTCTTGTTCAGAAGTCTGGCAGGCTGGGCGAGGCTCTGTGCTCCGTGTCTGACAGGCTGAAAGCAGGGAGTTGCTGCTTTGGGGTCTGAGGGAAGAAGGTCATTCCAGGCTCCTTTAGGTGTTGGCCAAATTCAGTTCCTTATGGTTGTAGGCCTAGAGTCCTGTTTCCTCGCTGGACGTCAGCTAGGGGTTGCTGTTCGCTGTTGGGGTCCCCCTCAGCTATTCTGGTCCTTGTACATGGCCTGTGTTTCAAACTATAGTGTATTAATAGAAAATTTGAGTAAGGCCAACAGATTAGGCAATACTTGCCATCAAAAAGAAGAGCTTGTTACTCACAGTTCTTAGGGGAGGAGGCATGTGGTGAAGCACCAGGGGTGGTCAGGAGGCAGAGGAGTGAGAGGAAGGGAGGACAGAAGCCTTTATTGTGGTTTCTATGGGATGGAAGGGGCGAGGGAAGGTGAACAGGCTTAACATTGGCTAGGAGCCACCCCTGGTTGTCTGGCCCGGGGGTGGCAATGGCAGGTAGACAGTGGCAGAGAGGGCAAGAACCTGAGCGAAGAGGTGGTTGGGCTGCGGACTCTGGATTGGTTGGTTTACCTTTAAAAGTGCTCTTTGGATGAGTTGTTTACTGTCTTTAGGAATCACATAACTATAGGAGGGACTGTTCTTTCAGGGCCAGCAAGGTCCCAGATGTCAAAGCATCAATATACAGAAAGTAAAACACATCGATAACGTTGTCCCCTCCATGTTCAAAGCCAGAAATTGTGTGTGGAATCCTCAAGCTTTGATTCCAGCTGACTTGTCCTTTTGACACTAACTGAGAAAACTCTCTGCTGTTCACAGCTCAAATAGTACATTAGCTTTGCCTGGATGCCTCCCTTCTGATTAACTCAAAGTGAACTGATTAATAACATTAATTACATATGCCAATCCCTTTTATCATGTTTTTTTTTAATGTATATGTATATATATAAATAATCATAGACATCATATCTCATCTAATTCACATTCTTGGGCATTAAAGTGGGAATTCTTGAGACAGGGGGCATCTTTGAATTCTCTCATATATATAAATTATGAAAGTAGTATCTGCTCATTGAACAAAATTTGGAAGAATACAGAAAACTACACAGAGGAAAATAAAAATCACCCATGATTTTATCACTATTAATATATTTCCTTTGAGGTTTTTTATTGACCATACTATTTTTACAGTTAAAAATATAATTGCTGCCCTGACCTGTGTGGCTCAGTTGGTTGGGCGTCATCCCACAAAACAAAAGATCGAGGGTTTGATTCTTGGTCAGGGCACATGCCTGGGTTGCAGGTTCAGTCCCTGGTCTGAGTGCATATGAGAAGCAACTGACCATGTTTCCACATTAATGTTTCTTGCCCTCTCTGTCTCCCTTCCTTCCCCTCTCTCTAAAGAAGAAATAAAATCTTTAAAAATATACATAATTGTTCACAGTTGTATGTCCTTTGGAATTTTGTAAAAAATATGCATGTCATTGTTGTATATTCTTTACAATTATCAGCAGCTGCACAGTAAACATTTCTTATTCCTTTAATACCGGGTATTTAAATGATTTCAAGACTCTGTTAATATTTATGATTATTTCCTTGGGAGAGATTCCTAGAAATAATTGATTGGATAAGAGGCTAGAAATGTTTTAAGTCTCTGATTTATAATTCCAGCAGCTGAATCTGATCTCTTTCTCTCTCTTTTCTCCCTATCTATCAGCCTCTCTTAGTGTCTCAGTGTTTAAGTTTTCAATAGTATAATTTAAAAGTAGTAAAAGTATCCTAGCCCCCCTTACGTCTTTTTTATATGACCAGATAAAAACTCATTCTTCATCATCTTCTTCATCATCTACACAAAGCAACTTGGTTATTAAGTTCACTGGAAACCTGTTTGATAATTGTCATCTACTGGCTGTTAGCATGAGCTCATCAGAGACAGAACCCTTAAGTGACTGGGTTTCTGAAATTCCCACTAGTGGTCCAAGGAAGGTTGAGACACTGCTTTTCCTTAACATCTTTTCCCCTGCCCGCTATGATCACTCCGCCACATCCTGCATACCCAGGGAAGTTCACTGTGGACTCTCACACAAGCCATCTTCAGGAGCAGTTTTCCGACTTTTACTTCCATTAACCCCTATCTCTCTGTCGTCCGTTCCTTCACCAGTTAGCATGTAATCTCCCAAGGTGGCCATTGGGTGAATTAAGAATCACTTATCCAAATAGGTGAGTGGATAAGAAATTTTGTCCCATTCTGTCAGCATTTAATTGTAGGAGTCTTGGCAAAAGTTTACTTCATATGAAAGATTTTAATGTTTGCCACTTCAGCTCTATTGTAGACAGGATTTTAGTAGGCAGGTCCTTTAAATCAGTGTATCCAAATTAATCCAGACACTTCAATGTTGGAGAAGGCAGCAAAGGGGTCTCTGAATTATTTCACAGGTATTTCCAATGACTGAAACACATTTGCTTGGATAAGATCATGGAAATCATTAAAATGTGAAGTTTCATGGCTGACTAAAATTATAGCAATTTGATGGGCTTAGACTGGTTCTTCTAAGTAGATTGGGGACTTGATATTTATGTATGATAAATAAAATGGAAAGAGAATTTTTCATTACTTAATAAAGTTTTGTTAAAAGTCTCTAGATGGTGATAAGTTTGAGATCCTGATGTGAAACCGCCCCCTCTGTCCAGAGCCAGTTTGAGATGTCCTCAAAAAATCTTTTTAGAAAACATTCTCACTCTCTGGACTCTCTGTTCTTCCAAAGACTTTTTTTTTTTTTAAATATCTTATTTATTTATTTTTAGAAAGAGGAGAAGGGAGGGAGAAAGAACAATGTATGGTTGCCTCTCACATGGCCCCCACTGGGGACCTGGCCTGCAACCCAAGCATGTACCCCGACTGGGAATCGAACTGGGACATTTTGGTTCCCAGTCCGCACTCAATCCACTGAGCTACACCAGCCGGGCCCAAAGACTTTCTTATTTGAAGTTGCAATGTATAACTAGAGATAGAAACATTGGCCAAAAAGCCTAGGAAATTGGTAGTAACAACTAGCAATTCATTAATTAAGGTCCTTCCCCCTTCAATTATCAACTGTGTTCATGCGCCTTTTGCAGAAGTTTCCATGGTTCATTACTGTTATTAGTCCTCTCAGCAAGAGGCAGTGTTTTGAATTTACCAAGAATGTCGGAATGACAGATTTTTTTTTTAATCTTCAGCAGAAGTTTAGTCTCATTAACATTTGAGAATCATTGACAGGTCTTTTCAAGATCCAAACTATTATTTATGCTAAAATTGATCAGTATTCTAACATGAAAGGACCAATAGCTTCACCTTTCATTGATTTAAGGTTGTTTTCTGAAGCTTAGCCTGTTTCACATCCTAACACAGAAGCATCTTTTACAAAAGGGTCACTGAGGCGGTATTCCATGCTGGACTGAGGTGGGACACAGAAAGAATACAGGACACCTCTTGTTGATCCCTTCACAGATCGCAGATTCAAATCCAATAATTTTCTTCCTGCCATACATGATCTTTACACTAATCTATATTAATTCACAGTAAGTTATTTTAGTTTGAAGTTTTAGAGGATCAGTCATTTTTCTTTCCTTCCTGAATTACAAACCAGCTGAGAAATAAAATAGGTGTCAAGCCACTGAGGAGACAATCTTTATTACAAATAACATTTAGTTTTTACATTCTAAATACCACTAAGTCTGTGAGCAGGCAGAATTCTACTTACGGACTCACCCAGTGACTGGGTGCTCCTCCCTGGGAAAAATCTCCCTGCAGCATGGTAGAGAACTTGGAGACTATATGGAGTTCAGGTTTCTTGCATGTGTTTTCTTATCCTGGACCACTGACCTCCTGGTACTGTTATTTTTTACTCATGGTGGAAGATAGTATTTCAAGAACTGAGCAAAGTTATGCAGTGGCATCTGAACATTCCACTTGATCATGCCTGCTCAGATTTCGTCAACCAAAGCAACGTCTGCGTCCAGACGCAGCATCACTAAAAGGGATTCGAGAACAAATATTTGCTGAACAACAAGCAGTACAGTTTGTGGGGACAAAGATAATAAGGAAGTCAACAAGGACCATGTTTAGTGACCTACTTCCTGTTCTGGTGTCTCTTCTCTTGCTTTGAAAGAATCAAATAGAACTGGGTTTAAATTCTGGCCATAGACCTGAGAGTTGCTCAAGGTGATTCTTGAGCTGTGATTGGGAGCACAAGCACAGGAAAGCAGATGTGGGGAAAGAGAGAGAGTGGGCCTGGCTCAGGGGAGGTGCTGCTTGCTTTCTAATTAATGAAAACGGAGAGAATATTACTAAACCACAGTCTGTGAGGCTGATCTCTGGGGAAATGAGCTAATGTCGTCTGGCTGAGCTTCTTCCCCACCTTCGAGCTCAGTGTAAAGCCAGAGCTCCTAAAGCCTCGTGGGAGGACAGGGCACATGTCCCAGAGCAGCCCTCTGCCTTCCTCACATTAGCTTTGACAGACACAGGGACTTTGTCAGGAGTAGGACAGTGGCTAATTTAGTAGCTCAGAGGGGGTGTTCTGAGTTCTTAACTGAAGGGCATCCAAGGATTAGATTTCAAAAGTATAAGTAATGGTGTTTCATGATTAGGTAAATTAAAAGGATACATTTCCCACTCTATGGAGGGCCAACCCACTAGATATCAGGGTCAGCCCTCAGATGATGCTTTAAGGATGAGTGAGCAGCGTTATAGGGTGCCCACAGGCAAAAGTGGCATCTCCAGGTAAGACATTCAAAGGATGCAGATGAAACTATTTTGATGTATGGACTCCAAGGACTGTTAAACACAGGGAATATTCCGGAGAGTATTCTCTCTCAAACACAGAGAATGTTCTAGAGAAAAGCCAAACAAGGTGGTATGTTCACACTTTAAAAGAGGTAAGAGGTAAATAATGTAGTCATTTGTTACAGAAAGCAGCACAGAATAAACAAATGAAAAATCTCAGCTGGCACTTTTGAAATAGTAAGTATATGGGAATTTTCTTTGAATATGTTGAAATACACCTGAAAATATATACATTTATATATAATAAAAATAAGCAATATAATACAAAATATAACATGTAATATATCATTATGCTATTATAATATATAATGAAATATTAAAATACATCTTTACAAGGTAAAGCCCTAGTGGATTTAAAGGACCTGACGTAAACTATAGAAGGTTCAAGAAAATTTGGGCAGGTAGGTTCTGCTAAGGTAAGCACAGAGCAAGAGTGGACAGAACTTCAAGTTTAGCATGCCTACCTTTTAGTCCCATGTCCCCCACTTATTAGTCTGGCAACCTTGAGCAAATGACATAATTGTGTCCTATTATTGCTGAGGGTGAAGTGGGGATTATAATGTCACTACCCACCAGGGCTGGTGAAGCCCCAGCGCGTTGCCCACACAGGCCCGTAGAGCAGGCTGTCGCATAGTCCGCTCTCCAGAATGTTAGCCGCTGAAGCTGTATTTAAACTGGTTCTGGGAACCTGTCTGCACACTTAAAAAGAAACAAGGCTGTCTGAGGAATCCATTTATTTAAAATGCATCTCTGCTTTATAACCTTCCGGTTGAAAACACATGATCACAATTAGATTTTGAGATGCACTTTCAAATAGGCATTCTTGGACCTCTTATAACTACACTGGGTTAAATTGTGGATAATTATTACATATACATATTTAGGAAGTAATATTCTGGGTCCATATTAGTAGAAACAGGTAAAAATGTTAGGAAATAAAATATTGAGAACTGACAAGATTGCTTTTGGAATAGAGGACTCCTCATTGAATACAGTAAGCCTATTTACAGGTGACGATTCTTTCCAATGCTGAGGGTTATGTGATTATTTTGAGGTTATAGAATAAATTATCAAATGAACTGAAAAGAAAATTCAATGCAATTTAATAGGCTCAAGTCTGGCTGCAGTTGATTTTCTTCCTTTTATTTGTTTTTCTGAAAAAAATACTATATGCAGCTGGCTTTATAGCCATCTGTTTGGGGCAGTTTGCCAGCGGAGATGCTAATTGAGGGGAAAAAAGATTTGTCATCTTAAGGAATGCTGACAGCTCTTAAGATTCTTAGGGGAAGGAAACCTTGGGAGAAGACTGTTTTTTTGATGTCTAATTTATTCTTTTTGATGTGCAAGCTGGATATTTGCTTATTGTTAAAAAGGATGCACACTTTTCTTAGAAGGGAACAACTTATTTCTAAGAATTTTATTTTTTAATTCTTATAGTTTTTCTCAATAAGCCATCCTATTGCTGTGGTTTATTTTTTCATGTTCTCCTCCCCTACTTTATTGAATATATTGGGGTGATATGGGTTAATAAAATTGCATAGGTTTCTGGTGTGCAAGTCTACAACACATCATCTGAACATTGTATTGTGTGTTCAGCACCCCAAGTCAAGTCTCCTTCCATTACCATTTAGCTGTGGCTTATTTTTTGAAAATGTTTTTATTGTGGTTATATTTACATAAGTTGTAGTTATATATATAATTGTATATAATATATAATTATATATGTACTTCATACTATATGTGCATAGTTTACACAGTATACATAATATATAATTTATATATTATATGGATATATAACTTATATGTATATGAATATATATAATAGTCCCCTCTTAAATATTTATTTTTAGATTTTATTTATTTATTTTTAGAGAGAGGGGAAGGGAGGGAAAAAGGGGGAGTAACATCAATGTGTGGTTGCCTCTCGTGCGCCCCCTACTGGGATTCTGGCTGGCAATCCAAGTGTGTGCTCTGACTGGGAATTGAACACGTAACCCTTTGGTTAGCAGGTAGGCATTTAATCCACTGAGCCACACCAACCAGGGCTATAATAGTCCCCTGGTATTCAGTTTTGCTTTTCATGGTTTCAGTTACCCATGCTCAACTCTGGTCCAAAATATTAAATATAAAATTCCAGAAATAAACAATTCATAGGTTTTAAAGTGCATGACACTCTGAGTAGCATGATGAAGTCTTGTGCCGTTCCACTCTGTACTGCTAGAGATGTAAACCATTCCAGAGAACTGTCTCCACCCTGCGCACACTCCCCTCCTGTTAGCCACTTAGAAGCTGTGCAGGTTACCAGACTGACCCTGTTGGGAGGCAGTGCTTGTTTTCAAGTTGCCCTTTCACTTACTTAATAATGGCTCCGACGTGCAAGATTAGTGGTGCTAACAATTTGGACATGCCAAAGAGAATCCCTAAAGTGCTTCCTTTAAGTGAAAAGGTGAAAGTTCTCGACTTAATAACAAAAGAAAAAGAACTGTAAGCTGAGGTGGCTAAGACCTAGAGTTAGAATGAATCTCCTGTTGTGGCGTTGTGAAGACGTGAAAAGAAATTCGTGCTAGTTTTGCTGTTGCACCTCGGACTGGAAACGCGCCTCATCACACAGTCACTGCATCATCTCACATCATCGAAGGAAGAAGGGCGTCTTATTAATAGAATAGTAAAATTGTGCTATTTTATTATTATTGTTGTTAATCTCTTACTGTGCCTAATTTATACATTAAACTTTATCATAGGTTTGTATGTATAGGAAAAAACATAGTATATAGAGTTCGGTACTCTTCCTGATTTCAGGGTCTTGGAATCTATCCCCTGTGGCTAAGGGAGTCTACTATAACTTTAGTGTGATACGTGTATGTGATTGGCCATTGTAATCATTTTTAAGTATATAATACGGTCATGTAAGTTCCATTCACAAGTTGTGCAACCACCGCTCTCTATTTCTGAAACTCTTTTTTATCCCCCCAGCTGTGGTATGTTTTTGAGCTAGAAGGAATTCACCATGGTGGGTACACTGGCCGTCCTTAGAGCATTTTCAGTGGAGAACAGCCACCCAAGAAGCAGAAGAGGAGCTCTTTGCCCTGAGACAGTGAGATAGTGACAGGGAGGGACAGGGCTCATCTGAGCGAGGCCCGAGGGCAGTGGGCCCTACGGTGTGGGCTCTCCCGGCAGGGTCCTGAGCCCCAGAGAAGTGCCCAGCTGTCTGCAGGGCAAGGCCCTACTGGACATAGTGGTTTTCCTCTGCTCATTTTTCAGAAAATCACATCAGCTTTTTAACATATAGTGACGTATTTTTCATTTCATATGCCCTCTCTCCCTCACCAACTAAGTAAGGCAAAACACAGCTCTCCCTTGTTTGTTTGGCAAATGGGAGACAGAGAGCTGAGTAGCATTGTCAGCTTCCTCTCCAGTTGTGCCCTCAAAAGTCTCCACAGTCCTTTATGGGACCACGGAGGAAATTTCCTGCTTCCGCATCAAGTAGGTTCCCTGGTGACAGAGAGGAGGCTAATAGAAGAGGCCTTTCTCTTTAAGGCCAATTGTTTGCTTTTCATACAAATGTGGTTAAATTATAACCTGCCCCTTCCTCTGGGAAGCTGTGAAGTTTCTAACAGAAATTGTAGGAGACCATCTGCTTCTATTTCATCAGTAAACAAACCGATTAAAAGAGCATTTCTCCCCTCAGGCCCCCAGAGTTTGAAATAAACACTGAATAAGTCAAAATTAAAATTATTTTACAAAAAATTTGACCTTTTTTGGTCAAACATTTGACCTACTTGAATGCCTTTAAAAATAAAAACAAAGCTTCATAATTATCAGACATAATTGATGTTCAACTGTGATAAATAAGTTCATTGAGACTAATTAACACAGAGCCTTTATTATCTCTTGCTAGGAGTCTTTTATTCCCAGAAATTGTCTACCATTTACAAATTTTATTAGTATTTGTTTAACCCAACTTGGAAATCTTACTCAAATAAATATATTTTTTAAACAAAGCTGAGAGAGACCTTTTCTGCTTCCAGAGAACTGATTTTCTGGGCTCCAGCATCAGCACGGTAAACGTATGCAGCATAGCTGCAGGCGGACCGTCTCACCAGGTGGACCGTCTGCAGAGGAGACATTCACGAGCTGTTGTTGCCCTGCTGTTGCATTTGAAACAACTGTGAAACCTTAGATGGACTTTAGATTCATAAACCCTAGAGAAGGTACATGTGAAGTTATGATGCTGTACTGTTGTTATTTTTCTGTCTTCTTTCTTATATCACTAGGTTGGGTATAGAGAGCAGTGTATTTTGGGCTCAAGGATTTAGAGAAGATACTGATAGCATTACAAGAAAGAAGAGGAGCAATGAGGAGCAAGGGACAAGGGACACAGTAGACACCTGGGAGGGGAAAGGAGAAGGTTCACTCGCAGAGGGGCTGTTCTCCACAGATGGCCCCGTGGGGGTGTCAGTCCTCACGGTAACCCCAGACACAAGTGCAGCACCGTTCGTGAGGAAGGGCCACCTTGTCGGGCTCTCCTGGATCCTCCTCTGGCAGAGTCTTGGTCCTGAGATGCCTTGTTCATCACCTGCTCATCTGATGAGGATCAGGGAAGGATTCGGGTGAGCATGCGCCTAGGGCAGCAGTGGAGCACAGACACCAAAACCTGAAACAGACATTTTCTTCAAAGAATGCAATACTGGAAGGTTTTTAAAATCCATGAGACTTTTATCACAGAAGGAATCAGTGTTGGTGTTCTTTAGCTCATGGTCTAGTATTATTTTTATCACCACATGTGTTAGTTGAAATAAAAATAGTACAAAACCGTGAGCTAAAGAAAGCCAGTGATGATCGCCATCGTGACATCAGTGCTTTGGGTTGTGCAGGTCATAATCTGGCTTTAGAAGGAGCGGTCTGTGCCAGGCTGTCCATCAGGCTTTGTAAAGCATGGTGTTTTGGATGCAGTGCTACAGTGGCTCCATCTGCCAATATTGCCAATCAGCTGGCCTGGAGAGATTCTCCTTGTCCATCTGTCTTCAGCAGTGGTGTGGGTTGTTGCCAGTGCCACTTCGTTATATGGCCAATCATGCCATGGATGGCACCCTGAGAGTCCCACCAAGCCCCTGTCAGTGTTGGAGGGGCTTGTCCATGCCATAACCCCACAGGCATCGATGGTGTGAAACAAGCACAGCATCAGGGGACAGCTGAAGATGTGGGGTCTGGATGGACGCCAATGCCTGGGGCTTTTGTGAGCTAACATCGCACCAACATTGGAAGAAGGAGGTGCAGGAGAGAAGAGGCTGGACGGGGAAGGCTGCCAACCATAGGCAAGGATCTCCCAGGTTACCCTAGGGGTCAGGAGGGAGTAGAACCCAAGTTTCAAAAGTTCCACCAGGGGGCGTTGTTCTGTGATTTTTTTTTTTTTTTCTCCCCTCCATCATCCCTTCACCACATCCTGGTTCTATGGCAGGCCACCTCAGTCTTGTACAAAAGTGTTTCCAAAGGCTGAGGCCCTCTAGATCTTGCCACATATTACAATACTGTGTTGATTTGTCTGTGAAGTAATTTAGAGATCTGCACTGATTCTTTCAAAACACCAAAAATAAGAACCTCTCAATGCCTTTATTGATCCCACTGGAGGTCTCAGATTCTCTTAGCTTTGGCGCACATTGTACCCAAGATGGAATTTTTGGCCAGGCAATCATAACACAACATCTTTGTTAACAATGACTTTCAGAATTGGCGAGAGACACGTTTTCAGTTGCTGCAGAAGAACAAACATATTTTACTACTGAAGTCAAGCTGCAGCGACTTGGCTTGGTGACTCAGAACACTTGAGCATACTTTAGTGTGGGGGCAGTGAATGGTTCTAGGGGTGAGGGTGGACTGGGGCAGTTAATAATTGACAATAAACTATGAACACAAACCTGAGCATTTTTGGGTAGAACTAGTAAGCTAACTCCTTCCCAAAGCCTTAAAGGAAGAAAGTGGGATAGAAAAAAGCAGGCAAAAGTAGTTTCTTTTCCTGGAAGGCACCCCAGCTGTCAAAGAATGCTGTCCAACAAAGGACATTAAAGCAATATAAAAATAATATTTTATATCTGAGAGTGGCAGACTTAATTGATTTAATTTCTTCCAACACAGATACTCTAATTCAATGGAAATTGAATAGTTTTTGGATTTAAAACCACGAGATGGTCCTTAAGTTTAACAGACTCATCTCCCCTGCCCCCTCAATTTTGTCCCTTTGTCTCCAGCTAGGTGTGGCCAAATGGTGTCACAGGCTCATGTTGTTAGCCTAGGTAGTTAGCTAGTTATCAGGTAGCTAGTTATTAATAAAGAGAGCAAAGAAAATCAGACATTATTAGGCATAATAAACTGGGGAGGTGAGTCAAATATTAAGCCTAGTAAACTGGAAAGCTGACTAAGATATTCGGCCTGCTCTACCAGGAAGTTCCAGCATTCCATTAAGCTTGTCTTACTAGGAAGCTATAGCATTCATAGTCATTCACACACCCCAGGAGACTGTTGCACTCTCTGCCCTTGGGACTTAATCCTCAAAGAGGGCAGGAAAGTCTCCTCAGGTTGCAACTGACTGGTAATAAGATTATTGGGAAAATAGGTGGGGGAGACTCCTTGGCTGAGCACATGCGCAGTAGAAGCCAGATGACACAGCAGAATTTCGGGACATGCGCAATAGGAGCCAAGACAGTGATGTGAAGAGGCGGAACCTAGCCTGGGAAAAGAATTGGATTGGCTGAGGGCATAGAACCGTTGAAGGTCTAGGAAAGAGATTAGTTCGTGGGAGGGCCCAGTTCAAGCCCCAGAAAAATCTGGAAGTAGGTTGAGTAACAGCTTGCTTGTTCTTGAGAGCCAAGAAAATATATGGAGGATTATCAGAAATCTTGGGGCAGTTGCTGCTATAGTCTACCCTCCTTATACATCCCAGAGGGTCTATTAATTCACCTTCCTGCCAGTAAATCTTACCAGTGTTTAAACTTGTTGCACACATATGCCCTTTGAAATTCTTTTCTCATGACTCCACAAAGGACCTCTTTTCACCGGCAACGATGGGAAGTGGTTATCAAGAATGCTGGGAGATTTGTTCCTGCCAGAGGCTAAGCTGTGTTGTCTTGACTTTCATTTATTTTTTGTGCCTGTTCCTTGCCCTCTGACCAGAACGGTATCACAGTGGGCATCCTGGATAGCCTGGTGGGTTACATGGCCATACCCAGAAGGCCTGTGGTGGCTTTACTCTGAGATGACCCAGCATTGACTCCCCAGGCAGGCCATGTGTCCCTGACCTTTAGAACTCATGGGCCACACTAGGTCCTTTATGGAATGAGCCAGGGGGCAAGTTATAGACCTGGGAGGCAGCTGGAGATTGTGACACACCATTTTTGTCTGCACTGGATTGTGCATAGATTACCCTCCATCTCAGGGAGTCATCTTTCTCTGTGTGAGGCAGAGCATCATCCTGACAAGCACAGTGATTGTGATGTTTCTGGAATGTTTCCAGGCAACTTTGCAGGACAGGCTCTCAGGAGGAACCACAGCAATGAGCTTGAGCAATTCCAGCAAAGCTTGCTCCGGAGATGCCTCCCACTGCTGCGTTTCATAGTAAGACAAAAACAAAATGAAAGTTCGCCAGCAATAGAAACAGAGGGAGGAGAATGTACCACATTCAAGAAGCTGTACCACATTTGTTGTCTGGTGCTGCGGCCCCTCCGTGGTCTTGCTTCTTGCTCTCTGGGAGACAGGCAGACCACACAGTGGTGGCGGGTGGGACTGGTCTCTTCCAGACCATTCCAAAATTGTCCAATTCTCCACCCCCAAGTTCCCTTTATAAAGAGATTTAAGACTTCCACCTATAAAGGAGACGTTCCTTCAAAACCAGATATTGCCTCCTCAGACGCAAAATTTTTCTTCTGTCCCAAGTATCATTTCTGCTTCCATGCCAGTTTTCTTTTTTGTAGGAATTTACATTCTTTTCACACTGTGTCACAAATACTCATTTTGAAGTCTGTCTCTCATATTCTGTGCGCTTGTATCCAGCAGGAAGTGCAGGGCCTCATACGTACTGTGTGTCCTTAAATAAGCGTTTGGTTGAACTGAATTGCTTTCTTCACATTGAAATGACTCCCATGGTGTCTGACGCCTGCACGTTCTACCACATGGAGAAGCCTGGAACTATCTCTTGTTGTGATCTGGAATGTCACATAGGTGAGATAGTTGAGGTTATACTCCATTTTGCACCTCTTTGACTCTGAAAAATATCAAACCGAGACACTTTGAATACCTGTGAGTCCAGTTGGTTTTTCTTTGTGAGTCAAAAGGTATGTGGCTATTCCCCAACTCTGGCACTATAGCTGCCAGGAGTGACCTCACTTGGGAATCTTCTGAAGATGCCATCAGTCCACTTGTTAGGTGGGTAGGATAGTGTGCGTTTAATAGTGTGATGGAATATTAGACTCTGATTTCAAGTGATTTCTCTAGAGGAGACTTCAAAATCATCGGCTTTGAGCGATCACCTGGGAGAGCCTGGGAAAAGCTGTGAGGACAGGATGGAGGTGAAAGCCGCTGGCATTCCCATATAACCACATCTTGGGGAGAAAGACTGGCAGAGCCGTGTCCATCTGGCTGCAGGGTAGGCATTGCGTCGGGGGCCTGCCGTGCTTGGGGCTCAGAGTATGCTTGCCTGGTTTTCCCCAAAAGCAACGTCATGCTGAATCTGATGCAAATGCTGGGTGCGTCCTGCTGCCCATCTGTTCTCTCTTGGTCACAGCGACTGACCCTCGGGCCACAGTAGTATTGCATGGTTAGGAGGTGACACCTTGCAAATTTTCTAATTGGTTCTTCTGAATGTTTGTCCCAGACCAGCAATTTTGGGTTTCTAGGATTCAGTTAAGCAAATAGCTGATTCCATTGGTCCCAGAGACATTTCTCTAGTACTTCTCTCAGCAAAATGTAGGGAAGCCCTGCGGACCCCTGTGGGCACCTCCTATGTTGTGTCTTAGTCTCTGCTCTCTCCTGCAGACTCTAGAAATTCTCAGAGCATGGTTTTAAGAAGCCTGTCCTTCAGGAAGACTCCTGGGCATCTGGCAGCCTAGGCCTTATCATGCAATTTTATGTCTTAGCTACTCGACCTCCATCTCTGGGAGAAACTTAGCATGTGCAATCATTCTCCACTGAATTTTAAATTTTGTTAGACTTGACTTTCTTTTTTTTTCTTTTCCTTGAATGACAAGCAAAACAAGTGTTTCAGGAGGTCCATGAAAAATGTTTTTTAATCAAAGTTGCCCAAATGCAGAAACATGTTTGAAATGCATGGTTTTATAGAAAAGTTTGTGTAACAATAAAGGAACTAGATCAATCATGGAACCAGGTGCCGATATTGATGAAAACTGGTCTGTCAGCAAAGAAGCGGGTGGAGGAAAGATCTGTAGCAATGCACTGCTGTGCTCTCTGGTAGCGCTAATATACCTGCAGTATTTATTCGGAGCGATTACATGCAGAGCAGAACTGGACACCACTGTGATCTGGGATCAGGAAATCTGGAATACCATCCTCTGGTTTTCATGCGGCCAGCTGGCAGGACCTCGCATTGCTCTGGCCTCCCCCACCTGCAGACTTGTCCCATGCTCCCCTCTCAGAGAGACTGTAGGCAGCCTCCTCCTCCAAACAGTGTGTCTAATCTGTTTGGTGTTTTAAACATGTATCTTCATCAGCATCGCCTTCCCAGCACCAATTCTTACACTGTTTTTAGAGCATAAGACATGTGAAAGTTTTGTGAAATCTAGGCCTCTTATCCCCAGGAGAATGCACAAACTTACCTCAAACTGTGGTCAGAAACCTACCTGAGCTCAAAAGCCATGATCTCCTGTGGTCTCTCTTCTGTCAAGATGTTAGCAAAAGTTGGTATGAGAGTGAATTCAGGATCAGCCTGCCTGGAGCGGGGTCTTGGGTCTGGGCCCCAGTCTAAGCCCACTTTTGTTCAGAACAGATTTGTCTCAGGGGCTTGCCATTTTTCCTCCAACTAGTCCTTGTTTGAAACTTGTCTGGTTTACTCTTCTTGTTAATGTCTAATTTTGGGAAGCAAAACTTGGGTGTCAGTTCCCTTCTTGCCAGCAAGTGCTGATTCCTGAATGAATAGCTCTGCCTATCACAGAGTCAGGTAATTTGTGCTAAATCACTAATAAAAAGAGTTGGATCACCCATAACTTTGCCATGGCAGAATGAATGATCCCTCATCAGATATTCGTATAGCTAAGGCTGCTTGGCAACTCATAAGAGGCGGCATAACAACAATCTAGTTCTCTCTTCAACAGTAATACAAATGTTCTTGCTTCCCCAGAAGTCAATGTGTGTTTGTACTGTCGAATTACTACTGTCGGGCATGATAGGCTTGCTTGAGAATTAGTAGAACACTGCATTGCAAACAGTATAGTGGACTCTGGCAAGACTGCATGATGCTGTGCCATAGGCTGCTGACACTCTGCATTGTGTTCGTATGTCTTTCGGGTTATAGTAGAAGAAGAAGAATGAGTATGTTTTGGGGGAAGCTCAGCATGAGGGCATTTTTAGCTGGCTATTTGAATGCAGCATTTTGCCTGTTTGATTTTTACAGCTGTTTTGACCTAGGGATGTTGTGACTTACATTAGAAAGGATATCCAGAGACATTGAAGTTTAGAACATTCTGGCAGTAACCAGAGGGGAAGGGGAAGGGGAGAAGGGGGACAAGGGTATTCAGGACCTACAATGAAGGTCACATGGACAAAACCAAGGGGGAGGGGGGAAGCAAGGGAGGGAGGTGGGTTTGCCTGGGGTGGGGTGGGGGGAGGGTAAATGCGGACAACTGTAATTGAACAACAATAAAATAATTTTTTAAAAAAAGAAAGGATATCATTGAACTTCTAGAATCTTTAAACTCTAAAATGATGTTTGGACTCAGAATCATCTCTCTGGAGAACTAGATTATTATTTTTTTAAAGAATTTATTTATTCATTTTTAGACATAAGGGAAGGGAGGGAGAAAGAGAGGGAGAGAAACATCAATGTGCAGTTGCCTCTCATGTGGCCCCCACTGGGGACCTGGACTGCAACCCAGGCATGTGCCCTGACTGGGAATCGAACTGGCGATCCTTTGGTTCACAGTCCGCACTCAATCCACTGAGCTATACCAGCTGGGGCAGGAGAGTACTAGATTATTAACTTGATGGATGCTGGGAATGATGTGGTGCTTGAGATGAGGGATGAGATAGGTTCTCTCTGTTAGATCAGCTACATAGAACCCAAAGTAAAATTTCCACATTTGCTCATTTTAGACAGTGCCATCAATCACTCTAAGCAATCTCTAAAAATTTGGAGTGTGTTGGATAAGTAGCATCTCTCATACTTGGATTATACCTGCAAAATTCCAATGTTCACAAGTTCCTTTCCCTGTAAGATGCAAACACATGTTATCTATAAAATTTTGTGGTAGACACCTTCGCTATGGTCTCTCTCCAGCACCTTGATTCTTCTTGAAACTAGATTAGAACGGAACAGCTTATTAATTATGTAAACTTCCCAATTCAAATCAAATGTAACATACTGGATCATCTCTCAGAAAACACTTTTTTTGGTTTCCATTCAAATATGTTACTCTCAGAGCCACAGCCACTTACCAGAGCTCAAAAAGGTTTGTTTTTAGGCATTTTGTGTTGAAAAGTGAAGAACATCAGTGTGATCAAATATGTGATACATTTTATGGTGTTCCTGAGATGGAATTCTGAAGTTTAGGGGTAGAGCATCAGGAAAAAGCCAAATCTATGTTTGCTTTTGTTTCAAGCAAGAGGTATTTGGTTTGATTCATTTGTCAAATATGGATCGAGCATCTGCTACCTGTCACACATAATGCTAAACTCTAGGATTAAATCCAGGCACAGACCATACTTTTGAAAAACTTACACAGATGTGAAGGTGTTGACAGGTTCAGAGACCGTTATAATATAAGGATGAATATGGAAATGTCATGAGAGAGGAGGGGGGTGCTGGGGACATTCACAGCAAGGAACTTATTCTGAATGAAAATACAATGAGGCAGCCTTTTCATAAAGGAGCAGCCAGAGATAGACAATGGACAACAGGTAGAATTTTGTTAGAT
This sequence comes from Micronycteris hirsuta, assembly GCA_004026765.1. Taxonomy (NCBI): domain Eukaryota; kingdom Metazoa; phylum Chordata; class Mammalia; order Chiroptera; family Phyllostomidae; genus Micronycteris; species Micronycteris hirsuta. Next base: position 42,184 of record PVJI01001177.1, on the reverse strand, counting down.
TTTGTAGAGACTCATGGCGGCTGGAGAGAAAGTTCTCAGGCCACCTCTGAGGAAAGACATTGGGGGAATGTGCAGAAAATGCCAAATGGTCTGGTTTTAATTCAAGTGAAAGTATGTCCTGGAAGATCCTGGATGGCAACATGGAAAGATACACTGACAGCTTGGGTGACCATATGTCTGCTTTGCCCAAGACAGACTCATTTATACCTGCTGTTTCAATATATTTATTAATCATCATTGCTAATAGTTCTCTTCTCTCAGATATCCTGGGCAGATATATAATGAATTATATGTATAGGCTGGCGTTTCTTGGTTACTATTATTAATATGGCAACTTCCTTCCATCCTAAAAATAATTATTTTCATAATAACTCCTGATTACCCATGATATATATTCTTTCTTGCTATTTCCTGTTGCTGGGACAGAGTAGGAAATCTTATGTGACATGATTTGAAGTTTCTTTTTTTTAATTTTAATTTTTTAATATATTTTATTGATTATGCTATTACAATTGTCCCATTTTCTCTCCTTTAGTCCCCTCCCCCCTGCACCCCCCTCCCACCTGCATTGCTTCCCCCCCTCCCTTAGTTCATGTCCAGGGATAGTACATATAAGTTCTTTGGCTTCTCCATTTCCCACACTATACTTAACCTGCCCCTGTCTATTTTGTACTTACAAATTATGCTTCTTATTCCCTGTGCCTTTTCCCCCATTCTTCCCCCTACCCCTCCCCACTGATAACTTTCCATGTGATCTCCATTTCTGTGATTCTGTTCTTGTTCTAGTTGTTTGCTTAGATTGTTTTTGTTTTTGTTTTTTTAGGTTTGGTTGTTAATAACTGTATGTTGTCATTTTACTGTTCATATTTTTGATCTTTTTCTTTTTCTTAGGTAAGTCCCCTTAACATTTCATATACTAAGGGCTTGGTGATGATGAACTCCTTTAACTTGACCTTATTTGGGAAGCACTTTATCTGCCCTTCCATTCTAAATGATAGCTTTGCTGGATAGAGTAATCTTGGATATAGATCCTTGCCTTTCATGATTTCGAATACTTTTTTCCATCCCGTTCTTGCCTGCAAGGTTTCTTTTGAGAAATCAGCTGAAAGTCTTATGGAAACTCCTTTGTAGGTAACTGTCTCCTTTTCTCTTGCTGCATTTAAGATTCTCTCCTCTTTAATTTTGGGTAATGTACTTATGATGTGCCTTGGTGTGTGCTTCCTTGTGTCCAGCTTCTTTGAGACTCTCTGAGCTTCCTGGACTTCCTGGAAGTCTATTTCCTTTGCCAGATTGGGGAAGTTCTCCATTATTTTTTCAAATAAGTTTTCAATTTCTTACTCTTCTTCTTCTTCTGGCACCCCTATGATTTGGATGTGAAAATGTTTAAAGTTGTCCTGGAGGTTCCTAAGCCTCTCCTAATATTTTTGAATTCTTGTTTCTTCACTCTGTTCTGGATGAATGTTTATTTCTTCTTTCTGCTGCAAAGCATTGACTTGAGTTTCAGTTTCCTTGCCTTCACTCTTGGTTCCCTATATGTTTTCCTTTATTTCACTTTTCATAGCCTTCACTTTTCCCTCTATTTTGCAACCATACTCAACCATTTCTGTGAGCATCCTGATTACCAGTATTTTGAACTCTGCATGTGATAGTTGGCTATCTTTTCATTGCTTAGTTATATGCTTTCTGGAGCTTTGATCTATTTTTTCATTTGAGCCATTTTTTTTTTTTATCTCATGCGCTTGTTATGTAGTAAGGTGCAGAGTCTTGGGTATTCACCAGGGCAGGGCAACCCATGTCGTTGTTTTGTGGCACTGTATGTGGGGGAAGTTTCTAAAGATGGTCTGAGATCCAAAATAGTCTCCTGCACATATGGCTAAAATCTAATAAAGGTAATAATAGTAATGACAGCCAACTTGTACAAATAATAGGTTTATACTAGCCAATATAGTGTTTAACCAGTTTATTTAAATTACTTAAACTTGGCACAGTCCAATAAGTGAGCATTGTTATTATCTCTATCTTACAGATGGGGAAACTGAGGCTCACAAGGGTTGAGTCATTTTTCAAAGTGGTGGAGTTAATGAGTGATGGATATGGGATTTGAACCCAGCCAGTATTACTCTGATGCCATCCTTTTAGCACAATAAGAAAAATCAGACTATTTCTGGGAGTGTGATTCTTAGAGTGTACTGACTTATGATTATCATAAAATAATAGAGCTTTTCAGTTTTCACAGTACTTACATATTTTCTTATTTGTTCACATAGCAATCTCGAGCTCCATATGGATGTTTTCCCCTACAGCTACCCAGAGAAGTTCAATGCTTTCCAAAGGTTCAAACAGATAGGCAGCTTTTGGACTGTGTATCAAGTTCAAATCCTTGGATTTTACATTTCTATTCTTTTCAACCTCTGAAAAGTTGAAAAGAAAATACATGGAACCGTTGGGATATCTGACATGCTTTTTCAGGGTGGGGTGATCTGGGCTGACAGAATGTCCTGACTCCCTTATATACTAAGTGAACACAAAGCCGGCAGGGTGCCAATATATGACTACTGGTTATATAACAGAGCTTGACTCGGCGCATGTGGGCCCTTATGGTTGTATGAATAATGCCGAGTCACCCGGATATCTGGGAGGGAGCCTGACTTACTCCACTGTCCCTACACTGGCACTGCTCAGTGAAAATGATATCATACAACCCAGTAATTGTACTGCTCCTTTTATATTCTGTAAGAAACCTGCCCAAATGTCCAAGGACATAGGTGTATGTAGCCAAGAATCAAAGGTAGCCTAGGTGCTCAGCTGTAGGGGATGGATGAAGAGGGAAGCATGCAAAGCAGTGACAGAAGGAGGAAGTATATATTTGCATGGTAGCAGGAACAAATGTTGCTGTAAAAATAGCAATGCAGAAATGAGACTCATTGCATGATAACCTTGGAAATAAATGAAAAGACATACACAACCAACAACAATACTATCCATGGATGAAGACACGGAGATACCTAGGAGGTGGGTTGGAAGAATATTTAGCTAATAGCAGTAGTCCCCATGTTAAGGAGGTCAGGGATTGTGATTTGGGAATTGGGTCAAAGGGAGAACAATTATGCTAAGAAGTAAGCCAGTGTTCTGTTGATGTTAATGTTCACAGCATATGATCAAATCAATTCTTTCCTACTCAGGTTGCCCTTCAAAAAAAAAAAAAAAGGAAAGGAAGAAGTTACTCCTTCCCCTGAGTACCTGAATATGTAACTGTTGTTCTGCTTTATTGCCACACTTAGGCTTAACCCTAACATATAAATTAGGAGGAATGCCATGTCTCTGATTTGTCCTTCCAGCATATTGATTGATAAAATCTAGACACTAAGAGCTAACGTTTGTACAGCTCCTTGTTTTAAAAATGTCCCACAGATTCTGTCATGTGATCCTGGCAGTAACTCTGCAAGGTAGGTCAGCTGGAATTAGTTAGGCTCATTTGAGAGAGGCCTTGATTCTCAGGGGCATTAAGGATTTACCCAAAGCCACACAGCTGACCTTAGACTGCAACCTCCTTTCTCTTCTTCCAGGTGCATTTTCTATATCCTAGCATGTTGGTGCAATCAACAGAACTTGTTCTTTGAACTTGTCCAAGATTCCAGACTTCAGTTCTTTGCCACAAACTGACTCTCCTCTATGTATGATATTCCTCCCCGTTTACCTCCAGTATATTTATTTGCACATTTACCTGTAAATAGTATTGCTTGGGTGTGTGAGTTATAGTCAAATGGGAATTGTTCGAGAAATTACTTTCTATATGACTTCTGACAAGTAAGTGAGTCCCCTGGGTCTCACTCAGCCGTTTCATCTGCAAAACAAGGGGTTGAACTCCTTGACTCGCCTTTTCTAGTTCTTTTTTTGCTATGAGTCAAAGAATTTAATCTCTGAGATGCACTGAAATCAATCTTTTTCTTTATTTCCTAGCCTACAAACTTTTTCAGAGTTCTCCAATCACCCATTGCTTCTGTATTGTTGTCATTTAATGTAAAAACAGCATGGTTTGGTAAGGACAAAAAGACCCAATACCTTGAAAAACCATGTTCAAATTGTACTGGAATTTCCTTAAACAATCTCTCTTGCTCCTGGGGACTGACATACCAAGCTATATCAATGGCAGTAAGGCTCTTCATAAGGGTTTGTCAGGAGGCGGCATGTTCTGCCTTTCTCTTGGCCTCAAAGAGATGGAAAGTGAGCTGGTGGACATGGCCCCCACCCTGGGCCTCACTGCTAGCTCTATGGGACAATGTACGGCATCTGCTGTTTTTGGACATGTGCCATTTCTTTTTCTCAGTTTCATTGAAAATTTTGCTTGAAAATCACAATGAAACAAATTTATAGGCCAATCCCCACCCTCACCCCAATTAAAATGCTTACTTATTAGGTGCTTTTCAGCACAATGGATTATGTACATGGAAATACATGAGGCTTGCTTTCAAGGGAAGCTAGTGTTTTAAAAATAATAAGTGATACTAATACAGATGGGACTTGAGTCCTGGCTGTATCAATTATTGACTGTGTGACCTTGAGCAAGTCAATGACTTCCCTGTTCTTGGATTTTCTCATCTAAAAATGGGCATAATCACAGGACCTACTTTATAGAGATGTTGTGCGGATCAAATGAATGAGTATCTGTAAAGCATTTAGAACAAAGCTCAGCATACAGCAAGCACTTGATTAGTATAAGCTAATTCTTTTTTGTTATTTTTATTATTATTCACCAAGAGATACTATCCCATGTTTGGTAGGGATGAGCAAAGAAGGAAATGTATTATAGGAAACATGGTATATTCCCATTTAGATGCATGTATCAATTTACTGATTTGCTCATTTTTTTTTTCTCTGAGTAGTTTTCCATAGTATAGATGTACTACAATTTGTTTATCCACTCAGCAGTTGCAAGATATTTGAGTTGGTTTTATTTTTGGCAATTACGAATCAATCCACTTGTTTTAGGGTTCATACAATGACTAACCAAGAATGTTTGTAAGTTTCTCTATGAAAAAGTCATCATGAGCTATTGAACTTGACTTTAATGTAAGTATTCCCTTAGCCTGTGTTTTCCATCCTGGTTGATCTCCCATGACCGTCAACTCTGCTCTGACATCCACACTGCGTTCTCAACATTTGATATTTTTCAGTCATCCACTTTGTCTTCTATAGTTTCTTCATGTTCATCTGAGTGGAAATAAGGATGAAAAGGAAAAGGTGAATTAGACTATGTCACTATAATTTCACAAATTTCCAGTTAATGATGAATATTTACTGTTTAGATTTCTGTTTTCCTGCTTCATTTTCTCACTTTGCTAAAATTCAGTACCTGTGTGGATTATAAAATGACTTTCACATTTTCGTGTTTAACATAGATTTTAAAATTCTTTAGTATTCTCCAGTTCTGTAGAACCATACTGCTTTGTGAATATTTTAGTAAGACGTTACTTTTCAAATTCATTTTACAAAGAAGTATTTTAGCTTTTTCATTAACATTAATAGACTTTTGGTGGCAAAAGCCCTCATTGTATATAGAATCGCTAGTTTCTCTTCATAGACTTAGAGATTTTAACCTTATTAAAATTTCAGTATAAAATGTTAGTTCTTTTTCCTTACTTTTTATCCGTGATTATTTTACTAGACCCTATAAATCATTCTATTTCATGGCCCAATGCTTGGGCCTTCAGTGCATCTATGGTATTTTAAAAAATGTACTGAATGAGCCTGTGGAACTTATTCTGATCCCCGAGAGGCTGAGGCTGATAGGGCAGAGGGAAGGATTCACAGTGAAGTACCCTCTGCCTGTCTCCACAACCAGTCTTTACCAGGCTTCCTTTCACATTTGCCAAGATTCTCAGGAGTCCAACATCATTTTGAGGCTTCTTTATGGCTTATTCATAGGTAATATTCATTGCATACACTCTTTCAACTTCTGACAATTGAATATAGTTCAAGCCAATTTACAGAATTTAAAGTTCACTGGAAGAATTTGGGCCCCAGCTAGTGTGCCCAAGACACAGTTACCCACATGCCTCACAGATCTCTAGCATGTTCATCTTCTAAGGGCTGCAGCCTCCCCATGGGGCTGCTGGGAGCAGGTAGAGGGTGGGGCAGATCTCCAAAGGGTGTCAGCTCTTGTGTGCTTTTCACTTTCTTTCATTTAGCATAATGCATTTGAGATTCACCTGTGTGGGGTGGGGCTTCACATATTAGTGATTAGTTTGTAAAAAAATGTTGAGAGGCACTCCATTTTGTGGATACACCACAATTTGCTTTATCCATTCATTCATCAGTTGAAGGCCATCACAGTCATTTCTAGTTTGGGTGGTTATGAATTCAGCCATGGTAAACATTCATGTACAAGTTTTGTTCTGAACTTCAGTTTTCATTTCGTTTGGGTGAATACCTAGAAGTGGGATTGTCAGGTCATATGGTAAGTGCATATTTAACTTTATAAGAGATTACCAAGCTGTTTTCCAAAGTGGATGTAACTTTTTGCATTGCTGCCAGCTCTGTATGAGAGTTCCAGTTGCTCCACATTCTTCTAGTACTTGGCATTATTAATTAAACCTTTTGTTATTTTTGTATAATTTATTATTTTTTTTCCTCTTCAAAAAGCAAAGATCTTTGGTATGCTTTAACTTCCAGTACCCTCATTTCCCTAATTATTTCTCCTCTCATTTCCCTGGTTACTGTTGTCAATATTTAATCATTCTGATTTTAAAGTGCTCAATGGTTAAGTTAAGCAATGTAGTTCATCAATTTCTATACTCATAATTATTTCTTGATACCATTCATTCACCCTAGGGTTACTTTCCTGCTTTTAAATACGTACTTTAATAGTTCTAGACTATTACACAGAAATAGTCAAGGGGTGGTGGTAAATTCTACTACTTCGGCATTGTGAGGACGTCTTTACTTTCCTTTCACTTTAGAATCATAGTTTCTTACCTGATTCTGGCCAGGGCCTGTATTTTAATTTTTTTTTATCTTTGTGTTTTATATTATTAATACATTTCAGACATATTTTCTAATTTTTTATTTTCCCTCCAGCTTTATTGAGATGTAATTGACATATAAAATCATGTAAGTTTAAGATGTACAACATGTTGATATGATACAGTTATATATTGATTTTTATATTTGGTTAGCTAAAACCTCTCTAATTCTTTAATTTTTGAAAATCTGTTGTCTATGTGTTTAATTTTTAGTGTGTATTTTTTAATTCAAAAATTTTTAAATTTTCATAATTTTTGTTTTTTTATGGTTATTACTCTCTGTTTTTGTTTCAGAATGTATAAATTTTTTCCTTGATTGCTATTTCTTATTTTAATCTCTGAGTATCAACACATTCTTATTTTAAGTCACCTTTTACATTTTTAAACTATTGTATTTCAATAGTCATTTCATTTCATGATGACTGGGGTCATTTCATTTCTGGTGGTTGATTTTCTTGTGTATCATTCTTAGCAGTAGTATTTCTCCTTTCTGATCTGCAGGCTCATCCTGATAGTCCCTCTTTCCCCTTCCCCTCCTTTCACCTCTGTCTCTTCACTGTTAGCCTGACAGTCATTTATTGTAGCCTCCTTCCCCATTTCTCCAGAGCTCACAGTCCAAAATGAAGTGTTTGTTGTCTTGCGCTTTGGGTCCTGACATAGTCACCAAACAGCCTTGGGTTGCTCAGGTGTGGTTCTGTTTGCAAGCCTCCTCTTGCTTCCTAGATAAGCAGCTCCCATCAGTTCTCATATTTGTTCTATTTTTTCCCTTCCTTTGTGGGAAGAGGTGTCTGATCCAAATTCATTCAAACTGGCTTTGATCCTCAACTGCCCACCAGATTTACCCTCTGAGTGCCCCAATCTACCCTCAGAGCTGGTGAACTGCTAGCGCGGGTCAGCTTCATTTTCCCCTTTGTGTTTCTTTTCCTTTTCTGTTGACACAAATGTTTGCCCAACTTCTATACAGTTATGTCCTTCTAATAATCTCAATTACATATTCTCTGTCATTCCTATGTGTTTGGTGGTGGTGGAGTGAGCGGAGATTTGATGTACAAACTTACCACACCTCCTGGGCCAGAAGTTCCTTTCTTTCTTCTTAAACATCCAAATGTAATTGAAACACTGTTCTAATAGCCACACATTTCAAGTGAAATAAATAAAAATTAACAGAAGAATATAGCATCAAAGTATAACCCTAAATTCCCAGTCTGAGAATGATGTTCAAGATAGCTGATTTTTTGTGATCACTAACAGGATAAGAAGAAATTTATAGGGACTAATGTGGGTGCAATATTCTTAGAAATTCATGGGTCTGGCTTACTTGCCAAGACACCAAATGGCTTCAGGGGAATTTATACTCTGATTAGTGTAAGACTTTAAAAGATAAATCTGTAACGGCTTTAGAGAAGCAACAAAATTAATGGCTGGCCATCTGGCTTGTTTTTATTAACCTATTTGTTCCAACTGTGCTTGTTGGCTGTTGTAGATAGGGCAGATGAAGATGAACTAGCTGCAAGAAATTTTTAAAGGACTTCCAAGATTTTTCTCTCTTCCTTCTTAAAACACTCTGTGTAAGATTATAGTGTTGTGTAAGTTATTTATTTATTTAACAGACATTGATTGCCTCTATCATGCACCAGGCACTGCTGAACACCAAGCAGGAAGCACACGAGAAAGGCACAACGCTTGTGTCCAAGGTCCTTTGTGAGATTGCTCTTGCTTGGGTACTGGCCATGCTCCATGGCTGCCTCTTTGTTTACTTTCAAATCCTTCATCGTGTATGGCAAATTTTGTGAAAGCGAAACAAAAATCTTTCCCAGGCCACGAATAGGGCTTTCATTTTTATTTTCTTTCTCCCTTCCCTCTTTAAATTTGTCGTTTTTCTTTCTTCTTTCCCTCCTCCTCTCTTCTTTTTCTTCTTCTTTATTCTTCTCTTCATCTTCCTTCCACCTTCTCTCCCTTCCTTCCTGCCTACCTTCCCTCCATACAAGATGTATTCCTATAATGTCTCCTTTTTAAGTGAAAGAATTTAGGAAAGGGTCCCTTGGTCTAGGGCAGCAGAAGGAAGCACCATGGCATATTTCAGATTTCCTATCCTGCCCTCTGACTTACTTGACTGGCAAGATGCTCTCCAGGAAGAAGGAATCTACTAGTTATCAAGACAAGAGAGAGAAGTAAAAGAAGAGGAAAGGAAGTAGACAAGATGGACCACACCGGCCACTTTCTCATATAATTTTACAAATTTTCCCTTAATCATGAAGGATGGTAGCCTTCAAAGGATACCCATTAACAACTCAATCCCAATCTCAGCTTTAACTGGAAGCCAGGTGGTCAGCAGGTGGAAAGCAGGATGAACGAAAAGAGATCAGACCAGCATTAGGCTGTAGGGTGGGGGGTAAACACCACAGGTTGGGTAGCGTGAACAGCCTGAAGGGCCATGGAGCTGGGATGTAGGAGTAGGACAGGGGGAGAAGCCCTTGATTTGCATTTGGAAGAATTAGGTTTGAGTCTTACCTCTTTCACTTATCAGATGCCTAATGGGGCAAGTCAACTGTTTTGAGCCTGTTTCTTTGTCTATGCAATGGATAGAGCTGTAGAGTGTGTAGATTGAATACGTCCAGCTAAGAAAAAGACTTATGCAGGAAATGGAGATGACTCAGCCATGTGGTGTTGGCCTCACAACAGTGACATTAACTTACCATCTAGGGAGGCCACTTGAATTGAGAGACTCATTCCAAAGGACTTTTCATTTCTTTAGGAAAGGAGTGGTTTTAGTTCTTCTTGCTTTTACTGTTGGACTTTTACTGCTTACTGTTACTATTTCTTCCTAAAAGGAATGGGGTGGCACTTACTAGCTTTATTTCAATGAGACTGTGGGCCAGGTTTAGACTTTACTCTGGAATTTTACAGTTCCTGTTTTTTTTTTCTCTTTTGAACACTTTTCTTGAGATGGACAAAATGAAGAAAGGTAGGACAAGGACAGAGAGAGCTCATTAATGAAACAAGTATTTCCTTTGTCTTCTACTATCAGTTGTTGACATAATAGTGGGGAAGACATCAGCTTCAAGGAAGGAAGGAAAGATGGTGGCTGAACAAGGAAACCAGTAAGTAAGCAGGGAGTTGCAGATGGTGATTCATGGTATGAAGTACATGGTCGCTGAGGGTTTCCTTTTCCCTACCACCTACAATGCTTCACATTGTTCATCTCCCAAGGGACATGAATTTGTGTAATAATAACAGTGACCTTTGTCATTCATAATGTATGTCTAGCACATGCGTTTGGCCCTATGCTGCTCATGTAACCATAGAAGGTGGATAATATCATTACCCCCATGAGGAAACTGACAAATTAACTAACTTGGGTCATTCTGCTAGTGATGAACTGATCAAGGATTCAAATCCAAGCTTGTCCCACAGCCAGTGTTCCACACAGAGATGAGTTGGAGAACACAGATATGGGCTTTGGAGAATCTTTGTATCAGTGCTTTGGGTGTATGGAAGGGTCTGAGGATGCTATGAACATGGCCAAGGTAGCTGCATCAGCACGTGAGGAGTCTGATGGGCACCCCTAGAGAGACTTGACTGCAAATGGTGCCAGGCTTCCTCCTTGGCCCTCACGCTTAATGTTCCCTGTGGGTATATGTGTTACATAGTCAGTCATGCTTCTGGTTATGGTGCTGGGCTAAGAGAGAATATGGGGAATAGTCTATAGTCCTGCTTCTGGATAATGATTATCCTGTGTGTTTCTATGCTTGCTGTGCTGGGAAGTAACTGTGGGGAACCCAGGGACCACCTCTTCTTCTCTGAGGCATGGACAGATGGGAGAAGAGTTTTCAGATTTTATTTTTGGCATTGGTCTCCATATTTATGTATACTCCTTTGTATGTGTATATGTTTACTGAGTTTGCTTCAGCTGCTAGCCTCAAATAACCCCCTTCTTGACTATAATGAGGCCACATTTTGTTTTCTCTGTGATTAAATGAGATCCAAAATTACCAACATCTGCAGAGCTTGAGCTGACACGATGCTGCCTCCCCCTCCCTTGTCTCTTCCAGAACAAAAACAAGTTTGCTGTTACTCTGTTGATTCTACTTTTTGAAATGTCTCTAGGAATGCTTTTTTCTAGAGAGTGAATTCCATGCTTTGTGGTATCTTTCCTTCAAACTTTTTAATGGTTTTGATAAAAGTGATTAAATCCAATCTACCTTCAGAAGTACTTACGGGGGTCCTTCTGGGTCCAGGCTCTGAGGATGGAGCTTGAAGTCTAGTTGGTAGATAGTGGCCTGGACTCTGTTAGGCAGCAGGTGCCCAGGGCCATCCTTCTGTCCTGGGGTTCCTGTCCCATGCCCTGTGCACCCATCTTTAGTAATAGTCACTTTTTGTATGAATGAGCTTATAACTTTTCTTTCATAGGTATTTTAGCTATTGGTTTTATATGATACAAATGAAGTGTTAGCCAGTTTTCATGAGTTTACAGTAAATGTTGCTAACATATATGAATATATGTAAAGGTTGATTATAGTTAGGGGTTAGTTGTTTTATGATTATTTCAAACTCAGGTGTCAAATTGTTCTTATTGTCCTATAACAGAAAGCTTCCTTCATCAGGAGGCACAGCCATTTTCTTGGTACTAAACCTGGGGAATAATTCTCATTGTACTATTTGAAACTTATACAAAATTATTTAAACATCCACATGAATTATGCCTTAACTCACCATATGAAGAAAAATAATATTAAGTAGATTTAATAAGATATAAAAATCAGCATTACTTCAAGATTTAAAATGTAGCTTCTCCTAAAATATTTAAAGTACATTTTGATTTCTAAAAGTATTTTTTAGTTCTAATTTGAGATTTTAAAAGTTTTCCCCATCCTTATTAAAACCTAATTGACAAATAAAAGTTTTCTATATCTTATCATGTTAAACTTCACAGGGAAGAAATGCATTTTGTGAAAAAGGTAGACCTTATATTCCATAATATTTTCCCTAAGTCAGGGTCATCTTCTGCCTTCTGTATTCCAAATTAGAAAGCTTTCAGAGAGTCCCTCCCTTCCTCCACAGAGTCCATGAAAGCACGTTAGGGGTTTGCTGTGTGAGGCCAGCTCCAGTTCACCCAGACCTTTACTCTTCTTCATGCAGTGAGGGTATCACCAGCCTTGTGTTAGGTTTTTCATGCCTACTTGGTCATAAAAACAATCTGGGGGAACTTGTCCCAGAAAAAATGGATCAGAATCTCTGGGGAGGATCCAGGAATTAAACATATGGCAAGAACTCCAATGATGCTGGTCACCCAAAAAGCTTGGAAACATGGTTTTGGGGTATTGTCTGTGGGTTGCATGGCAAACTTATCACTTGGTTTAGCTCCAATTGCAGATGAGTCTCTTTAACTTCATGTTGACCCAAAGAGAAGGGTAATAAAGTCACTTAGGACACATGAAAGCAAACAATTCAGGGGAACGAAATGACTTTTTCCTTCCAACCCTGCCTTGAAAACTTGGAACACCTGCCTGATAGAGTGGAAGACAAAATAGACAACAATGACACACACAGGGGCACTAGTGCTGGACACCGTCAATGAGCATCTCCAGGCACCAAGGGCAATACGCTACACATATGGTCTCTCATCCTCTCAAGGACCTTATATGCCCAAGGAAACTGAGGCTGTGGTGGTCTGAACAACCTATGCATGATTATACACTCAGCGTAGGGGAAAAGATGGGATAAGAACCCTTCTCAGATTAATTCCAATTTCCACATTATCTAATACAATAAATATGCTCCTAATAAAAATTAAAATTATTAGGGGATTTATAATTTATAGGGAAATTTCACAAACACAAACTCATCAAAGATCTATCAAGATGTTTTTTCTCCATTCTACAAAGAAGTCATGGCTATTCTGCCACCATGTCTTCAAGAATGCTGCTATCCTCACCTAAAATCCTTTCACCTTTATTTATTCAAATTATACTCATCTTCAGGGGTTTCTCAAGTCTCACCTCCTTCACTACCTCCTTCCTTACCAAGTCTGACTTCTGACATTCGAGTCATGACAACATTATGGATAAGTTACCTGCAGTTTTACACATGAGTGTACTGTGATCTGTGCTGTGTGTTTTGCTCTGATGGTTTTAATGTATTTCATTCATTTATTTCATCTGGTTGTGATCATTCTAGGGTCCCAAATAATACTGTGAGCTCTTTAAGATTGCCTTAACCTTCGTAAGTGTTTTTCACAGATACTCAAACAGGGTTGGACATGTACTCCTTTCTTTAGTTTATAAATGGCCACCAGTATCTGCCAAAACAGAGCTTCCCAATTTTTGTGTTGAGAATGACTCCCACATTACTTTTGCTCTTGGAGGTACTGGAGCTCCTGGCCCAATATTTATACTAATAGAGTGGACACATCTGATTTTCTAAAAAATTAAAAAGTTGCGAAGCACTGTGACAGCCAGATGACCAAATATAACCTTGGTCTTCACTGAAAAGCCCATGATTTTATAGAGAAGGTCAGACAGACCTTAAGAAAATGATGAATAGATTTTAAAGGGCCATGTCTCTTATAAAGTGCAAACTTATGTTGATGTGAACAGCAAAACTAGAACATTCTATAGTAAGTCAGACTAGCCCTAGAAATGCCTGATGCCTACACTTTCTATTAATGTATAATAGAATTGATTTCTAAGATTAGATTGTAAAGATATTGCTGTCTAAGCATAATGTCAATATTGACCATGAATGTAGAAGGAATCTCTTATTATATTCAAAGTGTTATGCAAATATTTAGAAAGGAAAACACAACATACACACAAAAGAGATGTTCAACAGGAAGTGACATTGTTTACTGGCAGTTTTCAAGTTTTATATGTGATAAGTCTCAGACTCACATGTGTCAAATGGTTTGAGTCTGTGGGCATGAGACTGAGGTCAATAGTAACTCTGTAGAATGGGAGGTATACAAGATGGGATGACTTAATGGGGGCAGACATGTCCCAGAGCACGGACTGAAAGACCATGAGCAAAGTGAACCTGGGAGATGTATGCCAGGACTAGAGAAAGGAGTCAACTGGACTCATAGTCCCGGGACTAGGGGCAGTACCAGGCTGATGGCTAAGAGAACAGGCTGGAAGTCTTGTTCAGATTCACCCAACATGTATGCTAGGTATTTGGTGCTTTAACATATATTGACTCTTAACACTCACAACAACCTCGGGAGGCACATATTAGCCTTGTCCCAATTTTCTTAGGTAGAATGGAGTCAGGATGGAATGGATTCCAGGAATCAAAATCTATAGTCAAACTTCAGAACAAACAGTATAAAGAGCCTGTTCAGTCATAGCATACCTATATTTAACTACATCTGATCAGGGACACCCGTCATTCTGAGATGGGACAAAGAAGAGATGACACTTATGCCTCCATCTATGTCATAGATGGTGTCTTTCAATGGCTCCTTTCTTATATCTGGACCAAGTGTGTGTTCACTTAAAGGGTAATTTAAAGCATAGGCATAAAGTTGGGGGGATAAATTATGAAGTCGTACAACACCTAATATTTTATTCAAGTGCCAAATTTCTTACACTCTTCTTATCAAATACATGGATATCCTGGTAGATGAAATGGTAGACTGGATAATGCCTTTTGAAACTCCTCTCGCAAGCTACCCCTCAAGGCTTTGTGTAGGCTCAGTGTAGGAATCTCTTAAGTTGCCTTCATTGGAAATGGCAAGTAGTTATGGGACCCAGTGGGGTTTGTGGAGGAGAGGGGCACTGTCTTAGAAGGAATCCACTTTCCAACAAGGAGGCTGGCTCTAGTCCCTCTGCATCAACAGGGACAGTCTGGACTTGGTATAAATTCATTTACATGGGCAAAGTTGGTATCTTCCAGGTTTTGAAGGATCCTGATTCTATTGTCATTTATGCAAAAAGGTTATCCTGGGTGATCTTCAAACAAGGACAGTGTAGAAGGTAGAAAAAGCTACAGATTCTTTGTTATTCTTACTCTTGAGAGATGGAATAATTTATCCTCCCCTTGAATCGGAGCTGGTCTTGTGACTTGCTTGACCAACAGACTGCAGTGCAGTGATGTATTGGGACTTCTGAAGCTACGTCAGAAGAGATCACATGGCTTCCATCTTCATCCTTCTGTAATGCTTAGTCTCAGGACACTACCTCAAAGAATGTAGCCACCATGCTTTTATAAAGCCTAAAATGTTCCATGGAGGGGCTCATATGAAGAGGAACTAAGGTTCCTGGTTGATGGTCACTTGAGTGAGTATCTTGACATTGAGTACAGTGGAACTGTAGACGATGACTATAGTCCAGCCAACATCTTATTGCAATTGCCTGGGAAACTTCAAATGAGGGTTGCCTAGCTCAATGCTCTGAATTCCTGACCCACATAACTGTTTTAAATTACAATGTTTTGGAGTCTTTTGTTACACAGAAATAAATAACCAGAACAGATGGGAAAATGTATTATTCTAAAATGAGGATCACAGGCCCACAGAGAGGAATTTGAACCAATTCTTCACCATCAGTATGGACTGGTCTCAGGCCTAGTGACCTGTGATTTTGGTCATGATTTAGGGGACAGCTTTAGAATAATATCAAAGTTAGTCATGAGTGGCTTGGGTCAGGTCAAGCCAGGAGAGGAAACTAGCAGGATTGTTGAGTTGGGCAACCAGCAAGCTATCGAGATCAAGATGTTCAATTCTGAGGTCATATTCTTTTCAACCCATCTGGTTTACTCACTTCATTTCTTGAAGGAAGAAACTGAAGCCACAGAAGTAGAAGCCTTGTTCAAGGTTACATACAAGGTTAAATAGCAAAATCAGGTTTGTCAACTCCAAGCTAAAGCTCTTTCTATAAGCTTAGCTTTCTTCAAAATGGAGGGAAGGTACATGTCAGACTAAGTCATGGACATGGCCCAAATCAGAAGTCCAAGTTTAAGGACAGTCAGGGTATAGTGGAAGGAAAACTGGACCAGGATTTAGATACAGGGCTCAAGATCAGGACCTACCATTTGCCAGATGTGTGGCCTCGACTGAGCCACATGACATTTATTCTTTTTTAATTAGCAAAACCAGAATAAAGGAAACTTCCTGAGAGCCTCAGTTGGAGGAGTAAGATTAGAGAACGGAAAGCATCTGGCAGAGAGCTTGGGATTTGGAAGGTGCTTATAAGTACCTGCTGACACTGCACTGGTTGAGCACCTCTTTATGCCAGCACTGTACACATATATAACCCCCACAATTACCTTGAAGGGATAATGACTTTCTGTTTTTCAGATGAAGAGGCTGAGGCTTAATTACATTAGATACTTGGCTGATGTCCCACAGAGGGTAACTGGCTGGGATTCAAACAGGACTCCCTGACTGTGAAAGCTGAGCTCTTTCCATTGCACTGCATGGCCTCTGTCAGGCTCAGGGTGAGGCAAAGATGGGTTTGGGTTAAACCCGCTGCCGTTTGGTATGTAGAGTTCCATGAAGCATGGCAGAATATCACAGGCAGAGTGCAGGGGACTTAAACTTGACCTAAAGATGACTTGCAGAAAGGGATATGAAGTCAGAGAATATTGTCTCAAGCAGAGTGGGCACTGAGGGCAGAGCGACATGGCAGGTTTCAGAGGCAAGTCCTCATGAGCGCTCAGCCCTGGCTTGCAGCAGTCTTTCTAGCTGGGAAATGACAAACTTGCATGTGTTACCACTAAAAAGAGGGCCATCATGGTGCATCTGAAGGCTGGAAACACAAATTCTCATGGTTCAAATTCTGCTGCAGTGATTGGAGAAGATACCTGATGGGCTGGGGACTGCGGCTCAGGCAAGTCACAGCTATTCCTTATTATGGCCATATTAATTCAAGTAAAGTCAGTTGCTATAAATAAACCTTCACATTTATGCATCTTAACACAGTAATTTTTTTCTTTTTATTTTTTTAAAACAATTTTTCTGGTCATTTTATTTACTTACTTATTTTTTATTTTTTTATTAAATACTTCTGATTTTTATTGTTCAAGTACAGTTTTCTGCCTCCCCCCCACCTCTCCCCACCACCTCAACCTTCCCTCCCTCCCTCCCCTGCTTCCACCCCTCCTTGTTGTTGTCCATGTGTCTTTATAGTCGCTCCTGAAAATCCTTCACCCATTTCCTGCATTATCTCCTCCCCTCTCCCTTCTGGTTACTGTCAGCTTACAAATTTTTATTCCTTGTTCCCCAATAGTACAATGCGTTGTTCCTAATATGAGGACAGCATTCCTCTCTGTGGTTGTTCGGGGTTCCAGTGTTCATCTATCTGTAGTTCTTTATTCCATGCTGATGGATGGGGAAAGTAGAGTAAAGGAGGGGTCTTTTCTTCTCACCTTGGGGAGGAAGGGACACATAAGACTTCCCTCACTTTCCATTGGCAAAGGCTATTCATGCGGCTACTTCTAGAAAACAGAGATGGGGAGACATAGCCCCTTGTCAAGAAGCTATTTCTCAGTGACAAGTGTCTACTATGGATTAAACAGGCTGTCCTCCACAAGTTTTGGGGAACAGTGAGCTATTTCTACCATAAAAACATTTGTGTCTAGATAAGCAACCCTATTCAGACACCAGGTGCTAAGCCTTTTGTCATTCTTGGCTTGACACCAGCCATAGTTGCCAAGCCCGAGTCTCTGCTTGTTTCACTGAACTTATCTAGCACTAAATGCCCTTTCCAGATGGAGCCCAGTCATTTACTGCAGAGTGCCCTGACCTGAGGGTCTGTGGATCTCTGTGTCTAAGTGTTTCTGATTGCATTCCCTGCACTATATATTTTCAGCCACTTTCCATATCAGAATGACCCTATGTGCTGATAGCTTGCATGGACTCTGATCTGTTATGATCTTTCACAGTAGAAATCGTGCTTGGTTGACTGGGTAGGACCAATCTTCTGCATGTCTACATACCCACTCAACCCCCCCTAACTGAAAGAGACCCCTAGGTCTCTTCTACATCAGTAGAGTGGTCAGCCCAAGTTCCAGATTCTCTTGCTAAGCTGAGCCTCTGTCTTGTTTTTAAGTATCAGGCTGCAGTCCAGGCCAGGTTCTGGCAGTAGGTACCAGCAATATTTAGCATTGAACATTATATGTTTTGTCATCTTGGTGACCTGTATTACCTCAATGCTACTAATTAATTCCATGACTCTTGCTGCAGTTCAGAAAGAGGATGACCTTTGTCAAAGATTACTATTCTTTGTTTTAAGGCCATGTTGTTAGGGAGCCATTACTGTAATTCAGCCCAAATAATTGAATAGCAAAATTCAGAGAACAGAGCAAGAATGCCATCTGCACAACGCTGCTTTGTGGTTTATACTTCAAAATCTCTGTACATCTTGATGCGCCCACCGGACACAGCCAGACGAATTTCAGAGACAGTGTTCACAACAACAACCTCACCCAATAACATCTTAATTTTCTTGGGCCCCTTCAGCAACTCAGTTGATAATTCTGGGTTCTAGCATTTCCTTAGGTCATTTTTCTTTGCCAAAACAGAGATGGTTCTCACAAAGGGTCATCTTGGAAGCTAATGAAATTAATGCATGTGGGAAATGAATGTATAACTATTTTGCGTAGTAGGATTGCCTTTACATGTTAATTTAAATTCTTTCATATTATACCAATAGGCAAACTCCCCAATTGTCTGCATCAACAGTGACTGAGAAGGGCCATTATATGTACAGTCTAGACCAAAAAGTCCAGAAACTTGAATTTCCCCAATTTGGTTCACTTGTCGTCCTGACAGATGTCTCTCATGTCATTATTGCCCACGGTGGCTGAGAAGATGGCTCTCGCCCATAAACCATCTTTCTTTTCCCATCAGAACAGGGACAATGGCTACTTGATCCTGGCTCTGGGGCAGGAGTAGAGGTTCTTTGCTATGGGTAGTATTGCTTTTATTTTTATTCGTGGCTTTTAGAGTCTCCTCCTTGAAGAGATTGAGAAGAATCTGGTTCAGTCTGGTTTTCAGCAGATGAGATGCTGAATAGAGCATGACTGAGTGATGCTGACTGCTCTGTGCAGCAAGGTCCATGGGGACTGTTCTTCCCCAGGCCTGGCAGTTTGGCTGTCTAGGGAGGAGCAGATTCTTCCTCTCTAGGTTAATAACAAGACTGTACTCCCAGAAGTTGCCCAACTTGCCTTATTGGACTGAGCTATGATTTCCCGAATTGGTTTATCCAGATTTATGACAGATATATTATGGGGAAATATAAGTGTATTGCCAATTCATTTACAAAATTGCTTTCCCAGTGTGTCTGGCTGCTGCTGTCTTGAATAAGAAGCTGATTTGGCTGCAAGTTTTAAGTGTGCAAAGTTAATTCATTTCATGGAAGATTTCAGACAAGAAAGAGCTTTCAGAGCAGCAGTCCCTGAAGTTTTGCAGAAGGCTTAGTTTTAGATTAAAACTTGTTTTAATGAATTTGATGCAGTGTGTGCATAAGATATTCACAGATGCTTGGATGGTGCCAAAAGAAACAATGAAAATGTCTTTGCCTCCAGGAAGTGCACAAGTTTTAGAGACAAGATATCTGAAAGCTGATAAGTAAGAATGGCAAGTAATATTGTGAGGCAGTAATTTGTTTTATCTCATGTATTTGCCTGTCTTTCTTTTCTCTCACTCATCCTTTGAGATCTGTTTCCCCTCCACAAACTCACAAGGAACAGAAACAAAGATTCACAGAACTTACAGATCTAGGGGAAGATTTCTCTCTAGGTGGAAATAACAGAAGAATTTTCTGATGTAAAGACTAGAAACAAAGGGCAAGGAACTCAGAAAATGAGTTGTCTTCACGCATGGACCCCTTCTTCATATGCTCTCTCTCTCATTATTTCTACCCTCAAGGAGAATTTATAATCAAGTGATATTTCAGTAACAAGATATTTTTTAAAATGCATCTTGTTTGAAGTTAATAATTTTAAACACCAGAAATTAGCTGGTTTGCATTACTCAAAGGCAGATTGCAGATGAGACTCTTAAACATCTTTCCCATGAGAAGTCCTTTTGTTATTATAGCTGCCCCTGTTCCCAGGATTATGCTCTTTTTTAACATTAAGCTATTTTTTTCTCAGTTAATCAACTGGATAGTTTTGTCTTCAGTGGTGGTGACTGAGCCTCTCACCTCAGGGCCCAGAATTTGGTCGATGTCGATCTGGAGTATGTGCTTAGTAATGATAGTTGTTGATGTTTAGGTGTTACTTCTTTGTTCCAGAATATATTTATGAGCAACATGACTGAGTCCCCAGGAAATCCTAAGAAATCTTATCATTCTAAAATGGAGAGACATCTGAGCTTAGGGAAAGTCAGACTGAAAAACTGGAAGTACTTTGAGACACTGGATGCCAAATGATTTAAAAATTCCAAAGCATGGACCTAGCAGTTGTAGCATTACAGGAAACAAGCATGTGTTCTCAGCTCTTGTGCATGTAGTAGGTTAGAACGAAGTTCACACCCCTGTAAGTTCTTTGAAACAAGATCACAGTGTTTAGAGGCAAAAATAACTGACCACTACAGAAAACAATTTTTGACACCTACTGTGATTGAAATGGAGGTTGACAATGCTCTCCAAATCATGTGGCCCAGATCACTGAAAACTCAGCAAAAACTCAGCCCTTGAGTTAGCAAGGGAGGTAACTTAAAACTGAAGCTCACTGCCCTGTAGAGACATTTGAATAAGAAAGTTAGTCATTGCAGGAAGAAGCTGTTGTTTCTGATGGTCTAACAATATTTCCACCTTTACTGATCTAATGCATTTGGAGGCCCCAGGTGGGGTGTTGCTGTGTGAATGGGCTTTATCAGGTCTCTTTCTATCAGGAACTTGTTCCAAGGACCTGCTAGGCACATGGTCATTGGCATTCGTCCCCACATGGTGCCTGGTTCATCAGCGTGAATGGCAGATTGTGGCCTGACTATCAGGAGTATGGGAAACAATAAAAATGTTCTGAACATTCCACTCATTATTCTTCACCATGGAAATCCACTACAGTGAAATAAGAATACAATCACTAAATTAGATTAGGTTTTAAAAATATTTTAATTAAAAATTTTATTTAAGTAAATTTGGTATATGATATTATATTAATTATTTTATACAATAACTAATACAATGGTGATTTGACATTTTTATACCTTACAATGTGGTCACCCTACTAATTCCAGTAATCATCTGTCACCATGCAAAGTTCTCACTATATAATTGACTATATATTCTCTCCACCCCCCCTTTCTAAAAACATTCTTACTTATATAAACAACACTGGTCAGAACCACATAGAAAGTGTGCCATGCTGTGTTAAGGATTACCTCTGAAACAATGATAAAAAACAAAACAAAACCAAGCAAAAAAACAAGAACTTTTCCATTTAGGGCTTTAAAATATAGTTATCCTTCGAAATGTTTATTGAATAGAAAAACAGTAAATTCAGAGATCTGATATTTTATAATGCTCTGCTTAACAGTAGTTTAAAAGATGTTAACTTGATATGTACTATTTAATTATTATGTGCTAATTTATTATATATTATTTAATATGTATTTTACATATTCTAATTAAAAATATGTGACTTCCTGTTTAAGTTCATTTTTGACCCAGGGGCAAATCATTCTTAGTTTACACTAAAAACTGAAGGTCTACACATTCAGATTGTGGTCAGGGTCTAACCAGCTGAGGGCTCAAAAGCTTTGGGGCCCCATCACTAAGCTGTTATGTTGAATGATCTTGTTCTCAAGACTTACAAAAGCTTTCTACAACATTTTAAATTGTCTCTCTGGGCATTTCTTGAAATGTCAGGCATGAGGTTCTGATTGTGGTAATGGATGCCACATGGATCCTTAGTCCCTGTTGTGATTTAACTTTCTAGGGTGCCTGATCTTTGTCTTAGTAAAGCTGGACTCATGGGCTCTTTGACCCTGGGGGAGTTCTGAAGCTATTGACTCTTAGTTCCAAACTTACCCTTCTGAGCTAGACCCATGGAAACCACGTTAGTTCTTTGCCAGATGGATTTCTGACAAGCTTTGCCTATAGGTCACGGAGAACCAGAAACTGGAGGAGGAAGACAAGAATTACTCCTTGCTGTTTGTTTCCTTCCTGTGGTCTTTAACCCACCAAATATCTTTACCCTGGCAATCAGTGGCAGCTTGATCCAACAGAAAGTGTGAACCAGGCCCATGGAGCACTCCTTCCAAGCTCAAAGACACTCAGAAATGTGAGTTTTAGTTCCACAGGGGCCTTTCTCCAAGCATCTAAGTTCTAATAGTTCAACCTCTTCCTATTCCCCCCCCAGCCTTAGTGGTGATAGCTGCTTCTTCTCAGTTTCTACCTGCGTGCCACCTTAGTGATCTCTTTTTGTCTTTTCGGTAACCTAGTTAACAGTTCTTTATATCTAACAATTATTTATATTAAATTCCCTGTTAGAGTAACTCTATGATACCTGGATCCTGACTGACATGGATGACATCATTAATGACTCTAAATAAAATTCCTCTATCACTTCATAGGTAATAACAATTTAGTGCACGAAATAATTTTCTTAATTTGTTACAAAAGGATCAAAATATTGGCTGTAGTTCACCAAAGCTATTGGTGAAAAAAAAATATATAAAAACTCATGATGGTAAATGACAGAAAATCTAATTTAAAAAGAAAAGGGAAGACATTGGCTCATTGATTGAAGAATTCACAATAAACCCTGCCTTCAGATATGACTGGACCATGGGGCTCAACAGAAATCATAATATCTCAATCTGGCTTATCACATCCTTTGCCTTCACTTTTCTCTCTGTTGGCTTCGTTTGCAGGCAGACTCTGCCTTGTGATGTCATGATCACTACCAGCAGCTGTAGGATGATTCTTATTCCTTCAGCAACACCAAGAGAAAGATGTATTCTCTGCTTTCAACATCCCCAGCAGTGGCCTTGGGATGATTTCAATGGCTCTGGGTGCTGTGTGCATTTCTTCATCAATCCCTCCAAGTTGGGCAGACCGATCCTGTTTGTTTAAAGTCATATGATCACACCTGTAGGGACAGAGGGGAAGCAGAGGATCAGTTTTTTACTCAAACCAACTAGATTAGAATATGGTTGTGGTTTCCCCAGGGAAAATCAGGCCTCATGACCAGAAGGCAGGGGAAATGAATGGTGAGTGGCAAAAACAACAAACGTCTCTCCTAGCAGAGGCTTTAAATGAAAAGAAGAGAATTGAGAAGGGCCATATAGTGGTCCTGCTCATATTTCCCCTCAAGAGAACTTGCTTAGGTAATATGGTTGATTGATGATAAGCTCTGATTGCCATGCCTGTGGGCTACTACGTGGGTCATGCCAGCCACACTCCCCTTGGGCTGCTCCTAGCCAATGGTGGAGAATGGTGAGAGTACTAGAACTGGGCCATCTCTGCTCAATGGAGGATTTCTCTACCACACAATATTGGTGCAGACACTTTGCATTTGCCCAGGCTGTTTTAGTACTGCATCGTGGTCTCAGACTTCTGCCCAATCTCTCCTTCTTTCCCACCTCGCACAGGCATCAGACCTGCATCATGATCTGGAAACTCTCCATGTCTACTTTTGCTCCTTCTTCTTTGTCCTTACCAGGCATTTTCCCTAATAACCTGTTGCATGTGTAATTATTTGTTAGTGGCTTCTTTTCAAGGGCCTAAATTGACATGTCCAGATACACAGCTTTCATAGTTTTGTCCTATAAATGGTTAGACATGGGAGATGCTGGCCACCCTGAGCCCTTGCCAGTGCCAGACGCTGTAATGAAAGTTTTTATGCTTTGCTATTTAATGGAAAGTATAAATTGTTGATAATACTTGTGTGGCTGCTCAAAAAGTCAGAGGCCCCATGGATTTCTGGCTCTGCCTTCACTGGCAGATACAAAACTGGTCAAGGCAACAATTCCTGAATATTTGGTTCACAACTCTGTGGTTATTGTTACCAAATCAGCGCAGTTTGCATTTCCAGGAACATTTGTGATAAATGGTATATTTCTTAGCGGTGATATTTTTATTCTTAAACATAAATGAATCAAGATTTTAAGTAACAACCTGAAATCTGATCATTGAACCTGACCTAATAAGCAAAGAACTTGAATAGACATTCCTTCAAAAAAGACATAAAAATAGCCAACAGGCAAATGGAAAGATGCTTATAATACTAATCATCAGGGAAGTGAAAATCAAATCCACAATGAACTATCACTTCACACTGGTTAGGATGACCATTATAAAAAAAAAAGACAAAGATCACAATTGTTGGCAAAGATGTAGAGAAATGGAACCTCTGTGCACGGTTGGTGGGGATGTAATATGGTGCAGCTACTATGGAAAACAATATGGAGGGTCCTCAAAAAATCAAAATAGAACTACCATATGATTCCGGGATCTCACTTTTGGGTATATATCCAGTGAAATCAGTATCTCAAAGAGAGACCTGCACTCCCATGCTCACTGCAGCAGTATTCACAATAGCCACGATGAGGAATCAACCCAAGTGCCTGTCAATGGATGAATGGGTAAAGAAAATATGGTATGTGCATACAATAGAATGTTACTAAGACTTAAAAAGGAAATACTGTAATATGTGACAACATGGATAAAGCTTGAGGACATTATCATAATAAAAAAAGGAAGAAGAAAAATAAAGCAAATTCTTGGAAGCTCTTCTGTGGGTTACAGTCCCCATTTTCTCCTAACTGATAAAAATTTAGCTTTCTGTTTGAGATGATTTTTGTCTTACCTCTATCTAATGATGCTCCGTCCATTAGGAAGATTAGTAGGAGAGATTGGAGAGACGAATTCCCACATATTCGAATGGCAAAACTCTCTCTCTAGGCTGAAAAGCGTTTTCCTGTTTAATGAGAAGAACATCTCTCTTCTGTGGCCATGAGGCTATGTTTACCTGAATCCTGCAGGGCACTTAGAAGTGAAAAATAGAACATCAGTAATTTGGTAAGAATTCAGAAAACAAAGCTTTTTGTCTGAGCCAACAATGGAATTTCTGTTTGTTTCTGCCTTTCCCAAGACTGATTACTTCCGAGGATTATTCAATGCTGCATTCTATTTTTATTGGTCTAGAGTAGATTAAAACATTTTGCCATATGTCAGAGAAGACTGTGGTATTGTCAGTTATTGCCATAAACATGGACAAAAACCCTGACAGAGTGTGTGCCAGTGCTGTGTATGTGTGTACATGCACACAAATGCCCAGTTCCAATCAGCAAAGAAGGTAAAATGATTGTCAGACTGCATAGTTTAACCTAAAACAGCTATACTTTTATGATTTCACATACTTGCTACATATTAAAATACAGTTCTGGAAATTAGGTTTCTAATGACAATGAAGGCATCCCTCTCATTGCTAAGTTAGAGTTGTCTTAATTATTCCTTACTTTCCCAATCTGAAAAAAGTTGACACAACATTTAATTTGAATTCTCTCATCTTTTCCTTTTTTTCACCAGTCTTACTTCCAGCTTTCTGATGAGCAAGAGTTTTACAATGTGGATATGCTGAGTACACATAAGCTGGAATTCACTTATTTTCCAAAAATTACTTGAGTAATTTGGTATTCTTGGGGTTCTTCTACTATTGTCTGTTAATAATTTGATCATTTGTACAGGTTTTTCAAGTACCCATTTTAAGTATTAACCTCATAAATGCACTCAGACAATGGCTCTTAATTTTGTGCTTAAAAAATTATGGTCAGTGCAATAATGGAGAATCCTTAGTAATCCTGAGTAAAGTGAAAATCACAAAAAAAATTAAAAAATCCACCTTACCCAGAAATTAACCATCCTTAAAGAACTTGTCTTGACACTTTACTAGTTCTACTCTGCTTTGTTTATTGCAGTTTTAAGTTGGTATTAATATTTAGTAGGGAAATTTTCCTTCATTAATATTATAGTATCTTCCAAGTTATCTACATTAATTCACTTTTTCAAAAGAACTTCAAGTTCATTTTGTGATGCTATAAAAATACTTTTGGGATTTTAATTTAATTTTGATTACAGTTATAAATAACATTATAGTAGTTATTAGCTTTACAAGAGCAATCACTTCCAAAATTTGTCAGTGCATTATTGTAGACTTCAAGGAATACCATCAGGGGAAATAAGTAATAGTTTCCTTAGTTCAACAAATCTCTGAACCCGCTACCAGCAGGCAGAATCTGACATCAGTAACATTCTGTGATGAAGTGCACTGTGGCTGTGAGTGACTGTATATGCATGTGTATACAGGGATGACTACTGAGATAGGTATACGATATTTATTTAAATAGTTTTGGAAAAAGGCCTTTTTGCTGATTTTATATAAAACATCAACAACAATTTTCTGTGAAATGTCAGTAAGCAAAGAAATGGAAGGCAAATATTGAGGACAGTCTTTTGGAGAAGGTAGCAACTATAGAGTGTTAAATAGAATATGCTATATTAAGTGACTCTCATATGCTTTTGTAAATCTTAGTAAATTAATATTTATAGATCCACACTGCTAGGGTACACACATGATTTTCTGAACTCCAGCTTCTGTTCAATGACTAGTATCTTCATTTTTATGCCACTATTCAGTTTGCAGAATAGTATCATATGTATCAGAGGAGGAAAACAAAGATGAGACAGGTCAATTGATTCATTCATTCAAGGTCACCTAGCTAGAAAACATTAGAGCTGGGATCTCAACCCAGATTTTCTGCTACTTCTCTAGATATTTAGCTGTATTGATCATATTAGGGATGCTGGCTGTGAGCCTAATTCAGGAAGGTAAGTTATGTCGCTTTTTAGCTTTTAAAATGTGAAGGTTGTTTTGCTTGACTTGATTCACATTTTACAAAAAGTAAGCCCAGGGCAAAAATCAATTAGAAAGACATTCTATTGATTGCAAGATACTTAAATGAAAAGGTTGTTTATTAATCGAGCATTCAGCTGAAGTATCTCAGTGCAGGGTTCACACCCAGCCTTCACATTCCCCCTTGGTGGCCTCCAGAGATTGTAAAATTGGGTTATGAAAAAGTCCTTCAGTTTTGCTCAAATGAATCCTTGGGAGTTCTTGCATATGAGCTCATATAGACAAAAGAGTTGTTTCTGATCGACATATTCTAATGAATGAGAGTAGTTGCTCATTATCTCCTTATCCTAAATAAATGTTTGTTCAAAGCTGCTCTAAATTGGAAAGCTTTCATTGTCATGCCTACTTCATGAAGCACTTTGAGCCATCCTGAGCCATGGAGCTGTCAGGCCACAGGGATGCACGTGGAGCCACTCCTGGGGGCCCTGCAGTACTTCGGCTCCCAGGCTAAATTGCTCTGTGTTCTAAATAAAATCCAGACACCAGCTATAGTTTCTCAGCTCCACAGGGTGAGAGATTTGCCTTGATTCTCTTGGTTCACCCACTGTGCCTGCGCCATTGTATAGCCCAAGGGAAGTCAAGCAGCTCATGAGATTCCCATGAATTTTAAGGAGCCCTGGCAGGCTCAGAGTCTCCTTGACTCCTGGACTTACCTTCTTCCTGTGCAGTGTCTGTTCTTCATGTAGATTTCAGCCCTTCATGGGGAGAGTTCCTCCACCTGTCTCACCTTCTAGCTCCTGTTGAATGCTCTCTCCCCTGGTTTTTCATGTCCTGGCCTTTGCAGTGGCCGTTCTCTTATAACCATTATGCTCCCCGACCCCACATCTTCCCTTTCATGGTGCAAAGGATGCACAGCCTTTTCTTATCTTTTTGAGATTATTAGAGGTGCAAATTGGATTATGTTCCCTGTACCATGTCAGCTTTTCTTGAGTTCCTATTCTATTGTTGGCTTCTGCTCCCACCCCCACCTTTTTAGAAAAAAATTTCTTTACTTTGGTCTTATCCTTACATGTTGGAGGTTTTCTTCAAATGACTGATGATGCTTGGTTGCCCACTTTTATTTGAAAGAGATCATTAAAAACATGATTGCAGCCCTGGCTGGTGTGTGGCTGGTTTGTGGACTAAGCACCAGCCTGCAAACCAAAGGGTTGCTGATTTGATTCCCAATCAGGGCACATGCCTGGGTTGCAAGCCAGGTCCCCGGTAAAGGGTGTGCTAGAGGCAACCACACACTGATGTTTCTCTCCCTCTTATTCTCCCTCCCCTCTCTAAAAATAAATAAATAAAATCTTAAAAAAATAAAAAGATCTCTTATTATAAAAAAAAACCTGATTGCAGTAAATGCACCACATGAGTGCCTTCTTCAGTGGAGCCATCCTGCAGGAGGTTTTAATGGAGGCCTCAGTGTTTTTCCAGAGAACCCACAAATGTCTGTCTCTAGGTCTTTCTTCTTGAGCTGGTCAATTTTCCTAGGAGGAACTTGCCATTCTCACTTTGCATACATCATAAGCTGGCTGCTGTCACTGTAGGCTCTGGGTGAGGATAAAAGCACGGGACACCAATATATAGTTTCTAGACCTGTTCTGTCCTGTTTTAGATAGTTTAAAATTTAACAAAACATACTTCCTCAGTTGTGTTATGGGAGAAACTTGGTTCGTCTTGCCGACACAGTAAAGAATTACAGATCAGCAAGCTTACTAATATGCAAGCAAAGTTTATTGGTGCTAACTTCTAATGGGAAAGCAAAAGCAAGATGGCAAGAGCAGGGTGGTCAGAGGCCAAGTGACCAGCACCCTGGTGGCCAGAGGCCCCCTGGTCAGAGGCAGTGTGGCCAGGGACCCCCTGTGGGGCCAGAGAGAGCCAAGAGAGAGTCCTTTGTTCTGAGGACTTAGGTAGTTGGCAGGATAGGGGTAAGGAGTTACATATTGATTGATGGGCAAAGGTACTGCCAGCCTTCCAGGAGAGATGTGACTACCCAAACATAGGTATGGGTGGGGGTGGTCTGTTAACCTGAATGAATACCTATTTTGCTCCTTACTCTATTTGTTCATTTTGCATACATGATGGGAGGCAGGCAGTTAACCCAAGTGGTTTCATGGGCTTTTCTTTGGGCACTGTAGACCCCATACCATTTCTCCTTCCAGGTCTTGGAAAGAACACACAGTCTCAAGGTTTTCCTTTTCCCATCTAGTGGAAGCGATACACACAGATTTTCAAGGGCTTGCCCCCTCCTGGACTATCTTATTGTTTGGAATGCTTGGCAGCTTTATCAAACCAGGCTCAGAACTCCTGGGTGAACAGGTGAGAGATGTCTTCCTTTGCTTTAAACCTCCTATATCAAGTTGTTAGATTGTGATGGCGAAGGCCCTGCATTCATTTGCCCTCTGGCCACTAAATCTACCGTAACAGTTGCACTGGCCACATTGCAAGTGTCAAGGTTCATAATTGGTTCTTAAACAGTTGGGCAGCTCAGATGTAAAACCTTCCTATCATCTCAGAAAGTTCAGTTGAAGAGCGTGGCTCTGGACTTCAACATGGTCTTCAGAATGGCAACCTGCCCTTGGTGGGATCTGAGCCCTGAGACTAGCATCTTTGTGGTTCAGCCTCTCCAGAAAAAAATTGTTTTGGGTGAAGATGGGGGCCCTGCTTCTCCCACAGACTGATAAGAGTTGTTTCTTTATGGGATGGTTATTATGTTCCTGGACCTTCCTATTCCATGACATGCAAAACTTAGGTCTGTTTTACCCCACTGTAGGCACTTAATGTACTCTTTCTCCATTCTGCTAAATTAGTTACCACTCACCCATCTGCTCTCCAACTCCCAACATGTCATTACCATCTTTCTGTTCCCTCCTGTTGGCTTTGTCTTTGTGGTTTTATAAACTTTTAATCTCCTTATTCTCCCGTAGTTGGGGCTCAGGAGGAACTAGAGCTTGTCATGTAGGTTCTACACATTGTTTTTAAATTGAAAGGTCTATCACTCCTTGTTATCTATGCCAGAGGTGTTAGGCAAGGAATTGAACTCTAAGGAATATTTTGCCTCTGGCAAAAGAAGGCATAATTATCACAACTCACAGTGTCCCATCTCACAGACCCTCTTTACTGTGTGTCTGCTTTGTAGATCACTGCTCGAAACAGCTGAGTGTGTGGGTGTACATTGTTCTGGACCCTGCAGCTGTTCCTCATCCCTAAGTGCCAAAGAGACACCCCAGGGTTTGGGCTTGAGAACTATGCCTGTAAAAATTCCCAAGGTAATCTGATATACAGCCAGGCTTGAAAATTGGTATTTTACCAATCATGGTCTTTCATAGGGTGTCTTCTCTCTCTTTTGTCTTTTTAATAACACCCTGTGTATTGGTCTGCAGGGCTGACATAACAAAATACTGTAAACTGAGTATCTTAAACAACAGAAATTTATTTTCTTACACTCCGGAGGCTGGAAGTTCAAGGTCAAGTTGTGTCAAGGACAGTTCCTGGTGATAGCACACTACGTGGCTTGCCATTTGTAAGAGGACTCCATTCCATATGCAGACTGTAACTGTTCAAGCTGCAGCATTTGTTAGGCAAATTCAACAAAAGGACATGAAAGAATCATATAGGGCTACTGACATTGTGAGGTGTAGGCTAGAAAAGAAAGTAAAAGCGCCACATGATCTCACCTTTAACAGGAACCTAATCAACAAAACAAACAAACAAGCAAAATATAACCAGAGATATTGAAATTAAGAACAATCTGACAGTAAACAGAGGGGAGGGAGGAGGGAATAATGGGGAGAAAGGGGAGCAGATTTTCAGGAACAACTATAAAGGACACATGGACAAAACCAAGAGGGTGTGGAATCAGGGGAGGGGGGTGGAGACCTCTGGGGTGGGGGTAGTGGTAGGGGAAAATGCAGACAACTGTAATTGAACAACAATAAAATAAAAAACACAGTTCAGCAATATATATATACATATCTCCTAAATATCATTTATCAGTTCACAGAGATATATAATCTTTTGTATAGCTGTGTAGTATTTCATTGTGTACATATACTATGAGTTACACAACTACCCTCTTCTGTATGGGCACTTAGGTTGCTTCCAATAGGTTGCACTTAGGTTTTGCAATTACAAATAGCACTCCAGCAAATAATTTTTATCTTATTATGTTTCTTTGGAGTAATCCCTAGAAGTTGCATTGTGCAGTCAAAAGTTATATATTTACCTATAATTTCCTCTTGACATATTAATCAAAATAATTTTGTTCTAAATAATATAAAATAGAAAACTTGTGATCTATATAATTTATGTATAACCTTCATTATTGCAAATTTAGGGGAAATGCATCATGCCATTATCATGATTTTTTTTGAACCAGTGAAAATAAAGTTGCTATTAACAATGACAACAACAAAAAGAAAGCACAAGCAAAAAGAGTTAAATGATTATTTGCTAAGATTTTAAAAAGACAAACAGAGTGGGAAAAAGAGAGGTCAAGAAGAAGAAGTTGGGTTTGTGATATCTTAAAATTCCTGTTTTCAGATGTGAAAAATTTCCAAGTGATAACAAGATTAGAATGTGAGTATGTGAACCAATCAGTGTGGTAAAATGAGGGAAAAATCACTGGAGCCAAAAGAGTGAAAAAAAACAACAACTTTGAGGCAAATGTATTAGATGGGCTTTCCAAGTGGTACTGAAAAGTGACTCAGGAAGATAATTGTGCTGAGTGTGAGAAAAAATGAGTATGAGCTAAACACGAAAGTGTTCACTGAATTTGAAGTGAATCAGAACGACAAAGAGGCGATTGGGATGTGATAGCAGTAAGTATTAGAACCCGGTGAGGGTCTGGGAATTTTTCAGTGTGGTTAAAAAGAAGGAGTCAAGAGAATGAGGTCTGGCCCTGAGATATTTTAGTGAATTGCCTCAAGCACATTGAGAAGGTACAATCCTTTGGTTAGAACCAGTTTAATATAAAGTAGTTTGGTTATTTGTTGGACTTTGCTTCTATTATTAAATGCTACTTGGAAGATTGGACCACAGGAAATTTAAGAATTTTTATTTTTCTTTTCAATGTCTCATTTATTTTTCTTTTCAATGTTTCTTTTCTATTTTTAGATCCCATTTGGACACTTCTAGTGTAGAGAGATGGGCATCATGTTGTTTGAAACAATGGGTGTCAGGTAGCAAAAAGGGTTTTTTGACAACTGGGAGAATATGCTAAACCTTAAAAGAAAGACCAGAGGAGAATGGAGAATAGAAAGAAATCACTGCCTTTTTCTCCCATTGCCTGGAGTTAGCCAGTGAGCTTTACCTTTCGGTGCAAAATGCTCTACCATAAATTGACATTTCAAGTTCCTCCTGGGATACTTAAAATAAATAAATGGCCTAACACTTTGGTTGAACCACGAAGCAAGTACTCTTAAAACACAAAGCCTAATTTTAACATTTGTAAAATTGTTCTCTTTTCAAAGTTTCTATATTTAGCTTAGCCACAGATCTATTTAGGGAAGGAATGTACAATTTAATTTTTTCTATTTCAGTAGTTTTTGAAAAATCAATTTATAAAGTAGAAAGTTTTTCCTTAGAGAGAAAAAAAAACCTCTTCTTATACTCAGCCAGCCTCTTTGTCCTAACTCTGATTTTTTTGAGCTCATAATTTTCTAATTATAAAATGATCCAATTGGAAGTCTATAAATCAGATGTTGGTTTTACTGCCTAGCACACCATGGTCAGGATTGGGCAGTAGGAAATTAAATAATTCTTATATTAATTGCTTATAACGGCACACTGAGTTTATTTCCATCAGTATTGTTCTAGACATGGATGACTCTGGAAAACATATTTGGTTAGTAAAGTACTTCAATGGGCAGTTTCTGTTTTTATTTATTTTGATTTTTCGGGGCGGGGGATATTTGAATAACCTACAAGTTAGCACTTTGTGACAATCATACTTTCTTAGTCTTCTAGCCTAGAGGAGTTGATCTTTTCTTAAGAGTTAAGTGTTGTTATAAATCATGTGTTAGGAAGTAAAAGAGCAGCCAGTTTTATTTCTCCATTTTAGAGTGCGGGGGAAAGTTGACATCAAGAAACGTAACTGCCAGTCTGGAGGCTGGTGAGTGACTCTCCATCATGCCTTAGCCACGAATCCAGATGTGCTCTTTGAAGCAAACATCACAGGTGACCATCTAAAAGACTCACAGGAACTCACTGCAAGGAAATCATTTGGTTCAGTCTTCATTTGCTCTTTTTTCGTCAGATTCTGATCATTTTTCTGCAGGCTGGTTTTCTTTTAAGATGCTCAATGAAGGAAAACATTTCTATGTAATGTACTTTTAGTAGTTCTTGTCTGGAATGCTGATCTATTATAATCTCCTCTCTATCTCTGTGAGTGGCAGATCCAACTACTCCTTTAATACACAAGGTCTATGTGTATATACATAGCGTCTGCATACATTCATGGTCTCTGCATATACAAGATTTATGTATTTATACATGATATATAGTTGATGAAAAAACATCCAGCCTAGGAAAAGTCTGTAAGTGTTTATTTGAGCCAACTTACACCAATTGCTGGGAAGC
This sequence comes from Micronycteris hirsuta, assembly GCA_004026765.1. Taxonomy (NCBI): domain Eukaryota; kingdom Metazoa; phylum Chordata; class Mammalia; order Chiroptera; family Phyllostomidae; genus Micronycteris; species Micronycteris hirsuta. Next base: position 8,741 of record PVJI01001177.1, on the reverse strand, counting down.
AAAATCTCAAGGGACTGAGAAAATGTTCTGAAGAGTGGCAGTTTTATGGCCTATTTTATACATTCGAATCAAAGGAAGAGACCAAAGAGGGTTACATGAAACCCTCTTTACCATTGGTGGTAGATCAAAGGGTGGGAGAAAGCAAAGTGGGCAAATGTCTAGGGTTGGATAAAAAACAAAATGGAGAGACACACACTTTTACTTTGGTGGTTACGGGATTGGTCAATCACATTGATAACACATAGAGATGGTGTATGGCCAGCATACTAACCATGTGGGGTTCTGGGGCCTCCTGCTCTGGTGTTGGTGGTTGTGCCTTCAAGGGGTCTGGAAAATATTACTCTGACATTTCAAGGTATTTTTATTTTAGGTGCATAAAGACAATAGACAGGCTCGCTTAAGGTAGAGGGTGACCTTTGTCAAGACAGCCCAGATGTAAACTCATGTTCCTATGGTCAATTAATAGTTGACAAAGGGAGCACGCGCATACAATAAAAGGAAGATAGTATCTCTAAGAAGTGGTGTTAGGAGAACCACACTGGTGCATGCAATGAAATGAAACTAGACCACCATCTCACACCATACACCAAATAACCTCAAAATGGATAAAAGACTTAAATATAGGTTGTGATACCATAAAAATCCTAGTGGAAAACACAGACAGTAAAATTTCAGATGTCTCATGAAGTAACATTTTTGCTAATATATCTGCTAGGACGAGGGAAATAAAGGAAAAAATAAGCAATGCAACTACATCAAATTAAAATGCTTCTTCATTGCTAAAGAAACCATCATTAAAATGAAAAGGGTACCTACTGTATAGGAGAACATATTTGCCAATGATACAATGGACAAGGGTTTAATCTCCAAAATATATAAACAACTTACATGACTGAACACCAGGAAGACAAACAATCCAATTTAAAATGGGCAAAGGACCTGAATAAACACTTCTCCAAGGAGGACATTCAGATGGCCCACAGACATATGAAAAAATGCTCAACATCAGAGAGATGCAAATTAAAACCACAATGAGATATCACTTCACACCTGCCAAAATGGCTATCATGAATAAATCAACAAACAACAAGTGCTGGTGAGGATGTGGAGAAAAGGGAACCCTAGTGCACTGTTGGTGGGAATGCAGACTGGTGCAGCCACTGTGGAAAACTGTATAGGATCTCCTAAAAAAACTAAAAATGGAACTGCCTTTCGACCCAGCAATTCCACTGCTGGGAATATACCCTAAGAATCCTGAAATGCCAATTCAAAAGAACTTATGCACCCCAGTGTTCATAGCAGTACTGTGTGCAATAGCCAAGAGTTGGAAACAGCTTAAGTGCCATCAGGGGATGACTGGATTAAAAAACTGTGGTGTGTTTACATGATGGAATTCTGCACAGCAGGAAAAAGAAGGAATTCCTATCCTTTGTGGCAGCATGAATGGAACTGGAGACTATTATGCTAAATGAAGTAAGCTAGGCAGTAAAAGACAAATATCATATGATCTCCCTTATAACAGGAACCTAATGAACAAAATAAACTAATGAGTAAAACAGAACCAAAGGCATAGAATCATGGAGTAGACTGACAGCAGTAAGAGGGGAGGAGGGAGGTAGGTACTCTTTGAAGAAGGGAGAAGGGATTAGTTCAAAAACATATTTGACAGACCCATGGCCATGGACAGCGGTGTGAGGATTGATGATAGAAGTGGGGGAAGGCTGGGTGGAGGGGGGAAGGGGGAAATATCACGACAACAGTAACAGCATAAACAATAATTTTAAAAAAGAAGCTACAGGCCCAGGATGTGATTGCCCACTGTGACCCACTGTTACTTAGGAATTTTTATGTGCAAACCATCCTATGTGCTTACTTTTGGTCTGAGTTTGTAAGACCTGCTGTGCTGGCCTCCCCTGAACTTGTCAGGTTTAGTATGTGGCTCCTCTTTGTCCATAATACATTTTCAAACTATATACAATTTTAAGAAACATTAATTTTTGTTAATTTCACAATATTTGCCTTCCACTCCTGATCTGTAATACATTCATGAATAGCAGAATAATGTAAATGATAACCCTTAATTTCCAAATGTATAATCAATTTTTTCCTGTTCTAAAATAGGCATACAGAACCTAGTTTTCATCTCTCTTAATGTCTCACTGCTGAATAACAATGCACTACGAACCACATAAAACGCAGGAAATAACAACGACAACACTTCAGAGATGACGGGTGACTCCCTGGGGAAAACACTATAGTGGGTGTGGAATGAATATGTATGAAAACTTCGGGTGCATTTACTGCAAGTAATAGAGGAAAACAATAGTCAGTGTGGGAAGGAAATGCTAAAAGTGAGAATAAGGAAACAGGTTGATCATAACGAATGCACATGAAAATAAGAGCAAGCAGGACTTCAGAAAAAATATGTGGGGGTTTGGGGCTGCCAGGCTAAGTGGCCTTCAGAATTCCTTCTCTGAGGACTACCTTAAATGCCCCTCCCTCCCATGCTCCAAATCCCACATTCACACAGTCTTATGAGCTCCTATCCTCATCAAATCCTGGAGAATTTTTACTTATTTATGCAACTATTCGTGGCTTCATATTTTCAATACGTGTATTTTCACCTTTTCCAGAACATATTCATGAGCCAAAAGAGTCAAACTGTACCTTATATCTCTTTCAGCCTGCTGGGGTTCTCTCCCTCTTCTTGCTTCCAAGCGAAGGGTCATTCCTCTAACAGGTTGCTGAAGTGTGGTGATAGCATTGAATGTTGCATTGTCCCCTTCTGTGCTTGACTGGTAGATAGACATGGGCCAATGACATGCAGGGTCAGCAACTTGGAAGGTAGGAGTGATTGCAGGATTTACAGGGTGTTGATAATTTGTCACATAGCTGGACAAGGTGCATCCTAGGTCTGTGTGATTTTCTTGTTACCTAAACAATCTGTGACTAGAAAATTCATTTTTTAGCCTAGTTATAAGGAAAGAGAGAATGCCTCTTCAGTCTTTTTTTTTTTTTTTTATCATTATTGAGTTGCTTTCTCAGGCTTCTGTGTTGTTAAGACTGCCCATCACTGTTGAGTGCCCACCATGCCTGACCACTGACCGGGGTGCAAGAGGGTCGTACAGAGAAGAGTTGTAGGCATCTGAATAATAAACAGTAGACACCAGTTAGAACTCAGAACAGTAATGAGCCACACAGTATTTTTTGTGCAAAAGGAATGTGTGAATGTCAGCACAGAATGGAGGAGCTACTGAAGTCTGAAGGAAGACTACAGGGTCTGTTCTGTCCTACATAAAGAAAAATGGATGGGATAAAGTCTCTCCCTTAAAGTCTCTGCATCTGGTGGGAGAATCAAGAGTTAACACATGCTCACACCGTGAGAACAAGGCTAGGCAGAAGCACACACGTGGGACCTTGCATTGGTTCCCTAGAGCTGCTGTGACAAATACCACAGACAGGAGGGCATAAACAACGTAAATTTATTTTCACACAGTTATGGAGCCTAGAAGTGAGATCAACATGTTGACAAGGTTGGTTTCTTCTGAGGTCTTCTTTCTGTGCACTCATATGATCTTTCCTCTGTGCTTGTTTGTGTCTTAATCTCCATATAAGGACACGAGTCGCATTGGATTAGGGCTGCCTAAATGACCTTATTTTAACTTGGTTATCTCACAAAAACTCTAACTCCAAATACAGTCACATTCTGAGGCATGGGGGTTAGGACTTCAACATAGGAATTTCAAGGGGATGCAATTCAGTTCAGAACCAGTCCAGAGAGTAAACTCATGAGGAAAAGAATCCAAAGGGGCTTCGCCAGCACCTCTGAAGTTAGGCTTCCTGTACAAAGCAGCCGCGTCAGAAGAAACTCTGTGGTGCATCTGGTACAGACTGTTATGTTTCAGGTGAGGAAACTGGGAGGAAAAAAGGCAAAGTAATTTATCTAAGTCTTCTTAGAGGATCAGAGGCAGATTCAGTACTTTACATGAAACCTCCAGGATTCTGAATGCACCATAAGCCCTGTATATGAGTAGGATAGGAAATTTGAGTTCAATGAACTTGTCCACTTTTATGACTATGTGTTTCATTTCTCTGTGAGCCACTGCATTTGGTCACTAAGCCCTATGGATTCAATGTCCTAAACATCACTGTCTCCATGTTTTGAAACCAATTCCTCTTTCTTCTATGTGCTGCTCCCTGTCTTTTATATTTTCAAACCTTTCCTTCCTACTAGATATTTTCCTAAATATATTAATATATGTAAGGTCCCAATACCATTTAAAAATTCTTTGTTGTGTAATAGTCTCCTTCTGGGAAGACATGGTCTCTTTCTCCACAGTTAAGCTTCTGAGAGGAGCAGCCTGCGCGTGCCCTCTCTGCTGGGCTCATGTTCTATGACCGCCATCCACCCCTTACTGTCTTTGGACCCTATGACTTCGCTGAAATTACCCTCTTCAAGGCACCCTCTCCTTCTTTTGGTTAAATCCAATGCCCCTTTACAGTGCCTATTTCTCTTGCTCTCTCAGTAGTGATAGATGTGATAATCAGTCCTTTCTCCCTGAATCTTCTCCTTTGACCTCCATGATGTCACTACTGGTTTTCCTCCTACCCCTTGGGCTGGTCCTTTACTCCACTTGCTCTAAAGACATCCTCTCTTGTTGATATCAAGCATTCCCACTGTTTCAAATACCATTTATTGCTTTTCATCTAAGAAATCTCTATCTTTGTTGGGATCTCTCTCCTGAATTCCCAAGCAGATGTTTAGTCCTTTATTGTGCATTTCCAGATGTGTGTCCTGACAATCTCTCACTCTCAACGTGACCAACATCAAAATCACCATCTTCACCCTCATCTTTACCTCAGATGAATCTACCTTATTTTGAGTGTCCCTTGAGTAGTCAAGACAAAAATATGGGCTTTCCCTTGATATTTTTGCAATTTACAAGCAATAGTCAAATCTTATTGAATCTAGTTCCTACACATTCCTTGGAAAACTGAATTTCTGCTGTCATAACATATATTACCCTGAATTTATTGTCCCATTTAGTGGTCTTAATTGCACTGCTGACTACAGATAAGTTCTATCTTGATCGTTTCTGGTTCCTTATTTACTCCTTCAGTGCCTGGTACATAGTGGGCACTCAGGAAATAGTTCTTTACAAATTAGTTGGCGCTCTTATGTTGTTTCCTTTAAAACCTGACACAAACTATCTCTAAAAAAGTCAGTAAATAAAAAATGAGGTCAGTAGAATCTTCAAGGGAACAGCTAGATATGAAATTATCTCTTAATGTACATGCCAAGAAGACTGCTTAGTTTTCCTCTTCATGCTGAGGTATGAATTAGACCTTGTTGTATATGGGTTGCTCATCAAAGCTGTTTCTTACTTTATTGAATCACTCCTCTGGCCAATACTGAGCCAAGCTAACAGGTTCCCTGTGGGAAAGCAGACTGGGTTTACTAGAGAGTTATGAGTTTGTGGTCAGAGGATTAAGTAAAACACTTGTTCTTGGTACTTTCATTTAGTTGAAGCCAAGAACCCATTCCATGTGGTCATTTTTCCATTGTGATAGTAGGTGAATGATTTTTAACTGTCCTATAACAATTATTTTTTTACAGAGAGATGAGAAGAGAGGGAGAGAAACATCGATATATGAGAAAAATATCAATGTGGGAGAGAAATATCGATCAGTTGCTCCTCACATACACCCCAACTTGGGATTGAACCTGCAACACAAGCATGTGTCCTGACGAGGAATTGAACTGGCAACCCTTAGCTTTGTGGGGCGATGCCCAACCAACTGAACCACACTGCTCAGGGATATAGCAAATATTCTTCATAGAAGTATGGGGTTTAGCCACCTCAACAAACATTCAACAAAGTCGAAGTCAATGTGCTAGACATTTGTGGGGGACAGGAAGGTGTAGAATGGTGGGAATAATATTTAAACTCAAGTTGCTTATAGTCTAACAAGAAAAGCAGGGCGTCTTAATGCATATACAGGCATTATGATGCAGTATGTGACAGCTATCATAAATATTTACACAATGTTCTGGCCATTCATGGTAGAAGAAATTGCATATAATGGCAGATTCAAGAAAGTCCTCACAGAAAATAAAAACTTTTGTAGTTCTCGAAGTGGAGCTGGATTTCCATAGGTGGCCACATTTGGAGGAGGTGGTTGCCAGTGGGAAAGATGATAAAAATCACAGATGTAAGAAAATGTAGAATGGTGTCAGAAAACTGAGCAGTAGTTATGTGTTGTAGCCTGAGAATTCAGCTGAAGAGTCATAAATCTATTAAAAAGTCATATTTTATCTTAAAATGTCTACTTCAGCCCTGGCTGGTGTGGCTCAGTGGATGGAGTGCCGGCCTGTGAACCAAAGTGTCGCCAGTTTGATTCCCAGTCAGGGCACATGGCTGGGTCAAGTGCCAGGTCCCCAGTAGGGTGCACGGGAGAGGCAACCACACATTGATGTTTCTCTCTCCCTCACTTCCCCTTTCCCTAAAAATAAATAAAATTTTTAAAATGTGTCTACTTCATCATGCATCAGTATTTATTAAAAATAAATAAATAAATAAATAAATAAATATTTATTATTTATCATTGACTAAAATAGGTACCTCAGGAAGACTGTGGAGCAAGCATGTCCTGTGGTGCAGAGCACCCCACAGCACACTGGCGTGAACACATGGGGTGGTAATCCCTAATTTAAGAAACATGATCTTTTATTTAGCCATCAAATTCATCTATAAAGTTTATTGGGCGCTACAAACTACTGACTTTACAAATATTAAAAGAAACTTATGAGGGAAGCACTATTGTAATACCCATTTTAAAGAAAAGGAAACTGAAGTTCAGAGATGATAAAGTGCTTTCCAAGGTCATAGGTCTAGGAGAGAGTCTGGGGTTCAAAGCTAGACAACAGAACTCCTAGGACTGCACTCTGACCACTAACTAGAAAGCCTCCATTGAAATTATACAGAATTTTGAACTTTATTTTGGAAATTAAAATGAGCCACAAAGATATACTAGTACACATTAAATGAGTCCAAATTTGTCACTGGCATGCAAAGAATATTTTTCCCGATACTGTTTGTGCATACTTGCATGTGTGGGTACTTATGTGTTATATGTGTATACCCACATAAATTGCAGTTTTAAATGGTTTGACTTTATCAGTAATTACGATTTTCACTCCAAGTATGTAACATTAATTTTGAATGTCTTTTAAATACCTTCTGACCAGAATGTTTTGGGGAGAGCAGTTGGCTTCAAACATAGGGCATACACAAGGTAACGCGGCTCAAACAGTGCAGGAGAGATGCTCACAACCTGTGAAGTCACGGCACGGACTGCTTTCCCTGAGGCTCACCAGCACTGTGATCAAACCCTTGGTTAGCTAGCTGCTGGAGATGACCCATATGTCACAGTCCGTGAGGAGAAACCACTCTGCTTTGCTGGGGAAGGTGTCAGCAGACAGTGTAGTCTTTAAAGTTCTGTCTTTTATTGGACAATTATCTTGTGAAGCTCAGGTATTCCAGTCCCAAAATTTCCCTAGATGTAAAGTCAGAAAAAGATGCTGCTTGACAACCCATAATAGCCCAACTTGGCTTCTGACCAGGAAGCTGGACTTCAGATTTCAGATTATAAACCCTCTTAATCTCCCCATGACACTGACCAGGTTACCCTCTAGGAGGGAGATTCAACAACGAGTGACTCTCTAACCAAGTACATGAAGTTCAGAAACAAACATGAAGTGCATACATGAAGAAATAAATCATCCAATAATGGGGCTAGCCTTCAAATTATTATGTTGAAAATATTATATCATGTGAATATTTCCAGACATGTCATCATGTTGCTTCTAAGTACACTTGAATTGCTGGTTCTGAATCATCAGTAGGCAGCAAACTTTGAGTTCATTTAGTTATTCATTTATTTCTTCACTTCACAAATAGTTACTAGTATTATCTGTATTTCAAGCACTGTTCTAGGTGCTAAAATACATTGCATAATATATTCATTTTTTTGTGAAGAAAACATCCAAGGAGCGATGATAAAGGGTAACTACAGCTGGCTGAGGGCTGCTTGAATGGAGTAGACAGGGAAAGTCTCCACAGAAGTGAGATTAAACATTGACTGTGAAGTCCACAGGATAAGCAGATGGGAAGAGTGTGGAGAAAGAATCTGAAACAGAAGGTACAACACATACAGAAGTTCAGAGATAGGAAAGAGCTGAGCTTCTGTGACTAGTAGAAAGGAGGCAGTGGAACAGCCAAAGAGAAGGAGGTAAAAAGAGGGGGCTGGAGGGGCTGCCAGAGACCTAAATCCTACTGAGTGGCAAAGAGTTGGTTTCTAGATGTTTTTCATACCTCTATTGATGATTTTGAAAATGTTATCTGTCCCCATGGCTTTTAGTTATTATATTTACACTTTTGACTATGATTTCCTAAGTCACTTTTTTTTTAAAAACAGGAAAAAATTTATTATACATTTGGAAATTAAGGGTCATCATTTACATTATTCTTTTTTTTAATTTTTTTAATTAATTTTTTGTTTAATTACAGTTATTTGCAGCCTCTCCCCTCCCCCCTCCCTTCCCCTCCCGTCCCACCCCCCCGACCTCCCTCCTCCCCCTTAGTTCTGTCCATGTGTCTTCTACAGTGATTCCTGAAAACCCTTCTCCCCATTGTCCCCACCCCCCTCTCCCCTATCTATTGTTAGACTGTTCTTAATTT